>OX438741.1:49610222-50050222 GCA_949316235.1 Oegoconia quadripuncta | reverse complement strand
CGGTCACATTACAGTTCGAGATGACAACGGGTCTCCTATGCCTATTTTATCGAAACATTACATATTTAACCAAATTATTTAATAATATTGGACCAAAGGGGTGTGGCCTTACACATTTATATATGTATCGGACCAAGGCGGGTTCGGGGGTGGGCGTTACTAGCGACCGGGACGCGTGCCAGTCGCGTGGTAAAGGGTGCTCGGGCAATAGCAACATTATTGAAAGCTACTATAGGCAAATCGCAAAGTATTCACATTCGATTATGATCATGAAACCTGAGATGCTTTCTGTTCAATAGAAAACATGTGCACGCCCCTCGTGCCATACAACTTGGCCCCCGCGTGCACTCTGTGAAACTCAGCCGTACCTTGTCTATAGTTCCTCCTTGCTCAAATCCCATGATTAACTTCTTATTAGCTAACGACTCACCGGATTCTTCCAAGCGTCGGTGATAATAATCAAATCACTCACAGTCGTGATGTGTTCTGTGGAGCTCCGACTCCTTCGACGGCTGGTAGCAAAAGTGTCCGTCACTTTCGATGTGCAGACCTTATATTACCGTTAACGTCGTCACCGCTCCCCTTCCGGCGATACGAGCGCCACCAAGTTTAGTTCCCACAGCAAACCGCGTATTATGATAGTCAGCCGACCGTTTGAATAATGAATTCTATCGCTAATTTATCGCTATCTCCGACATATGCATACATACATAAGCCTGTTTTTTTTTTTTTTTTTTTTTATTAAAAACTGGATTCGCGTTTGGCCACAATCTCACCTGATGGAAAGTGACGATGTAGCCGAAGATGTATCACGCGCACCTAGTAAATGCCTATTCACTCTAGACTTGAAGATCCCAAGGTTGTAAGTGTCGGGAAAAACCGACGCGGGCAGTGAGTTCCATACCTTAGCAGTCCGCATTATAAATGACGAAGCAAAGAGCTTAGTGCTGTTTCCCGTTGCGGTAGGCAGAGACTATTGATTTCCTCTTGCAACGATCCCGACACACTACTTTTGTTTCTTCCACTCTCAGCAAATGCTTCATACACGTTCGTCGGTTAGTGGTTGACTGCACCTGACCTTTTGTGAGTACGTCGGTCACTTGATTGACGTACGTCCAAAATCATCAAAATCAAAAATGCTTTATTTTGTAGGTACACAGGGTACACTGAAAATAGTCAGATTTTACATTTTTAAAGCTACTGCTTGTTCACAAGGCAATTTTCCCCTGAGAAGAGCAACAAGAAACTCGAGAGGTCGCTCTTTTAAAAAGAGGTTTTTATGTTACAAAATTATTATTTTATATTATAATATTTCATTATTAATTGTGAAATAGCCTGGTTATGTCCATGATTGTTTATCATCTAAATAATCTGATATTTTCCTTCCTTCCGTCCTTCTTGGTCGACCTTTACCGACCCTTCCATTCACGCTTCCGTTATATATAGCTTTCGTTAATCTCCTTTCACTCATTGTATATGCATACACGGTGATTTTGCTTTCCGTGGCGAATGGACATGTCGCGCGCGGGTGAAGAGGGGAGGGGTTTCTTTCATTTCTTGACAACCTCCGACTACGCGGGTCGTGTCGTATCGCAATTTATAGGTTATATTTTTTATGTTTGACGAGTTTGACTATAATCTCAACTGATAGAAAGTTCGGATTAATATTAAATGTCGATGTTTTAAGCTCGCTTAAAATCTGTGTGAAAAACCGAAACACAGTCTTCCTCGTAGGAGACGACATATAGAAAACAAATGTTTTATGATTGTTTTATGTGTAATGTTTCAATGAAACAGGGAGACCCCTTTAGATATACACTAATTTAAACATCAAATGTTAGCTCACCTCTCGCTGCCTTTGACTTGATATATGACGGCATATCCGGTGATTTCCTCGGTCTTGTGTTCAGGCTCCTCCCAGCTTAGCGTTACGAATCTAACACACAACATATTACAATGAGAAAACTTCCGGTAAAGCTAAAGGTACAAAGTTACGAACAAAACCACATTAAAACCATAATTAAATTAAATGAAATAAAATTTTAAAAATATTTATATATATATATATATATTATTTCGCAGATGTAAAACAATTAAAATTATACCTGTGCTTCACGATGACAGCCTGTAGCCCCCTCGGCGCCGACACGACGCTGGCGTTCCCCCGTCTCAACTCATCCAAGTCAAAGTCTTCAGCAGCGTGTAACAAATCACCCTCGTTTTGGTCATACAGATCGTACTCAAGGTTATCGGCATATTCCGTTTCAGGAGAAGATGTGTACGCAGACGAGGTTTCACCGATAAAATCCTGATAATCCATTTCTAAGGTCTTGTCGAAGGATTCCGAGGGATTGGAGGAGATCAGGCTATTGAAGATGTCGTGGGTAGAGTTGGTTCGTGGTTTGGGTTTAGTGTACTTGGATGATGTGTCGCTAGTCGCGAGGGAATTGAGGAAGGACTTTGGATTGATAGAAGTCGATACGTTGGGTGGGTTGATCTCTGTGAATAAAATGTGTTACGAAAATAAGAATGAAACGAATAAATAAAACTGATATGAAAACAAAAAGTAAAACAACCGAACAAAGTAAAAATGAAAATTAAATATAACTTAATAAAAAAATTACTTAGTATACGAAGATCTACAATTCACATATAGCTACAGGATCTCCGAGTCCAAAGTGAATAATAATAAAAGATCATACAAATTACAGTAACACTATTTAAAAGTTATACATTTGTGATGAAAGGGTACAGACTCAGCGGAAATGGTGATTTTCGGGTCTCCAATGTAGCGGAGTAAAACGGGTACTGTACAAATTCCCACTACAGCATGATTAGGATAGGGTTGGTTGGGAACGGGGCCACCCCTTGTGAGGGGGGCAGATAGGGGGGGACCTGGAGCCGCTTAGCGTTCCCAGGTCCTCCCTACCGCCGAGGAAGGACGCCGTGGGGTTTTAGTGGGGGGAGGGAGGGACAGGGAGGGGGGAGTCCCACATAACCGTCCGGCGGTCCCCCAGACGACCGGTATGCGCATTTCACCGCGGGAAAAAAATAAGTTGGTTATATAGTGCGTACTCTAAAAAAAAACCACGGTTGTGCATTGTTTATAGGGACAAAAAACAGTTACATTCCGAACTTATACAAACATTGGTAAATCTTAATACCGCGATCTAGACAATGAATAAAATTTAATCAACGCCATCTATTGGTTCATACTTTCACTAAATATGTGTACAAAACTACTAGGTTATCTAAAGAATGGACAGGCAGTTTCTGGGATCGAGTGCCTCATCATCCGCCATATCGTCAGTTGTAGCTCGTCACATCTGCTGTCTCTGTGCCCTTCATCATCAGAATATTACTAATAATATGTGTATAGTAGAACTAATAGCAGAACGTCTCCTAGTATCGCTCTGGCTTTATCTAAATAAAGCCAGAGCGATACTAGGAGACGTTCCACTTTACAAAAAGTCGGTCGTCAGGCCAGTGTGTTGTAGTATGTGACGCACCTCCGCCTTATGTAACTTTAGTATATAAGCCATGCACCGCATTATCGCCCTTCATTATACGTATAGCACGAGTCAATTGTGTTTCCTTCATTGCGCACCTGGTTCCCACATTGCAGTGTATGTGCTATTCTTTAAGTACATGAGTTTATCGGTTACCCTGATTAGCTGATTTGGTATAGATCTCGCATAGATAGCACATATTATTAATTATGGTGAACCAACAAGTGCGGTCTTACTCCACACCACACCAGGATCCGGTCGTACCGAGGCGCAAGAGCTAGGGCCAGCAGTCAGACCGTCCAGCTCAATTGCTCAGGCAATTGCTATCGTTTATGACGTCAATGCACCATTCATCCTTGTGACATCGTAACGCAGCGCCTGGTAGCCCTACCGTGTGCCGTGGCCGCGGTGGGCGGCAGCACCCGCAGACGCAGCGCGGCCACGGCGCTGCCGGCGGGCGAGCTGGCCGCGCACTGGAACATGCCCGCGTCCACCAGCAGCACGCCCTGGATGCGGAGCGACGACCTGCAACCGCACCGCATCACTGCACACCACTACACTACCATTCTGTGAAAGCAGCAAGCGACGACCTCTTCGGTGTAGTGGTTAGAAACTCTCGCAGCTATACCAAAAGGTCGCGGGTTTGTATGATGAATACAGACATGTAGTGTTCCCGAGTTATGGATGTTTTTCATTTATGTTTATTTACAAAAATAATGTATTTGTGTAATTTACCAACCATTTGGCATCCATAACACAGGCTAATAATAATTGCTTAGTGAGGAACTAGATGGCGCTGTGTGTAGGTATTTTTAAGGATATTTATTCATGTATATACTGGATGAGTTTTTTACCGTAGGTAGTTTTCTCAAAAACGCACACGTTGGCGTGATTCTTAGGGTATATAATTTTCTATCATGCGAAATTTATTTGAAACTCTAAATTATGGTACACGTGACGTGACACTCACCCGTCCACCACGGCGATGTCGTGGTCGTTGGGCGTGATGGGCTCGCCGTCCTTGAGCCACGTGACGAGCGGCGTGGGCCGGCCGCGGGCCACGCAGCGCAGCGTGACGTCACCGCGGGCGCCGGCCGTCGCCAGCGCCCCGCCCGGCAGGGACACGCGCGGGGCCGTCTGCGGGGCATAGGGGCGTCAGCGGGGCTTGTGAGGCGGCTGTGGGCGCGGCACGTGTAGGGGGAGGGGGGAGGGGCGGGCACAGTTACCAGCACGGTGAGGTGGGTGGTGCTGTCGGCGGAGTCGAGGCGGCTGTGGGCGCGGCACGTGTAGGGGGAGGGGGGAGGGGCGGGCACAGTTACCAGCACGGTGAGGTGGGTGGTGCTGTCGGCGGAGTCGAGGCGGCTGTGGGCGCGGCACGTGTAGGGGGAGGGGGGAGGGGCGGGCACAGTTACCAGCACGGTGAGGTGGGTGGTGCTGTCGGCGGAGTCGAGGCGGCTGTGGGCGCGGCACGTGTAGGGGGAGGGGGGAGGGGCGGGCACAGTTACCAGCACGGTGAGGTGGGTGGTGCTGTCGGCGGAGTCGAGGCGGCTGTGGGCGCGGCACGTGTAGGGGGAGGGGGGAGGGGCGGGCACAGTTACCAGCACGGTGAGGTGGGTGGTGCTGTCGGCGGAGTCGAGGCGGCTGTGGGCGCGGCACGTGTAGGGGGAGGGGGGAGGGGCGGGCACAGTTACCAGCACGGTGAGGTGGGTGGTGCTGTCGGCGGAGTCGAGGCGGCTGTGGGCGCGGCACGTGTAGGGGGAGGGGGGAGGGGCGGGCACAGTTACCAGCACGGTGAGGTGGGTGGTGCTGTCGGCGGAGTCGAGGCGGCTGTGGGCGCGGCACGTGTAGGGGGAGGGGGGAGGGGCGGGCACAGTTACCAGCACGGTGAGGTGGGTGGTGCTGTCGGCGGAGTCGAGGCGGCTGTGGGCGCGGCACGTGTAGGCGCCGGAGTCCAGCGCGCGCGCGCCCTGCACGCGCAGAGAGCCCGACCCCGCCAGGTAGAACCGCGAGTCCAGGTCGCTGTCGAACGAACACAAGTGGCCATCAGACCTATCGAAATGCTTCTTGTTTTGTCACTAAATGGCGACCTTTACATATCATAACCACAGTTTAATGAACGTTCTTTCTCATTACGACGATTAGTCAACTATCGAGATTCCAAGAGTGAAATGCCAGGAGTGCGGATTAGGGGGAGCTAAGTGGACAGAGGATCGGCCAGATCATCTTCAGGCATGGTGTACCGCTCTCTAATGTTCATTATTCATGATGCGATATTTGGAACCCCTAGATCTGTCTGATAGCTGCCAGCGATACAGAACTTATCTATGAAGTCTCGGATTATCCTGTAGTTAAACATTTTTAATAATAAATTCTAAACACTAACATGAAATAGATTAGTTTCCTTTCTTCAGTCGCATTATCAATAATATATCATTGCAACTCCATGCACTCGATACCCGATAGGTAGCTCAACAAGAAGACATCTGCTTAATATTCCTATTAATGTTGTTTTAAAATACTTCATGACGATCTTATTACTGGGGCACGTGACAGTCTCTTGGTGCCATCGGATTGGTAGATTTGTAACAGACTAGTGGCAACCTGAAAGTGTTATCCATTTGTGGGCAAGTCGGCGAGTAAACAAAATTATGAAGCTCTTCCTTACCTAAGATCTATGGCAACACCGTTGTTGAGCCAAATCATTTCCGGTTTAGGATTCCCCACAGCTGCGCAATCGAAAGTCACTGACGCACCTGAAAAAGGGAATGACGACATTCGTTAATTCATACAAATCATAAAATTGAAAAGAAAACTACTTTGAAAGCTTCATCTAATGCTCCTTAACACAAACAGATCATCTAGGTAAATAACAACCTATCTCGAAACAGAAAAAAAATTATATCGTCTGCTTTATTACCGGTTCGTCTACCAACTCAGTAAAACATGTCAAATATTGTCAAATAACATATTTCTGTAGACATAAACGCAAATCTTCTAATTAATCTCTGGAGTATTTACACTTTGTGTATTTGCTGATAGTCGCAGTACTAGTCTAGAGACGTGAAGTACCTTCTATAACGGTGAGAGGTTGGGGAGTAGCGATGAAGCGCGGCGGATATTCAACATTGGGTACATCTGTGTTTATTCGCAGTTCTATTTCTTCGCCCGTTCTGAAACATTATCACATAATGACATTAGATACATCAGTTTGGTAGAAATAAATGTAAGTACATAGTTTACTAATTTAAATGATCTGGAATGAGGGCTGAGGCTCCAATTCCATAGCGACTCTCAAGTAATGAATCTCGATTCGAAAGGCAAAAGGGGATATCAATAATATTCAAGCTTGGGCTCACTTTCAAGGTCTGTAATACGGGCGTCAGTATTTGAATGGTTGTAATTTTAAACGCTATTCACTTTTCGCGTCACGATGGGTGACCATGAGGAGAGCTCGTGGGCGCGTCGGCTACAAGGATTGACGGTGGTATTCCTACGGCGGAGATACGTCCACACTCCCCCAGTGTGAGCTGATGCTGGGTGGGTGGGGCTCACGAGGCGAGGTGGGGCGCGGCGAGCAGAGCCACGCGGCAGCGGTAGGCGGCGGCGTCGTGAGCTGTGAGCTGGCGAGGGGCGGGTGACTCACGAGGCGAGGTGGGGCGCGGCGAGCAGAGCCACGCGGCAGCGGTAGGCGGCGGCGTCGTGAGCTGTGAGCTGGCGAGGGGCGGGTGACTCACGAGGCGAGGTGGGGCGCGGCGAGCAGAGCCACGCGGCAGCGGTAGGCGGCGGCGTCGTGAGCTGTGAGCTGGCGAGGGGCGGGTGACTCACGAGGCGAGGTGGGGCGCGGCGAGCAGAGCCACGCGGCAGCGGTAGGCGGCGGCGTCGTGAGCTGTGAGCTGGCGAGGGGCGGGTGACTCACGAGGCGAGGTGGGGCGCGGCGAGCAGAGCCACGCGGCAGCGGTAGGCGGCGGCGTCGTGAGCTGTGAGCTGGCGAGGGGCGGGTGACTCACGAGGCGAGGTGGGGCGCGGCGAGCAGAGCCACGCGGCAGCGGTAGGCCGCGGCGTCGTGAGCTGTGAGCTGGCGAGGGGCGGGTGACTCACGAGGCGAGGTGGGGCGCGGCGAGCAGAGCCACGCGGCAGCGGTAGGCGGCGGCGTCGTGAGCTGTGAGCTGGCGAGGGGCGGGTGACTCACGAGGCGAGGTGGGGCGCGGCGAGCAGAGCCACGCGGCAGCGGTAGGCGGCGGCGTCGTGAGCTGTGAGCTGGCGAGGGGCGGGTGACTCACGAGGCGAGGTGGGGCGCGGCGAGCAGAGCCACGCGGCAGCGGTAGGCGGCGGCGTCGTGAGCTGTGAGCTGGCGAGGGGCGGGTGACTCACGAGGCGAGGTGGGGCGCGGCGAGCAGAGCCACGCGGCAGCGGTAGGCGGCGGCGTCGTGGGGCCGCGCCGGGTCTATCTCCAGCGCGCCGCTCGGAGTCACCGACACCCGCGCCGTCTCCAGCCGCAACGGCGACCCGTTCTTCAGCCACGTCACCTGATACAGACCGAGTTGGATTGCTCTAATAGATTACTGCAGAGACCAGTGAAGAAGCTTTTTTTTATAGTAGAAGTACTTCTAGTTCGTTTCCGATTAGCGAAGTTAAGCAACATCTGGCGCGGTCAGTTTTTGGATAGGTGAGCAATAGACGCATTTTGTTGATGTTGGTCTTCTAAAATAAAAAAAATCTTGGTAGCGTTCAGTAATATGTATACGCTTTTATAATAAGGTTCCAGTGGACAATGTAATTATTACTCCGTTAAATACTTCTGTTAAGTTTGAGAATCGCAGTCGTAAACTGCGCTTGCACATGAGCCACTGTTATTGTTTACAGGACTTCCTCCCAGCCCTGGATCAGTCTGGGAGGAGGAGGAGGAGGAGGAGGAGCTGGGAGGCCACTCACGTTGAGCTTGAGGAGCGGCGGCGGCACGGGCAGGCGGCTGGCGCCGTAGACGCGGCGCGGCGGCGCGGCCAGCGGGGCGGCCAGCACGCGCGGCGCCAGGCGGGGCGCGGCGCGGACCCCGCACGGCAGCAGCACGGCCGCGCCCGCCGCGCCCAGCACGCTGCGCGGGCCCGCCGCCAGCTCCGGGGCCGCTGTCGGACAACCAGTGTTAGCGTGGCTGTCCTTCTCATTGCGTCTCGATATGTTAGTGTGTAATATCTTACGTAGATACAGAGTATGAGTAGAACGGCAGACCTATCCCATGGAGGGATTTCTTCCAATCGACAATAGAGTTAGTTAGAAACGGTAGATTGGACATATTAGGTAAGTGAAATAGAAAATATTAGGTAGTTTAAAACCATCATTGAATGAAGCTTTAATTTTGGCATCTAACGTTCGCGTTTGTAACCTATCCCACATAATTACATCATTAAATTAAATAAAGAAAACTCGGAGAAAATATATCTTCCAAATATATTTCGAATGATACAAATCACGCCAATCGCATATCAAAATCCGAAAGCAGCGCGCGTTTTTGAAAAATAAATTAAACTACCTATGTCAATACCTTCCATTTCACTTACCTAATATGCCCTATTTTTTTCCTCATGGTAAAATACCTCATCCGGTACATGAATAACGTTTAATAATACATAAATAACTAAGTACCATTAATAAAGTAAAATATATACCTATATTTTTTTTGACTGAGACTGACATATAAACTGAAGAAATAAGAGAAATAAGACATAGCTGAATGGGCTTAGATTCCTTTGCCTTCTACCGAGAGGAGAGAATAAAACGAAAAAAAGGCGCGAAAGAGATCATAAAGGGGTGAACGAGGTTGTAACGAATTGTATTGGCGTAATAGTGGTGTTGGTAGCCTGAGGACGCAATAACGAGGATACTGACAAGACCGTGTACTTTCACTACATTAGTATACCTGCTAGGAAGACGGTAGCTATCCTGGAGACGATGGTGCCCACACCGTCGACAGTCGCCACACACTGGTACTGCCCCGCCAACGACGGTGATATGCTCTCTATCACCAGGGAGCCATTGTGCAGCTGTTTCCTGGAATTAGACATTAAAGAGGTCCAGTACATACACCGATTACCTTTACTTCTTTACCAGAGCTGAATAAAGAAAAATGACGACTGCTCCGCTGAACACCCTAAGTATGCCCCTGGTGGTAGAACGGGTAAATTTTGTATGATCTGTAGTGCTCCTTTGGTGGTTTGGTGGAGCACATGTTATGTCATTATATTTATGGTTCCTTACCCCTACAAAAGATGGAACACATTATGACCATTATATTTACACTCGACTCTGAAGAGTACTTCAAATAAGTTATAGTATCTCTACAATGAAATCTACAATAAATTTTTCGTAAGAATAACAAATTGAAGCCACATTTTTTTTTTTTTTATATAAATAAATAAATAAATATCCTTAGACATACACACAGCGCCATCTAGTTCCACAGTAAGCAATTATATGCTTGTGTTGTGGATACCAGATGGTTGATATAATACATAAATACATTTTTTTTGTAAATAAATACTTATTATAAATGAAAACATCCATAACTCGGGTACACATGTCCGTATTCATCACACAAACATATGCCCCTGGCGGGATTCGAACCCGCAACCTTTTGGTATAGTGGTCAGAGTTGCTAACCATTACACCAAACAGGTCGTTAAATTAAAATTTTTCGTAAGAATAACAAATTAAAGCCACATTAATTTATAAGTAGAAAAATAATTTAACATTGAAGGAAGAACGTTTGGTTTGTTTCTGTTAAACCTGCATGGTTTCTATTTTCGTTTTTCTTTATTCTTTTTCTAATAGAACACCCTGTCATTTATTAACAAGTATATTTTAAATATTTTTTGATATTCTTTTGCCGTGTCTCCTTCCGTTTACACATTAAATGTCACTGCTTACCGCACTCTGTGATTTCTTTTCTTTTAGTGAATTAGAGGAGAAATAGAAGCTTCAATAAAATATTTAACATTATAGATTTAAAACAAATATTTCAAGTATTTCATTTTAGTTGTCCCTCCAATGTGTTCATAACTTAAAAGGAGCACGACAGGTAACTCAAAAATTTCCCTTCTGAACCACTAAAGGGGCACAACGGAGCATTCGAATTTATCCGTCGTACCCCTGGGGGAAAACTCTGGGTGTTCAGCGGAGCAGTCGTCAGAAAAATCTCATTTTTCCGAACTACAGGCATGGGCGTACCCAGCATTTACTTGGGAGTGGGGCGAAAGTAAAGAAAACAAATAAAACCCTATTAAACTTAGAAAACCAATGAAATTTGCAGATGCACTTGAAATTTGTTTTTCTTTGCTACTGCATTGGTTCATGGGGTTAATTTTAAATTTAATTTAATAAATATAACAATTATTTTACTCTTATTTGTGATTGATCTCCACAAAGTAATGCCTGAATCAATTAATTATTTTAATTAATGAATAATTAATTTAGTAACTTAATTACATACGTAATTATCCATACCTGTAGTTGAGAGAACTACAGCGCGTCCGTACCTGTACTTGTATATGTGTCTTTTTTTTTACGCGGGGAAATGAATTTACATACCGCTCGCCTGGTGGATGGCGAGACGGTTACGTGGGACTCCCCTCCTTACCGGGAGGGATACCCACCAAAAACAAAAATAAAATTGAAATTCCACAATTTAGACTTAGCAAGGTTAGCACATCCTTTGTGGGACACAGCATGCGCTTTTACAATAAAATACCAGAACATGTATTGAGTTTAACAGAGCAGAAATTTAAACGCCACATTAAAGAAACTCTGTGTAAGAAGGGTTATTACAGGATAGATGATTATTTAGGCGATAAGGAGGTCTGGTGTTAGCTGGTCGTTATGTTAATTGCTATTGTTTTGTAATATGTAATATAAAATGTAATATTATTGTAACGATGGAAACTAATTGAAAAGATGTGTTGTTGCGGAGTTTCTTGTCGCTTCTTCTCCCTAACCATAACACCTTGTGAAGCGATGTAGTTTAAAAAAAAATAATAACATGTTGACTTTCAATAAGTGATATTTTTGTATCCTACATTGAATAAAATATTTTTGATTTTGATTTTTGAAAAAACCCCGAGGCGACCTTCTTTGACAGTAAGTTTTTATCTGTCTACCTAGTTATCAGAGGCCGGCAGAGCGTGTTTACCTGTAGTTGTCAGTAGACGACAGCACGTGATCCCTGGTGGGCGTGGCGTGAGCGCTGTGTCGCCACGTGACCCGCGGGGGGGTCCGCGCCCGCGCCCCGCAGGCCAGCGTCACCGCCTGACCCGGCGCCGCCACCGCGTCCCACGGCTCCGAGGTGAAGCGGATGCCCTCATCTTGGAGATCGTCACCGCCTGTAAAGATATTTTTTTTAATGCACAACGGATTAGCACTTGACCTCAATGATACCTGATGAAAAGCTATGAAAAAAAAAACTTCCTTATTTGGAAAACACGGTAAGTGAATGGTAAATACAATAAATTATTCAGTTTTAATACACACAATGTAGAAGCAAGTCAATTTCATAAATTTGCGGGTTGTATGTTGTACGGTAATGTATACCACATTGTGGCATTATGGTCCGGAGGGATATGTGCTTTATAGATTGAATTTTATAATGTACATATGTTTTGGTAGCTCTGGATACTACCACAGACTAAATAGTTACATCGTAACAGATACGTCACTCCAATACAAAAGCGAAAATACCTACGCTATAATGGCTATTATACCGACCGATTTGTAGGCTTACAAAATCTTAGTAACAATACCAGCTGTTCGCGGCGAGAAGAAATGTACCATAACCCATAACCACAGAGAGTTGAGAATGCTTTGCCGTGCGACGCACGAACAAACACGTCATCGAACGCGCGCTAGGGTTGTTACCTATGATGATATTGGTTATAAAACTAATGTTGTGAAAAACAATGATTTTTTATGTGTTGATGTTTGTGTTGATGTTTATGTTGATGTTTGTGTTGATGTTTATGTTGATGTTTATGTTTAAGTTTTATATAATGATAGATACATTTTTTCCTTCTCTGAATTGTCGGTTATTAAATTTTATCGTTGAAACTATCCTAAATCGCGTAAATAATCTCAGACGGGCGTGAGGCAGCCCTCTGTCGGTTGTATCGTGGACGATACGCGAAGCGGTAGGCATATACTACATATATACCTTTATAGTACTCTTACAAAACCTGTACACTAACACGTAGGTAATAAATACTGCAATACGAGTATGAAATGGGGGAGGACCCGGTGACCTGAAATATAGGCTACAGCCTAGTTCAGGCATCAATCTCGTACTCGAACAGTATTCTAGTAATTTGTGAATTGTGGAGAGAAATAAATGAATATGAATGACGTTTCCGTCCATGATTTTAGCGTTAGTTATCATTTTTGACATTCTATTTACGTTTTATACTATATTTTGTTCAATGAATTGACGACCGATTGGTGTAGTGGATAGTGACCCTGTCAGCAAAACCAAAGGTTGCGGGTTCGAATCCCGCGAGGGGTAAATGTTTCTATGATGAATACGAACATTTAGTCCCGTGTCATGGATGTTTATATAAATATTTATGTATGTTCATCCGTTATCTAGTATCCATAGTACAAGCTTTGCTTAGTTTGGGACTAGATGATTGGTGTAAGTGTCCGAAATATTTATTTATTTTATTTATTTATTTATAATTATATAAAATATGTAATTAATTAATTATTACTCGCCAGAAGGGTGTATGCATGCAGATTTCTATGTCACCTCCTGTACCCTAAACGGCTTGATCGATTTTGGAGTGCAAGGTGTTGTTCGATTTGCCTTGATTTCCAGAGTGTCATAAGATTGTGCCGGCAAAATACAAAACGTGCTGTCGGTTTTTTGGTTTTGCCGAGACGACCTGTTTGGCGTAGTGGTTAAAAACCCTGACTGCTACACTAATAAGTTGCAGGTTCGAAACTAATAATAATAAAAATGTTTATTATCTCACCACAAATGAGGCTTTACAGAGTGATTTTAGGACCAGGTAATACATAGAACACATTTGTGGGAAGACTGGTGCCTGAGAAGGAAGAACCAGAATTACATGATCTTTATGAAGAAAGGACATATAACAAGAGCGAAAGTTTTAGTGAATATGTTAAACAATATTCGAAAACATTCAAGCGGGTCTGTGCTACAGCAAAAGCAAAGTTTATAAATAACAAAATAAAAAATAGTGCAGACGTAGTAAAGACTACTTGGAAAATTATAAATAGCGAAACTGGAAAAGTCAAGCCTCGCAACACCGATATTAGACTAAAAATTAACGATCAAATTTTAATAACACATTTAGAAGTTGCAGAAGCTTTTGAAAAATTTTTCACCAACATTCCAATTTCGACTACAAATTCTCTTAATTCATGTCCCACACTCGCTGAATCGCTACTTAGACAAAATGTGGGGATTTGTAATTCTCATTTTAAATTTCATCATATAAGTCCTGTAGACATTATAAAAGCATTTAGATCTCTAGACAAGAAAAAGACTGTCGACCTTTACGGTTTATCAGTAAAAATTATTAGCGCCATAATTGATTGTGTGTCACCACACTTAGCTTGTATTTTTAATAAATGTATTGATGATGGCATATTTCCTGATTTGATGAAACACAGTAAAGTTATACCTTTATTTAAAGCCGGTAGTAGAACAGACCCCTCTAATTTTAGACCTATATCATTACTACCGACTCTCAGTAAAATCTTTGAAAAAATTATATTAATTCAGTTATCGGCTTATTTTTATAGTAACGATTTTATGTCGCATAAACAATTCGGTTTTACTAGGGGCCGCTCGACAACCGACGCAGGTGTCGAGCTCTTACAACATATTTTGAAGCTTGGGAAGATTCTCGGGATGCAATAGGAGTGTTCTGCGACTTGTCCAAGGCATTTGATTGCGTTAATCATGACATCTTAATCAGGAAATTACGTCATTATGGTGTAACAGGCCGTGCTATTGACCTTTTGAATTCTTATATGAGTGGCAGAGTTCAGAGGGTTAATATCAGTGGCAACACATCGTCAGGGTCCACAGTCTGCATGGGCGTCCCGCAGGGTTCCATACTCGGGCCATTTTTATTTTTGGTCTATATAAATGACTTGCCTAACCTTGTAAAGGATAATAAACATGAAATAGTATTGTTTGCAGATGATACCTCCGTATTATTTAAAGTAAATAGACAAAAATTAAGCTATGACGATGTGAACAATGTTATTTCTGAAATAGTAGAATGGTTTACGGCAAATAATTTGTTACTTAATGAGAAAAAAACTAAATGTGTGAAATTTGTACTACCCAATGTCAGAGCCTTGCCCACAAATATAATGATAAAAAATGCCACTTTAGATCTCGTAGATTCTACTGTATTTTTGGGCATTACTTTAGACGCCAAAATGCAATGGGGTCCTCATATACATAAATTGGCGAAAAGGCTCAGCTCTGCAGCGTACGCAGTCAAAAAAATTCGACAAATGTCAGACGTAAATACTGCTAGATTAGTATATTTTAGTTATTTCCACAGCTTGATGTCTTACGGTATCTTACTGTGGGGAAATGCCGCGGATATAAATACAATCTTTGTTTTACAAAAACGAGCCGTTCGCGCAATTTATCAATTGAAACCTGCAGTGTCACTTAGAGATAGGTTTAAAGTGTATAACATTCTAACCTTTTCGTCACAGTACATTTTTGAAAATCTAATGTATGTCAAAAAAAATATAGCATCATTTAGGAAAAATAGTGATAAACATGATGTCAATACAAGAAATAAAGATAAACTTGCAGGTCACATAAGTCGCCTCCGCAAAGTCAGTAATTCATTCAAAGGGTTATGTATACGCTTTTTCAATAAGGTCCCAGTTGATATACAAAATCTTCCACTTGATAAATTTAAAGATACTATAAAACAGAAACTTATTAACAAAGCATATTATAAAATATCAGACTATTTAGATGATAATCATCCCTGGACATAATGAGATTGTTCGCATGCCAGGCTATTTCACGATTAATAATGAAATATAAAAACCTTTTTGTAATATAAAAACCTTTATGTAAAATCAAAACCTGATTTTAAAAGAGCAACCCTTCGAGTTTCTTGCTTGTTCTTCTCAGGGGAAAATTGCATTTTGAACAAGCAGTAGCTTAAAAAATGTAAAATTGACTATTTTAAGTGTACTCTGTGTACCTACAAAATAAAGCATTTTTGACTTTGACTTTGACTTTGACTTTGACTTTACAGGTCACCAGGCCTCCCAGCTATGGACATAGTGTATTACGGCAGAGATATGGTGATTGAGGAAGAAACACTTAAGGAAAGATACAAACGAGAAGGAAATCACGAAACATAAGACCTGATTTTTGGAGCGGAGTTGTAGTGTTGTGCACTGTTTTTAACCCCCGACGAAAAACCACGGGTATAATATGTACCAGAGTTATCAAAAATTAATAGTGTAGTACATCAACGATCTGCTTTCCACAACACAAGCCTAGTTGCTCAGTGAAGAAGTAGATAGCGCTGTATATATGTCCAGGGATAGTTATTTATTATTTGCGTTGGAGGTTATGGAGATTTTTATTCTGTAAGTTAGGTATAAATCGATCTCTATGGCCATCTGCGGCGGTCCCACAACAGAACATGAGTACCCCGTGTACAGTACAGCCCCCACTAATACAAGTCGGGTAACTCGAGTCACGCGACGCGTCATCAGTTCGCGAACTGCGACCAACAAACTACGAACTCTAATTAGTTTAAAAAGCGAACACTGCGACAGGTTTCACTAACTTTATATAATAACCCTCCTTTTTTGGCTTCTCCGCAGTCGAGTAAAACAAAGTATTAAAAAAAAACTTTATACACTATAATAACAATATAACTTTAAAAAAACAAAAAAACCCGACAGCATATTTTGTATTTCGCGGGAGCCATGTTTGTTTTTGTTCCCATAGCTGTGGGTTGTCTGGAGATCACTTTTAGTGATAAGACCGCCTAATTGTGTTCAATTGTCAAAAATTATTGTAAATTATTTTGCGCAATAAAGAGTATTTGTATTGTATAAAATGTAGACGAATCTAACGACACCATGCACTTCAAAGTCGGTTAAGCCGTTTAGCCTTCAGGCGGTAACATACACTCGAAAAACATTACCATCCTTCCTTGCGCAGTCGCGTAAAAAAAACAAGTAAAACAGTCTAATAAACCGTTCTCAAGATCGAGATGCACTTAAGTTGACGCTTCTATTGCATATTAAAACAGTATCAAAACATGTATTGAGACTGATACGCGATCTCAATCTCAAGATCGATTTATTAATAAGGCCCCTTATTCTAATGGCTTCGGTAAAAGTAGCTGACATATTGTGCCATCACAATGGCCGTTTCGACAATATTTAAGACAAGAAAATACCTCGAATATTTTCTTAGCGAATATTGTGGATGTCGTTCCCTATTCACAAAGATCCGACCAATCGGAGACGAGAAAAAAATAAGCCTCCATTATAAGGATCCGTGAACAAAATGAACGCCGCGCCACAATAGCGGCTTTATGTGGAATAAAGAGCATCCTGTTGTTTTTGGGGGTAATTGTGTTGGCACATAACATGATAATTCATTGGGATGAATATGAAAAGATGGCGAATTGGACGGTTCCCTTGTAATTCTATAGGACTAGATGCTCCAATGTTTTACCCGACTGTCCAAGAAAGGAGTATGTCCGTTCCTTTGGCGCGTCCTGTAGCCTAAATGGCAAGACCGATTACGAAGTGTATGGTGTCGTTAGATTCGTCAATCAAATCAAAAATGCTTGATTTTGTAGGTGCACTTAAAATAGACAGATTTAACATTTTTAAAGCTACTGCTCGTTCAAAAGGCAATTTTCCCCTGAGAAGAACTAGCAAGAAACTCGAGAGGTTGCTCTTTAAAAAAAAAGCTTTTTATGTTACAAAATTATTAATTATTATTTTATATTATAATATTTCATTTTATTAGTATACTAGCTTTCCGCCCGCGGCTTCGCCTGCGTGAAATAACGTTATCGCGGAAATTTATTTATCCCACGGGAACGACCCCATCGGAATAAAAAATATTGTTTGGGATAACTCTGACCACCCCATTTGATAAAGGTCGTGACGTTATGTATGTATCTATTCACTCACCATTCAATTTATAAGCGCATCCATCCCGTTACATGATATTCAATACATTTCGAGCCGACCCAAACATGTCAAACACTCTACACTAATTAAAATCATGCGCATAGATAAAACGACAAAGAGCATTTATTACATCCACCCCCATTCACCCGATTGTAAGACAAGCAGTTGTGTTCTCGAGGGGACAGAACTCGAGAGCTGAACAAACGATGGCAGATGTGAACTCAGGTATATTGCCTAACTAGACGAGCAACATTTCATTGTTATCAATAATGTTGCATGCAATATTAGAGCAAACATTAATTGACGCGATATTATCAAATCAAAAATGCTTTATTTTGTAGGTGCACAGGGTACAATTAAAATAGTCAGATTTAGATACATTTTTAAAGCTATTGCTCGTTCAAAAGGCAATTTTCCCCTGAGAAGAACTAGCAAGAAACTCGAGAAGTTGCTCTCTAAAAAAAAAGGTTTTTATATTACAAAAGGGCACAATAATATTTCAATCAATCAATCAATCAAGTACACTTTATTGTACAAAATTTTACAATACACTTCTTAAATATAGCTTCAAAAGAAAATAATAATTGTACAACCAGGCAGTCTTATCGCTATTAAGCGATTTCTACCAGACAACCTTTAGGTAGAGAAAAAAGTAGAACGGGATAAAAGCAAGTAGGTTTGTGCAACAATGATTTAAAAAAATATAAAAAAAATAATAGATAATAATATTTCATTATTAATTGTGAGATAGCCTGGTTATGCGAACGAGATGGTTATGTCCATGAATGTTTTTCATCTAAATAATCGGAAATTTTATAATATGCTTTCTTAATAATAATTTAGGATACAGAAGAGAATATAAAAATATATAAATAGATAGATAGATAGATAAACGTTTATTTGTTTCTCCAGCCACACACATACATTAAATATTATTTAAATGACATTGTTGCTCGCAATGCATACTGAAATTTTTGAAAATCGAATGTATATCAAAAGAATATATCATCATTTATGAAAAATAGTTATAAACATTGTTAACAGAAGAACTAAAGATTAGATAAAATAAACACAAAATCTTCCTGTCAATAAATTTAAGATATTATAAAACAGAAAGTTATTAAGAAAGCATATATTATAAAATATCAGACTATTTGGATGAACTTCAACTTCAAACTTGTATGTGATTGATGTAATGTGAGAAATAATAACGATATAAAAGTTTCTTGCTTGTTCTTCTCAGAGGAAAGTTGCTTTCTGAACAAGCAGTAGCTTAAACAATGTAAATATTGAATATTTGAGTACCCCGAATATCACGAAACCCCGAATTTAAAATAGATATATTTGACTTAGCCATAGCATAGCATAGTTACCCCAATGTTTCACCGCACAAGAGCATGCCACATGTGCAACAACCTGCAACATTAGTTCCCCGTTTGAACGTATCCTGCGACAGCGGACGGTGTAGAGTTTTGGCATTGGAGTTATAGGTTAAAGCTGGTATCGCCACTGAGTAAGATTTGATAATCTGTAGCGACGGGCGTAACCGAATTGAATGGCGCTGTTAAACTAGCTATCGGCCCGCGGTTATGTATATGTGTGTGTGTGTACATTTATCTAAGTGAGACACCAACGGCGATTCCTTTTTCATAACAAAAACATTAAGAAGATACATAATGTACAGCTATTACAGGCTTCTGCAATATTAACAAAAAGAAAGGTAAACATATAAAGTACAGTCGGCGACACAATTAATCATATCATTTCAATCAAACGTAGCTAAGAACCCTATTCCCGAGATTAACGTTAAATGAAAAAAAAAATAGAAAATTGCCGAACGTCATAAAAAGCTGTTAAAAGCTAAATATAATTTAACCGCCTCCGTGGCTCAATGTAAACAATATAGGATTTACGAAGTGGTCGCGGGTTCGATTCCCAGCAGGGTATATGTTTAGTACTCGGTTTGGTTGGTGGTAGAGCATTTGATATGTCCGCCTACCACCATCTTATCTAAATCTGCCGCCAAACAGCAATGTTAATAGCATTGTTTTGTTCTAGTTGTCAGAGATAAGACAGCAAGTTCCCCAAATATTTGGGTTTCGGGATCAGTACGCTTCCACCTTCGGCCTCATTTTCACTTAACATCAGGTGTGATTGAGGTCAAGTGCTAATCCGTTGTGCATAAAAAAAATTTCGTTAACAGCTTTTCCTCAAACATGGCTAAGAACATGTCGCCTTGTTAAGTCGTCATATAAAAAAACCCACTCAAATCGGACCACGCAATACAGAGATACGTTCGGGCAAACATTTAACACACACACACACACACGCACACGCACACGCACACGCACACGCACACGCACACGCACACGCACACGCACACGCACACGCACACGCACACGCACACGCACACGCACACGCCCACGCCCACGCCCACGCCCACGCCCACGCCCACGCCCACACGCACGCACGCACGCACGCACGCACGCACGCACGCACGCACGCACGCACGCACGCACGCACGCACGCACGCACGCACGCACGCACACACGCACGCACACACACACACGTACAAACCCGGCAAATACAACACCCGTCGTATTTCGTCGGCCGTTAATAAATCTAACCACACAAGGAAAGACGAGAGACATTAGTTAACTCACAACTGACACACTGTCGTTCACAATTAGGTCAAACACCAATCCATTAGCATTGTCACGCTCATTCATTACCCGCGTAAACGAGACGGAACATCTTCATTCTCCCGCGTAATTCCCAGTTGCGCCTTTGATTCGGTTATCCAGTAATGGATACATCCAGTCTCATTTACTAGCTTCATTAGATGTGTAAGTACAGTATGTATTTTTCTTTACGTAAATTGTGAATCGATTTTGATGATAATTTTTTGTTTGATAACATCTGATGATACACTTCGGAGACAGAGAATGGAATCAATTTTGATGGTTCAATTATGAACATACGAATTTATTCGGTAATATTCATAGACAATTGCCTCGCGACACGCCGCGCTACCTAATGACGTCACTAAATAGAAAATGCCGCGGACTGTGCTCCTTTTTAAAATACTTAATTTCACCTTGCAGCATTCCAAAATAATGAAAGATGCGCCTAAATCATTCGTGGAAGCATCCCCGGTTTGCATCGCTTCCGCTAGGCTCCCCGCCGCCACTGGCACCGAACTCGCGCCGTGATTCAGCAGCCGCCCGACATAATTAGGTCAATAACTAATCCATCCGCTCATTGTGATGCTCCGTCCATTGCAGGCCCTTTAAAACTACCCGCAGTTGTGTGGAGACAAATATGGTAACTGTTTAGAAAATTATATCATATGTATTTAAAAAAATGGTTAATAAATTGAAAATTTAGAAAACCCTCGAGGAAATAAATGATAATATTATTATTGAATTATTCTAGTAGTTATAGTAGTATACTGGTGTCGATTCGGATGTACAACGAACTAACTAAATTTAAAGCAGATACATCCTTTTCTAACACTATTAACATGAAAGGGACGACTATAAATTAAATCCTGTCAAATTAAGTTATGCGCTGTCAAAACAAGTCGCTCCATAGTATTTTAATCGTGACGTCGCTAGGTGTACACCTAATATTGATAAAGAAGTGCTTGTTTTGATCATTTTACTTAGTTTGACAGGACTTAATTATATGTCGTCCTTTTCATGTATTAGTGGTTAGAAAAGGATACATATAATTTAAATTTAGTTAGTTCGTTGTACATCCGAATCGACACCATTGAGTGTCTAAAAATATAAATGAGGGACATGCAAATGTTTATCCTTCACCGGTAAGTTACTCAGGTTCCATGACCATAATTGAATGTTACAATTTGTGTGTGGGCTAGTGGTCTGTCATGGCATTTACAGACCACACACACAAATTATCGGTGAATGAAAACAATTAGAGTATGATCAGCCAAACTAAACTGATTCTATATCTTGATATCTTACGTCTCTCTTTAAAAAACCAGTGTTGCCTGCCCCAAATCTTAGAAATATATCAAAATTAAATAGTTGCTAGCCTACACGAATATACATACATATGCTCACGCCCTGTTTCCCGTTGCGGTAGGCAGAGACTATTGATTTCCACTTGCAACGATCCTGACATACTACTTTTGTTTCTTCCGCTATAAGATCTAAAAGTTAAACTGTTTCACTTATTTACATCCTGCTCAACTTATTTAATTTATTTATTATTTTATTTTTATTTAATACAATACAATACAATACAATACAAATACAAATACAAATAAGTACTCTTTATTGCGCAAAACATTTACAATAATTTAATCAAATTTAATTAATAATCATATTATTATTTTTATTGCTTTCCAAAATCTGTGTAAAACTTATTATTACTAATATAACATTAATATTAATTTGTACTGAGGGTTATTTAGAAATATTGTACCCGTCTCCCTCTTTAAGGGTAATAGCTGAAAATCAGTGTTTTGCTCTTGAGCAATCCGACACTGAGCTATGGCCCATTTGTGCCACTGCAGCACACATATACTTTTATATCCCTATATTTTGCGTGTACCTTTATATGTTCTGTTTTTTTTTTTTTTTTTTATTTCAACTTTACTGTAGTCTAAATTATGTGTAATAATTATTTATAAATAATATTTAATGTATGTGTGTGGCTGGAGTAACAAATAAACGTTTATCTATCTATCTATCTATCTATCTATCTTCCACTTTCATCAAAAGCTTCATACACGTTAGTGGTAGACCGCACTTGACCTTTTATGATTACGTCAGTCACTTGATTGACGTGCGTTCTTCTTGGTCGACTCTTCTACCGACGCTTCTATTCACGCTTTCGTTATATATTGCTTTATTTTGTTAATCTCCTTTCACTCTATACGCCCAAACCACCTTAACATAACTCTTTATATCTTACTTACTACGTCATGCATTAATTTCATTATAATTAATACAAACAAAGCGATTGCGCTTTGGCTCGGTAGGGGTAAACCTTTCGACATTGCACGTGTGACCATGGCAATACCTATAGTGCATTATACAGATAAACCAAACCGTGTTCTAAGCTACACTTCGAAATGCTAATTATTTATTATTTTATTTAACATTTGCCTTATTTTCAGTAATTATTGGGTCTATACCTATGAAATTGGAGTTTTTTTTCTTCGTTAATCATATGTACTAATTCCTGCGATTTTCAATGCTATATCCAAATTCGTTTTTAATTGGAAAATGGAATATTATTTCAAGGTTTCACATGAAATATTTTTTAATTTCTGGGCTAAATCACATACTAAAAAAAATTTGAACAGAGCTCTTTTCATGTGTTTCCCATAACCATTTCTTAGATTCGCTGAAACTTTTATAAAGCGGTTACTTTTAAAAATTAACGCTGCCTATACTTAACTTAATGTTATCCGATAATACAATACAAAGTTTAGCTAAATTTGGATTTGCCGTTCCCAAAAAAAACAAAAATGTTTGTATGGAGAAAACAGTCTTAATGAAATTCTTCATACAAAATGCCAATTTCATAGGTAAGGACCTAATACATTGTAACTAATAAAAACATGACACGCGTAGTTGCGTTGTCTGGTTCAAGGAGTCAAGTTCATATATATTATTTTATATTTAAGATTAACTCGGGGTAGGTTCTAAAGGACACAGTTGATCTTGACGACCGATTGGTGTAGTGGATAGTGACCCTATCAGCGAAACCAACGGTTGCGAGTTCGAATCCCGCGACGGGTAAATGTTTGTGTGATGAATATGAACATTAATTCCTGAGTCATGGATGTTTATATAAATATTTATGTATCCGTTATCTAGTATCCATAGCACAAGCTTTGCTTAGTTTGGGACTAGATGATTGGTGTAAGTGTCCGAAATATTTATTTATTTATTTATTTATCTCTCTGCATGATATAATCGTTTGTTTTGTAGGTTTTTATATTTTCAATTTTAGGGCATGCTTTTCACACAGAGACCACTTCCAGAATGTTTCGTAGCTCTGTGTAGTACATGAAGATATCACACTTAGAAGGTGAACCGCAGAAAAAGGCGAATACTGCTCTGACGTCACACAACCGACAAAAGTGTCTCGGCATGTGAACTCGACCCGTTCAGCGGAATTCCGCGGTTAAAAAGTTTTCAACAAGGACGTCGGTCACACCGTGTGGATACATAAAATTAGATTAGATTTATTTACCTCACTTTTACAATGCCCTGTTCGACAATCTAATAAAAGTTTGAAATGAAATTGGACTACTGATTGGTGTACTGGATAGTGACCCTGTCAGCGAAACCCACGGTTGCTAGTTCGAATCCCGCTAAGGGTAAATGTTTGTGTAATGAATACGAAAATTTATTCCCAAGTCATGACGTTTATATGAATATTTATGTATGTTTGTCCGTCCGTTGTGGAGATCTTTGGGGCAGGCTTTGGACGTCTTTCGGCTATGATGATGATACGTTATAGTCCGATAGAATTCATAGTGCAAGCTTGCTTAGTTTTGGGACTAAATATTTAAAAAAGTAAATGTAAAATTTTAAATTATAATGGCATAAAATAAAATTTACAGTAATATTGAGATGTGACGTGGACTTGCAATAATAATAATATTGTGATACATAATACATATACAGTCACTACTGTTATCTTGAACACGAACGCAAACTTGATCTTATCTCATGTACTTCTTCGGCTCCCACAGTTGGTTGCTTTTATTTTGTTCTGTGTTAAATTTCAATATGATCTGTTCAGCAGCCTGAGCGTGAAGCCCGGTTTGGCAGATTATCGCAATTATAATATTAATATGAATTATTATATGTACGTCTTATAAATAAGAAAACTTTATATAATCTACATTAAAAATAATTGATCCGATTTTTATGGAGAGTAACGTTATGTCAGTTTTATGAATGTGAAACTATTACAAAAGGTATTTTGAAAGTATTCGAATATGGCGAAGATCTCTGGATTGCTCTAGCTTTACATTTAATATTTTTTATTCGAAAAAGGAGTTCTACATTGATTGAGGACCGATTGGTGTAGTGGATAGTGACCCCGTCAGCGAAACCAACGGTTGCGGGTTCGTATCCCGCGAGGAGTAAATGTTTGTATGATGAATACGAACATATAATACACCCGTATTGCTACTATTAGTGCAAACCTCATCTATTGGTAGCTTGTATCTTTACCCTAGGGTTTGCCTGGAAGAGATCGCTGTTAGCGATAAGGCCGCCTTTTTGTGCGATTAATGATGTACGCTGTATTCTACATGTAGCTTTTGTTAATTGTGCAATGAAGAGTGTTTGATTGGTTGATTTATTCCCGAGTCGGGATGTTTATATAAATAATTATGTATGTTTATCCATTATCTACTATCCATAGTACACGCTTTGCTTAGTTTGGGACTAGACGATTGGTGTAAGTGCCCCCATATTTTCATAATTTGTTAACCGATTTTGACGATTGTTCTGTTTTAGAAAGGTTTATCACCAGGGTGGTCCCATATAAGCTTGATTAAGATCTGATGAGAGTGGAACCTTACTGAAATCGGTTGTTTGGAAATTTTGACCGTTCAATTATACATCCTCTAGTTTTTTTTTTGCTAATGTTAGGTCAAAATTGGAAATCAAACCCGCGTCAAAATCGTCGCTCTAGGTCGATGTCATGTCGATTGCGTGTTCTATTCATAAAGCATCAAAGAAAGAAAGAAAACGTGTATTTTGCGATAATAAAGCTAAAACATAATAATGTACGCTGATATAGATTCCTGCTCAGCATAATGCTATGGAAAATATATGAAAATTGACTTAATTAACATCCATCTCAGCAGCGTCTTTTATTTTTGTACACGCGTTACGCGTCGGTGTGAATGAGGCCACCCATGTACGACAGCGCCCGTATCCTGACGTTACCGCGGAGACTTCGCGAAGCTAAAACTTGGCACGCGTCAACTTCCCGACACGAGCTGAACTTCTCAGACGGCGTGAATGTGCAGCGGGTGCTCGCCTAATTATTCGCGTCGGTAATGGGGGTCTTTGAAATTATACGGGGAATTTAAGGGTGGAACCAGTATACACAAGCAATATCTCTGTAGTTTAAATCATTGAATCTAATCTATCTAATTGGTCTAACTAATATTATAAATGCGAAAAGCTTTTTTCTGATTAACTGGAAACGCGTTTGCCCAGCTGATGGAAAGTGACGATGTGGTCGAAGATGAAGCACGCGATCCCATTAGAGGCCTATTCTCCCTGCTCTTGAAGATCCCAAGGTTGTAGGATTCAGGAAAGGATTATATCTAGTTCTCATTTTTCCGGTCAATCATATTATTTCAATTTATTTCAATTTATTGTTCAAAATACTTAATACTACATACAATAATTCGATGATGGAGCCCCTATTAAGTAATTGAATACCTGTGCCAGGGGTCTCCGCTCTTCCACGGTGTACAGTATACATAGTAAAATAACCAAAATAGAAAAGCAACTAAATTACAAATACTCTTACAAATAGTAAGTAATTTATATACTATTAAACAGTGTGGTACTTGTGTGTGTGCGCGTGCGCATTATTATTCCGTTATATTTCCGGAATATTTTTTATTCCGTTAAAGTGAGTAGTTCCCGCGGGATAAACAAATTAAACATCCGCGATAAAATTATTCCACGTATGTTTTTCCCGAAACCCTTGAAAGACAATGATACTCGTATCAAAAATCAAAATCAAAAAATGCTTTATTTTGTAGGTACACAGGGTACACTTAAAATAGTCAGATTTTACATTTTTAAAGCTACTGCTTGTTCACAAGGCAATTTTCCCCTGAGAAGAACAAGCAAGAAACTCGAGAGGTCGCTTTTTTAAAAAAAGGTTTTTATATTACAAAATTATTAATTATTATTTTATGTTATAATATTTCATTATTAATTGTGAAATAGCCTGGTTATGCGAACGGGCTGGTTATGTCCATGATTGTTTATCATCTAAATAATCTGATATTTTATAATATGCTTTCTTAATAAGTTTCTGTTTTATAGTATCTTTAAATTTATTGAAAGGAAGATTTTGTATATCAACAGGAACTTTATTGAAATATATCATCTAAAGACACCAAAATCCCTGTGGTAACTAAATATATCCTCGAATCGACAAACTATTTTCATCAAACGCTTAAAAAGAATCATAAGTAACATATTTATTTACATAAAAAATGATTATCATGACATAATGCATCCGTCTAAAAATAATCTGCGTTAAGTTCAACCCCCGTATACAAAAATACACACGAAGCTATTAATAGGGTTGTTACGTCACAAACGTGGCAGACGGATGTGAGTATATTCCTCTTTACCCGACTGCGGGGAAGGTAAAAGGGAGGTAATGTATTCAACGCGTCTGCACGTATCTTCTTCTTCTTCAATTTAAGAGCTATGCTCTTGTCGGTGGACTAACGACCACGTCTCTCTACTTTCCGCCCTCGTTTTAACCTCTTGGTACGACACGACATTCACCTTCTCTTTCACTTGGTCAAAGTAATTACGCCTAGGTCTTCCCCTTCCTCTCTTTCCTTCAATCTTTCCCTCAATTATGTTCTTCAAAAAAATATCGTGTCGTAACAAGTGACCTGCACGTATATTTCACGTATATTTCAATTAATTTAAATTATTTTATTTTTATTTTTTTATTTTATTTTATTTGGGACAACAAACAGCTGTACAATGTGTTTCACTAAATTAAGTATTACAACGGGTTCGAGTCATCAATTATACAACCAGCAACGTTATCCACTAATTACTATCGTGTCTTACAATTACCTAGTGGCACCCAGAAAACAGAAAAAATCGTGAAAGTGGTAGGTATTGTACGTAACAAGTAGCTACCTGTGCACATCAATATTATTATTTAGGTATTTTAATACATTAGTAACAATTCACTACAAAATCCCGCTTATCCATTTTAAAACCTGCACTTGTTTTGATTTGTTTGCTCTATGGACGACAAGAAGATAAAGATACACATAACATAATCCATGTTTAAATTGTCATGACCGATTGGTCTAGTGGATAGTGAACCTGTCAGCGAAACCAGCGGTCACGGGTTCGAATCCCTCGAGGAGTAAATGTTTGTGTGATGAATACGAACATTTATATAATACATTAATATGATATTATTATCATATTTATCCATACTTATCTATAATTATTTCTCTAGTTGCTAGTATCGTGCACCCTACCTGTTTTTCTACCTACAAATGTCCCATAGCTATGAATAAGAATAAGAATAAGAATCATTTATTTGACACATTTAGCGACACACATATTATTATTACATGTGAAAATATACACAGTGTAACGGTTAAGTGTAGTCATATTTTAAGGGCTTGTTCTACCCATCAATACGAACAACTTTTACTATGGGGGCAACTTCGAAATCGCGAAAAAAAAATGAGCTGTCCCATAGAAAATTTCAATAACCTCCCGATGCAATGTATGAAACAGCTGATTTTTTTTTCGCGATTTCGAAGTTGCCCCCATAGTAAAAGTTGTTCGTATTGATGGGTAGAACAAGCCCTTAAAATATGACTACACTTAACCGTTACACCCTGTACACAGTGAAATTGGAAACGAGTTGTACTCAATTTATGTATCAATGCAAAATTAATGTATTGCCTCTTTGTACAATAAAGCGTTTACAAACAAACAAACAAACAAACGAGTGAGATTAAAGTAGTACACAAAACTGTTTCATGTTATAGCATACCTAGGTGCTCCTATCTCATAATACAGTTACAAAATACAATAAAAAAAAAACCTAAGCAATATTTCACTTATAAACTAGTCCTAAAGTCCTTAAAAATTAATTGTCGGTCTCGCAATGTGGTATCAGGTATGGTATAAGATCTTCTTCTCAGCATAAGTATGGGTTGTCTGGAAGAGATAGCTTTTAGTGATAAGACCGCTTACGAATACTTTTAGTTACTTACGAATACGTTTGGTCGCGTTCCGAGCTAGTGGTAGTTTAAAAAACAAATGACGTTCATAAGTGCATATTGTATTGCCTATATGAATAAATGATTTTCATTTCATTTCATTTCATTTCATTTCATTTCATTTAAAAACAAGCTTTTAATACTCCATTATGTATATCAAATATTTAGTCTAACCCTGTATGTCAAATTTTGCATCCGTGCTCTTAACCGTTAAGGTGTTCCCCTCGTGAGGAAGCCCTCTGGCTGCAGCATCAGTTTATGCCTGTCATATAAATCTGTTATCATCAGAACTGAAGGAGTATGCAAAATTTCAGCTCCTCAGTTAAATAGAAAATGGTTCTAATTTCACAAGCAAATTTTGAAAGTACATACATACATACATACATACGTATTACAAGTTAAATAAAAGCTTTTAAAAATCAAAAACAAGACGAAACCGCTTCTGTGGCTTAATTTAAACAATATAGGGTTTCCGAAACGGATGTCGCGGGTTCGGTCCCCAGCGGGGTACATGTTTAGTACTGGGTTTGATTGGTCGGCTTTTAAAAAGTCCGCCTGGCTAGCTACAACCATCTTATCTAAGACTGCCGCCAAACAGCAACGTTAATTGTTGTGTTCCGGTTGTCAGAGACAAGACAGTCAGTCCCCCAAGCAAGTAGGGGGTTCCAAGGTGAGCACGCTTCCACCTTAGGCCTCGTCTTCACTTAACATTACATGTAATTGTACTCTTATCAGTATTGTGTTTTGTAAAATGTATGTTCTCCTTTTGTACAATAAAGTGTATTTGTATTGTATTGTATTGTAATTGAGGTTAAGCGCCAACCCATTATATATAAAAAAAGATTGTAAAGCCTTATCCAAATGCCACAGATAATTTGAGGGCTATCAATTTTTTTGTCACTTGAACGCAGTGACGTGTGAAACGATGGAGAAAATTTAAAACGAATCGATTCGAGCCGATATCAGTTATAACGTGTCAACAAGTTGACGAGGAGCGGGGTGCCCCAGTTTCCCGGACTACGTCACAATAGCTATACATACAGACCGTGTTGTGGAGATGTAACTTGACGGTTACATTTAGTGCCTTAGTAAACAAGGGACTCTTAGGCCCTTATTAATAAACCATTCTCAAGATTGTGAACAGTCTTGTGACCGGTCTCAAGTAAACGTGTTGCTTAATAAACCTAACTTGAGACCTGAAAAGCACGTGCATACTCAAGCAGTGTTCACTTGAGAGGTGCGCGTATTAATAAACGAAACTTATCATTCATTCGCCGCTGAGGCGAATACTTGAGGAGTGATCTCAGTAAGATTGGTTTATAAATTAGCACGGAGCTTCAGATAACGTCAACTGCTTAAGACTGTTGATACAGGCTCAAGACTTGTATTTAGATTGGTTTATTAATATACGGGCCTTACAGTGTTGCCATGTCTGATTGTCTGCGGCAGCTCAGTCTGTTAGTACTAGAAAGCTATAATGTGGTACAAAGTGGTAATAACTTTTTTTAAGAGGATTTATCCCACTAAATAGACCGATTCTAATGAAACTTTATAAGCATAAAGCCCGTACATATTAGAGAATAGAACTACAAAATCGGTGCGATTTCAAGTTTTCCATAATAAAGAAACAATAACAGGTATTCTTCCGTTTGGCAAAATATTTTCGTCAAATTTTACTTCCCAAAAAACTTATCGCACTAGTTTCATTTCCAAAAAGAAAATGCCCACCTTCTCCCCCCTACCTAGCGAGGCACACGCAAGCCTCGCGAGAAGGCGCGCGTGGTGTTCCCACGCGCCTTCTTGAGGTGGCTGGACCAGGAGATTCCTCCCTGCTCCAGCCTATAGGAGGGCCCGCCGCCGCCGTTGCCCTGGCGGCGGGCGCCGCGCTGGCGTGGCTGCGGACGATTACCGAGGGGTACCCGTGGCCACGCCGTTTCGGTGCGCGCGGAGGAACACCGGGGGGTTTTAGTGGGTAGGACCGCTCCAGTCTGGAGCGGTGAGCCCCACATATCCTCGCCGCTGACCCCCGTCAGCGGCGGGTCGAACGCGTAAATGTTAGAGGTAAAAAAAAGGTTAGAACTGTGACCCCAACAGAGCGCGAGCGAAGCGCCGGAATTGATTTGTATAATAACAATATAATTATTATAGAAGTTCTTGCCTGTAAATTATTTGTCCAAGGTGAAACAAACATTTAATGCAGTGAATTTAGACTCTTAAGTAAATCATATGATATGCAATATTTTGGGAAGAGCATGTTATGCCAAACCATATTTGACGACATAATACTTGGTAAAATGAAATATTGCCATTGTAATTATTTGTTAAACAGTAATTTGGGACGAATATGTTTGGGATACCTTTATGAACGTATGTAATTTCCAGGCCACTATAACAAAAGAAAAACAAAAGTAGAACATCCACGGGCCAAAGGAACACCTTTCAAAAGCACAGATTAAAAACCACAAGCCCCAATCGTAACGTGAAAACAAAGAAGTCCATCAAACTATCTGTGCCAGTGAGTCCGGGTCCGGCCGCACACGGCTAGCTCTCTGTGCCGATTGGAAAAAAGTACAAAACGCGCTGTCAAACTAAGAAGTCGTGATTGGAAAATGGCGGGAATGTAGAGCCATTGTTATTGCTGTTGGAACATTTCTTTCCGCAGATTTCAGTATGAAATGGGGTATTCCGAAAAATAAAAATAAATAAGCGCAATTCAGTTAATTCAGAACTATTCTTACCGTCTTATTCGTTCATAAGGAAATGTTGCAATGAAAAAAAGTGACAAAACATACTTTAACTAAAACAGGCTTATAAAGCGTTTGTAAATTTTTATGAATAAGAGGGTTAAATTATACAGCTAGGGGCATATGTTTGTATGATGAACTTACGAACATGTTTACCCGAGTTATGGATGTTTTTCATTTATATATCAAAGAAAAAAATATTTTGAATATCATATCAACCATCTGGATAACCTTGGGATCTTCAAGAGCAGAGTGAATAGACGCGTCGCGTGCTTCATCTTTGTCCACATCGTCACTTTCCATCAGGTGAGGTTGTGGTCAAACGCGAATCCAGTCAATCATAAAAAAAAATCCCTCCTCATAACATGTTCATAGCAAGCCAAACGGTTTACCACCCATCCCAAGGACTGACCGCGCCAGCCATTGCTTAACTTCGCCAATCGAAAACCATTTAAGTATGCGACACGTTTATTCTACACTTAAGTGTCGCACTGACGTCTTTATTCATTAAATACTTGCGACATTGTGCTCGTGTCTCTTACATCAACTTTATCCTTAATGGGTTCCTCGCCCTTTGCTTCGAGAAAAACTTAGACAGTAAATAGTGTACGATCTGTCGCCTGCCGGGAAATATTCTATTTTACTCTGTGGAGCCACCGTGCAGCTATTAGTACGGTGAGGTAACGGTTTGATATGCAAAAAAACGCAACTAATAACTATTTCAGTATTTGAAAAAATTTGTATTTTACGGACGCCATGTTGATTTTTTTACCATATAATGTATCCTATCATAGGATTCCTATGACACTCACCCGGAGTGTCGACGAATCTAACGACACCATGCACTTCGAAATCGGTCAAGCCGTTTATGCTACAGGATGCGCTACAGGAACGGACATACATACATGCGATAAACATTAACCTCCTTTCTGTGGCTCATATATGCCCGATGAGTTTAGGCACAGATTACTAATAAGTTACTAGTTTAGGTAAATGAAATAGAAGGTATTTTTGTAACATAAAATTTTTGTAACCAAAAAACCTTTTTTTAAAAAAAAGAGCAACCTCTCGAGTATCTTGCTTGTTCTTCTCAGGGGAAAATTGGCTTTTGAACATGCAGTAGCTTAAAAAATGTAAAATCTGACTATTTTAAGTATACCCTGTGTACCTACAAAATAAAGCATTTGTTGATTTTGATTGGCATAGGTAGTTTAATTTTTTTTTTCAACCGCCGGCCGGAGTTTCCGCCGGTTCGAAATGTATTTGGAACTCGTATTTTCTCCAAGTTTTCTTTATTTATTTCATTTAATGAAGTACCTAATTTTATGGAATAGGCTACAAACACGACCGTTAAATGACAAAATTTACGCTTTATTCCATGCTGGTTTAAAAAAAAAACTACCTATGCCAATACCTCTATTTTACTTACCTAATATGCCCTAAAAAACTCATACATATATCTGTTTGTGGCATTCTAGCAGCGAACCCGATGTGATGTTCTTCAACAGGGGATGCCATGAGTGGTCGCATATCTTTTATATTGAACCTTTGTCAATCATGTCAATGTTATTACACTATACAGAAATATTTAATTGACAACGATTTGCAATACTTATTTTAATTTGAAATTCAGTAATTAGTATAACGTTTTGACATTCTATATTATTAATTTAATTTGAAATTTGATATTAATGAAAGAGTAAAATTGACATTCTCTGTAATTTGACATTTCAACATTGACATTTTTATATTCATTTGTATTATTTTGATGATTAATTGTTATTAATTTTACCACTAGCTAAATTATGTATTGGTATGTCTTCTAACTTGATTTGTAACTTTTAAAAGGTACTTACTAGTTCTTTTCCACAATAATTTCGTTTAGCACAAAAGCGATTAATTGTTATGCATGCTGATTATCTTTGTATGAAACATATTGTCCAACGTCGTCGTTGTAATGACTGAATTAGGCGGATCTTATTGTAACAACACCTAATCTAATGTACCCTTACAAGAGCAAATAAATCATATTCTATTCTATTCTATCATTGTCAAGTGAACATGAGTTCCCTACCGGTGCTCCTACCTATACTGTCCCAGCACGCAGCGGTCTCTGGCCGGTGACAAATGGAGGAGCAAATTAAATGGAGTCCTCTCTGTCTAGCGCACCCGCACCACCTCATTATCTCTCCCTCTGCGTCATTACCGGCAATTGTTTGCGTTACGGGCGAGGTGCCGGCCATATCGAATTAGGTGCTACGTGAACCTCAGAGATATCTTTTTTAAAGATAAATTTTCCTTTGCTTCGGTACAGTCTCTTCCATGATTAATCATACATTTTACATGTTTAACTGAGGGTCATTTTAGAGAACTGTGGAGGTAACCCATCATATTTTCGAAAACCTGATATCCGAATTTCAATATTCCGTAAACGATTCGTACTGAACTATAGCCATTTGTACCACTGCGGCACACACATACATTTTGTACTGTTATACAAGGGTCTATCACTAGTCTCACTATGATTATTAAAATATTTAAAACTGGCTTTCACAAAAACACACCGAGTCTTTTATGTACATACAAAACATGGAAATAAATACAGAAAGTATAACAGTACAAAATGTATGTGTGTGCCGCAGTGGTACAAATGGGCTATAGCTCAGTGTCAGATTGCTCAAGAGCAAAACACTGATTGTCAGCTATTACCCTTAGAGATTATTATATAGATATATTTTCGGTTGGTGGTAGGGCATTATAATTTCCGCCTGACTAGCTACCACCATCTTATCTAAATCTGCCGCCAAGCAGCAATGTTAATAGCATAGTTGTGTTTGGGTTGTCAGAGATAATATAGCCAGTCCCCCAAATGTGTTGGGGTTTCCGGGTCAGTACGCTTCCACCTTCGACCTCATCTTCACTTAACATCAGGTGTGATTGAGGTCAAGTACCAACCCGTCGTGCATAAAAAAAAAAGAGAGGGCGACGGATTATACCACGTGACCGCCACCATTTACATAGCGACAGACGTCACACCCTAGACATAATCGTTGAACAGATCAAGTCATCTATATATGGGTCAACTGTCTGGTCGCAGTGTTCTCGATGCGGGCTATTTCCGCCCACACTTGCCACTTCCGCAATTCGGGCGCCGGCGGGGGTGAGCGGAGGGTCGGAGGGGAGCGGCAGACCCATTGGGGTGAAGAAGGGTGTCATCAAATTCACACAATTAGATTTGATGATATGCTTTATGGAAGTCAAGTGTGCCATTAAATGAGGTTTTGGGTTGTTCTCATATCGGCTAAAAAGTGTCTTGAAAATGAGGCGTCAAAATCAATGAATTATTAACTAGCTTTTCACCCGCGGCATCGCTTGCGTGGATTAACTTTATCGCGGGTTTGTTTAATTTCTTTATCCTGAGGGAACCACTCAATTTACTGGTAATATCCTAAGTTTTAATCCAGGGTATGTTCTACTTCGGAGCCGCAGTGAAGGCTCAGGAATCGCTGAGGCCAAGGCCCGGTCCTGGAGAAAGCTTATCGAGGGACTGAATAGGGACCCATGGAAGCGCCCGTACCGAATGGTACTGGGCAAGCTCAGACCATGGGTCTCTCCGTTGACAAATTACATTTTGACACCTATTCATTTTGAAACTTGTACGTTTTACAAAGTTTTGTCGCTTTTGCATTTTGGCACTCAGTTATATTTACAGTATTTAAACCTCTGTAAATTTTGACCCCTATCCATTTCGACACTCGCACATTATGACCATTAAACAATTCGTCCACTGGACATTTTGTCACGTTGACGACTCAGTCCCGGAATGATCTGATCTTATCCGCAAAACACACAACACCCATCATTTACCGTCAGGGGTTACAAAATACGCGAGAATTGAGGAAACAACCCAACTACATATAGCTACAGTTTCATATCCCAACGAAATCTATCGAATCTTGTTATCGGGGGTGGGAAGGAATTCGTTACCCCGCCCCGCCCGTCCCGCCCGCCCCGCTCGCCCGCCGGGCCTTCCGGAGACATTATTGCATTACCGCTCCCTTTGATAGTCTGTAATAGTCGATCGACACGAGGAGCGATCACAACTTGAGCATGTGCTGAGACATACGTAATCAACCACAAGCATTTAATCATATTACCATTTGAGAGTGTTGTAAGCACTAGTTACAAGAGTAGGTAGGATTGCCATAACTTCTAGAAGTCAATACGGGACATTTTCTCTTCTGATGCCTAAAACTCGAACTTAAGACATTCAATACCGACACGCCGCTTTTGAACTATGTTTTATCATAATTAACTACTTTTGCACGCATGTGTCAAATGTATGTCAAAAAAATATATCATCATTTAGGAAAAATAGTGAGAAACATGATGTCAATACGAGAAATAAAGATAAACTTGCAGGTCACATAAGTCGCCTCCGCAAAGTCAGTCATTCATTCAAAGGGTTATGTATACGCTTTTTCAATAAGGTTCCAGTTGATATACAAAATCTTCCTTTCAATAAAAGACATCAGCAGTTTTGGGCCAGTGTTGTGTCACCTAATAAAAGGTACACCTAAAAAAAGCCGGTACTAAAGACTATCAACTTAGCTATTCAAAAGAATTTTTGGAACCTTAGTATAGTTATAAGAAATATTTGAAAATATCGCTCTCAGAAAACATTTTGGCTCACAAACTATACAAAAACTAAATTCTTTCCAAAAAAAAAAAATAGACAAGTGACATTTTTGACTGTGAGGTTATAATTTAAGTAGGGATAACGAGATAACAGCAACAGCGAGCGAGCGACGTACGACTCTGAAAAGAAAAAACAATATTTCTTTGGCCTAGCATTTAGTTTCCATGCGTGAGAATGCATGTGGTTAATGTTGCCAGTATATAATTTCAAAGTTCCCCAAACCATATTTCAAACCTCTTTTGTTCTTTTCTAAAGTCCTTTAAAAATATATGTGTTAGGTTTTTAGCACGTCTGGTACTAAGAGTTCAAGACTATATTTATTAATTGAAGTGACAACAAACTGGCCCAAAGATGTATGGATCTGTGCTGTTGTCCTTTAAAGATACTATAAAACAGAAGCTTATTAAGAAAGCATATTATAAAATATCAGATTATTTAGATGATAAACATTCATGGACATAACCAGCCCGTTCGCATAACCAGGCTATTTCACAATTAATAATGAAATATTGTAATATAAAATAATAATTAATAATTTTGTAATATAAAAACCTTTTTTTTTTTAAAGCGCAACCTCTCGAGTTTCTTGCTTGTTCTTCTCAAGGGACAATTGTCAATTTCACAAGTCAATACAAGTATTCTATATAATAGTATCCCAAACTACATTAAAGCCTAGGAAAATTTCTACTTTTGAAAAACAATTAAAAAACATACCTGACAGATAAAGCTTTCTATAAAGTTGAAGAACTTAATAAGCTAGTAAGTTAACCTATACCAATAACTACTATTTCACTTACCTAATATGCATATATTTTTCCTTACGGTATACCGGATATACTTTTACAGTTAACGATTCTAGATTATATTTTGGATACCTATAATGGAAACATATTTCTACTTCGGAATTTTTCCGCCTATATCCTCGACAGCCTACTCTAACTGTTCTCATATTTTAATTGTCAATATAATACAAATATTAAAAGTATAATAAACTTCAGTACAGAATAACTAATAACAGCATCGTCCACATAATTTTAAACCGCCACAGAGATATTTGCAACGCTTCATAATTAAATACTTGAAAGTACCAGGTGAACAGAAGCTAGTTGGATGGCAACTCGCTGACAAAAGCATATCTCGTCCTGAATCATACAGAGTACAATCATACCTTTCAAGTAATTCCACACGGGCAAAAGCTAGTAATATAAATCATGTTACAGTATTGTAGTCTCTAAGGTAACCAGATAATGTATAAAGCTATTCAAAGGCAACAGTACCGTGCAGACAAGCAGGTAACACGTGTGAGCGAGTATCGAGATGACAACTTGACGAATAATGACAAATGCCAACCGGCGCTCGTGTCACACTCACACAGAGCAATATACAAGCGGTAACGCAACACAGGCGAAAATACCTATAACTAATATGAGGTATTTTTTTATAATAATGTTTTTGGAGACTACATTTTATGGTAAAAAAATCCAACAAGGCGTCCGTCCGCAAAGAAAAAAACATCCTCTCGGGTTTTTTGGTTTTAAATACTCAAATAGTAATTATAAACAAATAAATAAATATGTTTGCACATACACAGCGCCATCTAGTTCCACACTAAGCAACTAGGCTTGTATTATGGATACCAGATGGTTGATAAACCACACAATTTTTTTGTAAATAAATATATAAATGAAAAACATCCATAACCCGGGAACACATGTCTGTATTCATCATACAAACATATGCCCCTAGCGGGATTCGAGCCCACGACCTTTTGGTATAGCAGTCGGAATTTTTAACCACTACACTAAAGTGTCATCAAATTATATACAATGTTCTTACAGGCACATGTAACATTCTCCAATTGGTGATGTGATAAAATCATGCACTGGCAGACGTGTTCCACATGCCTCCCTTCTCCTGGCCCGCACAAGGCAAGAAACCGAAGGAGCCCTGCCTCTGGCATGCCTTTTTCGTAAATAAACAATGCTAGTTAGCTTGCGTAGGTGATTTGATTGACTACTGCTATGGGCATGCCTTTTACAGACATTTGTATTTTCGCATATTCTCTGGTTGCTTATATATAAATAACGAAATGAAACGAAAGAATACTCTGGGAACTTAGATTATGTAAAACTACATAAGCATAAATTTTGTAGCAAACAATGCCAACTGCTCGAACGTTTTTAAGAAGTTGACTTACTGCTAAGTATAAAGTGTGCTATGCCATATTGCGAGATGATGGATCGACAAAGGAACAAAGCCGCGAGCTGTCACCCCGTCGACACACACTGTAAACTGTTACACATAATTTTATAATCAGTGTAAGAAATACTATCAACCCTTAAACCACGTATAATGTCACTTGAGTATGTACCTACTACCTACACTTCTCTATACCCAGAAATAGTATGTTTCGGATGTTCTTTTTGTGTAAAAAAAACCAACTTCCCGTGCGAGTACTTTCTTTTACTATGTCCTATTTTTTGTACATACATATACGGATGCATGTATATGTGTACATGTGTACATGCATATGTATGCATAAGTTTACAATACCTATACAAAATCCAAAAAGGTCTCCACTCAGCATGTGTCGGGTTGGAGCAACCACGACGCTGGTATTATGTGGAGCCGAAAGGCAGAGTGGTGCCACTGTACTACTTAATATTAACAACTCTCCATATCAACTACCCATAAACATCTATTTTTTACTTAATATAATTGTAATGCTTTCTTAACTAATATTTAAACACATATCTATCTATTGTAGATATATCGATATACAAATGAATATATATTTCGAGTCGCGTAACATGGAGGTAACATGAAACGGTCAAAAGTAAAGTAAAATATTACAAAAGCAACAGTCTGGCAACGCTGTATACAAGTAATGCGTGGTATAACGCTTAAAATACTTCAATTTACATAGCAGAATAAGATAAATGCCCTCATTTACCATAAGATGGAACAAGAGCATCTTCCACAAAATTACAAACGAAGGTAATGTTAGGGAAATCGTCGCTATTAGCATCAAATTGTTCGCGGCGAGACTATGACGTCTCTCCCTCGACATAGCGCACCGACAGAGCACAGTAACACAACTATCAATAACTCACATCTCTTACATCAACAACGTACACAATGTTGAGACAGACTGTACCACTCAATTTCGACAGTTCATTATTTCGACATGTTCGAGAAAATATAGAGGCTAGTGTTGTGGATACTAGATGGTCGATATACTACATAAATACTTATTATAAATGAAAACATCCATAACTCCGTACACATGTCCGTATTCATCACACAAACATATGCCCCTAGCGGGTTTCGAACCCGCAACCATTTGCTATAGTAGTATATATATGTATATATATATATATATATATATATATATATATATATATATATATATATATATATATATATATATATATATATATATATATATATATATATATATATATATATATAGATATATATTATATCGACCGATATTCGAGTATAGAAATGACCTAGTGTCCTCACGACTGGCTTTTTTGGTTTCGAAGGTGAATAAGTGACCCTATACACTAATCACTCGTCTGAATAGCCCTGGACTAAACATATTTTCTCCTAACACCCCAGTTAATATCATTTGCTCACTAATCTAAGAGAAATGCAATTTTGTTGGATAAGTTGCCCCCAGTCCCCAATTAGCGGAATCGTAACCCAAAATGTTAAAAATGCTATGATCGTGTGATCCACTAACTTGCTCAGATAACTGTATAAAGATGGCGAGCAATTGCTCAGGACGAAAAGTAGCCTATGTCTCTTAAGGTCCCAGGCTACATTTCTGCTAAATTTAAATACGATCGGTTCAGTCATTTAGCCGTGATAACGAACAGATAGACAGAGTTACTTTCGCATTTTATCAATGTGAATAATTTCGTTTTCTTTATGCAATGACACAAATATCTACCGAATAATATAACTTATCATGTAAGAAAGTGACATGCGAAGTTACAAAGACGTGTTGTACTACTGACTTATAAGTGTACTGTGACTGCTGAGTCGTCTCAACGAGCGATACGAGCTGGGTAATTTTAAGGAATGCGCTTTTCACTTGCAATGCTTTTCCATTTCTGGCAACTCCTTTTATGAAGGAGTTTCTTTTGTTGAACACTGTTTTATTTAAACGGGATACATATGTAAATGCTTAATCTATGAAAGGACGTAGAGTCATGTAAGGCAAAATATGTACACAAACTTTTGAAGTTGGCTCATCTTAATGCGTATTTACAACTGCCAACGAACAAGGACATTTGGTGGTAGTGCATTTTAAATGACCGCCTGGCTAGCTACCACCATCTGCCGCCAAACAGCAATGTTTTTAATAACATGTTGTGTTCCAGTTGTCAGAGATAAGATAGCCCCCCCCCAAGTCCCCGGGGTTTCCGGGTCAGTACATTTCCATCATTAGCCTTATCTTGTAACATAAGGTGTGATTGAGGTCAAGTACTACCCCGTTGTGCTTTAAAAAAATCTTTGTCAATGATGATTTTGGGCAGGTGCGGAATCCTCAAGGCTCGACTCCTACTCGCACTTGACCGTTTCTCTTAATCCGACAGAACATGGAAAACAGACGCTTCGTATTCGCAAATCCAATATAGCTCCAATCTAATAAATACCTCGCTAAACGAATTCTCCACTATATCGCCTTCAAGTCACGGCTGAATTCGCTTTGCATGCAAAACGCCTCATTTAAGTTTTAATACAACTTTCCTATAATCTACTTAAGCGCCCTTCCGCACTAGCTACACATCAGACTGCGATTTTTATTAAAAATGGCGACAGATTAAGTCGCCTATTGCAGACTCTTTAGCCAACTCCATAAGAAGGTTCTCGAGTTGAGCGTTTGTTTTTAACCACCCAACGAAAAAGTAAGTACCTAAGTAAAATGTCTATAGTTTATGACACTTCAGGTATCAAGACGAATCTAACGACACCAGGCTCTTCGAAATCGGTCATGCCATTTAGGCTACAGGATGCTCTAAAGGAACGGACGTACATACACTAGCCTCCTTTCTTGGGCAGTCGGGCAAAGAACGATAAGTTAAATTTCAAATTTATAAAACCCCCGAAAATTATATCATCCAAATTCACCAATCAACTGTATTAGAAGCTACATATATTAGAAACGGCTTAACCAATTTTCATCGAGCATGGCAAACAATCTATCCCCTCGTACAAATCATTGGTAAATAAAACTAGATGCATGCATGCATGCACGCACACACAACACACACACGCCCGCGCGGAAAGTCGTACTACCTACTCCGATCTGTTGATAAAGGACATACACCACATCTAACTAAACTAAGCAATAATGGTGTGAAGTATAATCACATGCAAAGTGCTCAAAGACATTCATCAACCAATAACCTTCCACCTTCACCTAAAATCAAGATTGCTTAAAACGAAAATCCGCAAGCGACAGAAAATCTTGTGTGTACATAGACCTTTATTCCACTTTCCGGTGGCCTGTTTTAGTAATATAGACTCTAACAAGACGGCGTAGAGTATAAAAACTGGATGGTTGGAGATGTTTGTCATCCCTAATGGGATAATGGTTAGGGGTGGGATTTATCATTTTTTAAGCGCAACGGAAAGCGTTTGATTTCCTAATATTCAGTGAAGACTTTATTTCACTATGTATATATACTTAATAATAAACAGCGGTTATTTATCCAACAAATTGTTGTATGTGTATGTCGTAATGGCGAAGTTTCTTTGTTCTCTTTCTCTCTTTATCATCACTGACAAATAGCCTTCCGCCACCAAACTGAAAGCTGGCAGCCCTAGCGCCGGTAAACTGTTTTTCTTCGGAACTGATTGAACGCGTGACGCTGACGGGGCCACCAACGATTTGTCAAACAAAAGACGGTCAAGCTCGAGTAGGGCTCGCGCACTGAGGATTCCCTACAACATTATCATTACCAAACTTTTTGAACAGACTTTAAGTACTTATATGTTTTCTAATGATATTACAACGTCCTGAATGATAGATAAAGCGTTTACTTTATATATTACAGAAACACATACAAAAATATTCGACGCAACAATCATTCTGCTTGGTGTTATTCTTACAAAATGTACCCTTATCTCACAGTAATAAAAATAAAAACTAAAATTAAGTACAACTGTTACAACTTATAATAAAGTTGTATGAAAATCTGTACCACACATGGGCCATCGCTCAGTGTGGATCCTCACCTATAACGGTAAGACACTGATTTTCAGCTAGTGCCCTGCGAGAGACACCGAGGGTAGGGTACTAGTGCAAACATTTTCAATAACAACCATAAGTTTGTATTCTATAAAGATCATATTGTACGGTGGTGTATAGTAATTGTATGGATCATAATGATACTCGTTTAAAATAATAATTGTCAAAAGTGGGCTTAACATAATTAACTAAACACCCACAACGAATCAAGATGTCTGTGAGCAGCTACCGCTAAGCTATTCGAAATGTTGCAAATGCTTTCGGAATATTCTTCTTTTGTATTTCTAGCAGATGTGCTATGACTGCGTCATAATAGTGCAAAGGAGAGTAAGCGATTTCGAGGAGCAGCGTAAAGCTGACCTCGACGCTAAACGCGACGAGCTGCAAACCCGTCTACCTGCCTTTCATTATCACTACGTGGAAGGTGTGCTTACGTGCCCACATCGCACACTTGAGTTCACTGCAAAGATAGGCTATGTTAGCCATCTTCGAGCGCACCAGCGCCAAACTGATTAGGAGTCAAAATGGTCACCGTGGCTCAAATCGGTTGGAAGCATCATGTCATCACATACAAACATAACGTCAGGACCTTCATCCCAAATGGAGTGAAAGAAGAAGAAAGAAAGAAACTGTTTATTTGCCACTTCGAAACATATACAACAATTTTATTGTTAGACAAATAAAATAACAGAACACTCAGATAAGTGTCGCAGCAGCGAAAGGGAAACGACTCAGCTATATGCTGAGCTTATAAGAGCTCAGCGCTGGTTTACTGTCGCACCCAGGGGTGGTCAACAATAATCCAAAGATGAGCATTTGGATTTTCCACCAAAAACATCTATGTATTTTTTTTATCCACAACGGGTTAGCACTTAACCTCAATCAAACCTGATGTTAAGTGAAGATGAGACAGAATGTGGAAGAGTGCTCATTTGGGTGACTGGCTGTCTTATCTTTAACAACTCACAATAATGTTATTCAATATTAATTTCAACTTGATATCTCCAGCCAGTGAAAAAGGCCGACATACGGACAGACAGACAAAGGTAGACAATACATCGAACTTTTTATATCTTGATATACGGAATCCCGAAAATGAACTCTCTTCAGGGGCTAGTCAGTAATTACAGCACCGTCACTGGTATTACTTCACACACTACGTCTATATGATAGTCATGTGGCAAGCAGCAACTCATCTCGGTTAAATAAGCTACTATGATAGTCTTTAGACTCGTGGCGCAGTCGGGTCCGCTATACACACACACACGCACGCGCACGCACACACACGCGCAGACGCCCACGAACCCACGCACCGACGTACGCACGCACGCACGCACGCACGCACGCACGCACGCACGCACGCACGCACGCACGCACGCACGCACGCACGCACGCACACTCACACACACAAAGATGCACACACGTACACAACATAAACATTACACCGTTCATATTCACCATACAAACGAACCCACATTCCTTAGTTCGAAGGCAGGGTCACTTCCCATTACGTCGTACGTATACCTAACATTTGACGACCTGTTTGGTGTAGTGGTTAAAAATTTGACTGCTATACAAAAAGGTAGCGGGTTCGAATCCCGCTAGGGGCATAAGTTTGTATGATGAATAGGGATATTGTGTTCCCGAATTATGGATGTTTTTCATTTATTTATGTATTTTATTTACAAAAAAAATGTATTTGTGTAGTTTATCAACCATCTGGTATCCATAATACAAGCCTAGTTGCTTAGTGTGCAACTAGATGACGCTGTGTGTATGTGCAAAGATATTAATTATTTATTATTATTTTTATTTATAGCTGCACTTTTGAATGTGAAACGTTTCTCTTACAACAATTTCTTGTAGCATTTCACCATGTAGCTTCTTATGAGCAAACAATTTGAGAGTTTGCGCATTTGTGTCAAGTGGTGTCGCTGTTTAGTTGATACACTATGGCCGGACGGTGCGGGCAGGGGTAGAGAACATCTGGTATTTATTAATCTTTGCCCGTTTTTGTGGAGACGTGTTTAGTTAGGTGGAGTAATAGAGACATCACTGTAACGGCTCCAGGAAACTACGAGCACTTAATCCAATAAGTGTCGTGTCTAGTGTGCATTATTTATTGTATTTTTTATCAGTAACACTGACGACGACTCGCGCGCGTTACTCGTGCATTCATCACAGATACCCACCGTGTTTAAATAATAGTAAAATTTAAGCTTCTTTGAATTGAATATCTTCATATTGATGATATAATATTTCACGATTTATTTATATATGCATTTAAATAAATGTAATCTCCTCTAAAGATTGCATAAGTTAGACATATTGGTCGGATAAAAACTAGTGCATTGTTTACTTAGTTACGTAAATATTATCCTTTTGCTTGATTGTTAACAGTTTGTAATTGGTGCTTAGCCTGTCAAATAATTATTATTGTTTATGTTCGTTTCCCTTAGGCTTAGACACTGAGATGTATACAATTGTTTATTTCATTATTAATAAAGAACTTTACAAATAAATAATAAAAATCAGCTACACATAGGGCGAGTGATATAATAAAAAGATATTTATTCAGTACAAAGTTGATTGTAATGGTAAATAAAGTGAGTCTTCTTACACCTTAACAAAAAAAAAACATCCACGACTAGGGAATAAATGTTTGTATTTATCACACATTTTTTTCCCGTTCCTTTTACTTTACGGTCAAACTTCAAACTTCAAGCATTTTATTTCAATGTAAGATACATGATATCATTTGTTGAATGTCAATGTAAATCTACTGGAAATTAAAGGGCTTATTGCATTTATCTGTCAGTCATTATGTCAAAGCTACTACCGAGAATATCAAAATAATGATTTATTTTACTTGGAATTAATCAGCAAAAAATATTGTAAATTATTATGCGCAATAAAGAGTATTTGTATTGTATTGTATTAATTATTTATTGCTCGCTATCTTATATAATTATGTTCTATTGTTATCTTCAAAAATTATTGTAAATTATTTTGCGCAATAAAGTGTATATGTATTGTATTGGATTAATTAATTATTGATCGCTATCATATAATTATGTTCTATTGTTATCTTCAAAAATTATTGTAAATTATTTTGCGCAATAAAGAGTATTTGTATTGTATTGTATTAATTATTTATTGCTCGCTATCTTATATAATTATGTTCTATTGTTATCTTCAAAAATTATTGTAAATTATTTTGCGCAATAAAGAGTATTTGTATTGTATTGTATTGTATATAGCAAGCGATAACACTAAGCAGAATGATTGTTGCGTCGAATATTTTTGTATGTGCATATTAATGCAAATAAACGCTTTATCTATCTATCTATCGATGTGACGGCATCTCTAGTCTAGTGCATACACTTAAAGCTTGCAATTGGGAAACTGCAACGACATCCGAGCGGCCGTTCCAGCTCTTAGCTTTTAGCTCTCATATAAAATGTAAGCTGTGCCAGCTGCTGCATGCAGCACAGGGCGTCGGAGTTCAGTCGCGGTTATTACCACGTGTTCGAAGGATACCGACTTTTTGATAACTTTTTTTTTTATATGTACAACGGGTTGGTACTTGACCTCAGTCACACCTGATGTTAAGTGAAGATGAGGTCGAAGGTGGAAGCGTACTGACCCGGAAACCCCAACACATTTGGGGGACTGGCAATCTTATCTCTGACAACCGGAACACAACAATGCTAATAACATTGCTGCTTGGCGGCAGATTTAGATAAGATGGTGGTAGCTAGCCAGGCGGACATTTTAAAATGCCCTACCACCAACCAAACCAAGTACTTAAACATGTACCCCGCTGGGGATCGAACCCGCGACCTCCTAATCGTAAACCCAATGTTGTTTACATTGAGCCACGGAGGCGGTTAACTCGTCTCAGCCCATAAACATCCCACTGCAGGGATACAGGCCTTCGTATAATGACCATGGGCCATAGTCCACCACGCTGGCCCAGTGAGGGTTGGGGACTTCACATGCCTTTGAATTTTTATTACGCATGCCTTCCTTACAATGTTTTCCTTCACCGTTCAAGAGGATAAATGTACATAAGTCATTAAATTTAAAAACTCATTGGTACATGGCCTGCGTGGGAATCGAATCCGGACCTCCCAAATTGGGAGACCGCGTCGTAACCGCTGAGCCACCGACGATCTACCCGGCCGTCCAAAAATACGTACATTCTCCGACGCAGTGAAATTCACGGTGGTAATTTTAATCATATAGTCTATGATTTATCACTAAATATTTATATTAGGTCCTTACCTGTGATATTGGCGTTTTGTATGAAGAATTTCATTAAGACTGTTTTCTCCATACAAACATTTTTGATGTTTTTATTTGAATTTGAAATTTAGCTAAACTTTGTGTAGGTATTATCGGATAACATTTAATTTTTAAAAGTAACCGCTTTATAAAAGTTTCAGCGAAGCTAAGAAATGATTATGGGAAGCACATAAAAAGAGCTCTGTTCAAATTTTTGATTTGATTGATTTAGCCCAGAAATTCAAAAATATGTCATGTGAAACCTTGAAATAATATTCCATTTTCCAAATAAAAAACAAATTTGGATATAGCTTCGATAATCGCAGGAATTGGTACATATGATTAACGAAGAAATAAAACTCCAATTTCATAAGTAAAGACCCAAAATTATATCTAAAGTAATCTACCAATTTGTAAGAATTATTTTATTCTATCACTTGACAGGTAGGTACCTCTACCCATGTGCGTGTGTGTAATCACGGCCTTTAAAATTATAGGAACGTGAAAGTGTATCCTTACTGGACTATTACTTGCTTGCTTGATACTTGCTTGTATGAAATCAACAACATTTATTTATTTCCAAACTTACAACTATCTTTACAGGTTTACCCTAATGCGATAGTGCAGTGAAGACTTTACTTACAGTAGTTTATTTTATTTATTGTTATTATTTGTCACAAATTGCAATTTAAAATTACAATTTGTAACAAATAACAACAAGAGCTATATTTGTGAATTCACTCAGAGTACAACTGAAGAGGTCTATCTCCTCCGCAATAACGTTTAGAGTGCGGAGTGCGCGCGTGAGAGGTGCCTTAGCGAGCAAGTTAGTCCGGCCGCGCGGCTCCGCCTGCAGCCGCGGCCGCCTCCGCCGCCACACATACCCGTCGGGGACGTACATACCTACTAGAGACAATATTTCTGGATTGTTGATTTTACCTCTCATTTTTTGTGTCAAACACGTTTGTATCAAACCCTATCCTGTATAGAATGCTGAGATGCTTTACCTGTAACAAATAATAGTCATTATTAAACACAGCCAACTGATGTATTGGATAATGGTGGCTCCGAAACCGAAGGTTGCGGGTTCGATTTCCGATAAGGGTAAAGTTTGAATGATGAATACGAACACATAATAATATACCCAACTTATACGACGACCTTGGTGTAGTTGGTTAGAGTCTGACCGTATTATCTAGAAGTCGCGGGTTCGAATCCCGCTAGCGGCAATGTTGGTATGATGAGTACGGACATGCGTACCCCAGTTATGGATGTTTTTATTTATAATTATGTTTATATTTATAAGAAATAAATATTTATACATGTAATTATATCAACTTATGAAATAAATAAATAAAATATTTCGGACACTTACAACATTCATCTAGTCTCAAACTAAGCAAAGCTTGTAGGTAGGTACTACGGATAAACATACACATTTATATAAATATCCATGACTCGGGAATAAATGTTCATATTCATCACACAAACATTTATCCCTCGCGGGATTCGAACCCGCAACCACAGGTTTTGCAGACAGGGTCACCATCCACTACATCAGTCGGTCGTTGAATAAAATATCCTATTCAAAATCTCAACTACGCTAAACACTTAATCGTAAAAAAACAAAGTGTTTTATAAAACCTCTCCCATCCCTGTCACACCTATGTCAAAGATCTTAGCGAAAGAAAGATGGGGCAGTAATATCACGGAGAACAGTTTAACAAATGCCCATCAGACGGGATCGACCCGAGTCCAACGTGAGGGATTTATAGCCCATCTCGGGGGTGGATCGACGCCACTTAACTTCGACCTCGACGAGCTCACCGGGAAATGAATGGGTCTACAGATGTCACTTTGATCTTACTTAGAAAGTTGGGGAGGCATCGTGTTGCCTTAGTTTAAACGTCGCAACAAAACAGGGAAAATTCTATACCTACTTGTGGGACGACCAGTTGGCGTAGTGGATAGTGACTCTCACTGCGACCCCCAATAGGTTACTGTTCGAATCGCGCTATTAGAATATGTTTGATTGACTGCCCAAGAAAGGAGGGTAATGTGTTTTTTTAAAAGCACATATACACAGCGCCATCTAGTTCCACACTAAGCAACTAGGCTCGTATTATAGATACCAGATGGTTGATAAACTACACAAATACATTTTTTTTTTTGTAAATAAATACATATAGAAATGAAAGACATCAACGTTTTTCAAGTGTATGTATGTATGTCCGTTCCTTGCGCATCCTGTAACCTGAACGGCTTGACGTTAGATTCGTCTTGATTCCAGCCCCCGCAGTCTCGACATAGATAGCGATCGCTATACCACCGATTTCGGTCGTTAAGTCCTAACAATGTTATTTTAATTGGAGAATTAGAGTCTTTAGTATCAAAATATCGGTTTCCATTGAAACTACGATTCAGTCTTCCAACAAAAACCGATATGATTATGAACACTATAACATTTAGAATAAGATCGTTAGGAGTTAACGACCGAAATCGGTTGCTGTCTATGTCGAGACTGCGGGCCCTGGAGTGTGATAGGATAGATACTCGTACATTTAAGGTAAAAAATCGAACATGGCGCAATGAAAAATTTTTTTTATTGTTTGTTTTTTGAGTTTGTAAAGGCACAAAAGAAAATTCATTCTTCTTAGCCAGTCGATGGCAAATACAACAAATTCTTGAAAGCCAGAACGCAGCCACGCCAAAGAAATCTAACTAATATTTAATTTCGTTTAACTTTTTTTTTGGTAAATATATATCGGAGAAGAGCGAGCGTCGCTAGCGGCTGGGACGATGCCAAACATTCTTCCAAACATTATCCACCTTCCCGGGGCGGTCGGGTAAAAGCTGCCAGTAACACAAACCAAAGCAGAATACTGAGAAACAATAATTGATAACAGTCCACACGTCGAATTCAATAATACCGCCCAAATATAGGGTCGCCAATAGGGGCTGCACTTGTAGCACACATTACCATACAGCTAGGGTCGCCGGGACCCACTGGCACGGTTAGCTTATTGAGATACAAATACAACTGAGATGTACGAGGGTTATGATGGACTGGAGATGCGGCGTATGGCTGGACGCGACTGAGTTCCGGGTAATGTATATTTTCTTCTTTGTAATAATCTCTATTGACCGCCTCCGTGGCTCAATGTAAACAACATAGGGTTTACGAATCGGAGGTCGCGGGTTCGATCGGGTACTCCACATGTTTTGTACTCGATTTGGTTGGTGGTAGGGCATTTTAAATGTCCGTCTGGCTCATATCTAAGTCTGCCGCCAAACAATGCTAATAGTATTGTTGTGTTCCGGTCGTCAGAGATACGATAGCCAGTCTCCCAAATAAGACGGGGTTTCCGGGTGAGTACGCTTGTACCTTCGGCCTCATCTTCATTTATAATCAGGTGTGATTGAGGTCAAGTGCATAAAAAAAGTTTCTTATCGTCTGTAATACAGAATAGCACAGTTCGATACTACGAAGGTATATATTATGAACGCGCTGTATGTTACAGCGTATGTGTATCACAGCGATGTCAAACACTGATACCTATTGAAGTACTGAGCCCTAGCAGTACCAATTTATCTAAAGTATTATCTCTAGTACTAGCAGAGTATATATAAACGCAGTTTAAGCAAGAAATTGCAAGAATGTTTTATTTATAGTTTTACAAATAAATAATAAACACAGGTGAAGTAACAAATTTTCCTGACAACTCGAATATCAAAAATTCACACACGTTTTGAATTTAAAAGCAAAGCTTCCATTCCATACCTGAATGACATGAAAAAAAAATGAAAAATGAAAAAATGAAAAAATGTTTATTTCAGTACCTTAATAAAACAATCAATGAGGTATCGGGGGTCTCCTTTTAAGTATAAAATACCTGTGTTAGGAGGCTCCGCTCTTCCATAACTCAACGTTAAATAAATGTCCAATCAAGGTTAAGGTGAAATAGGTTAATAGCTACTTATAAAATAAGAATGAAATAAAAATGTAATAAAAACTAATTTGTTATGTATGTGTGTGTGCGAGTATGTGTTTGTGTATGAGTGTGTGTGTGTGTATGAGTGTGCGTGTGTGTGTATGAGTATGTGTGTGTATGAGTGTGTATATATTTATAGTGCTACTGCAGCCTGATGATAGGGAAATGAGTGGTATAAATGAAGTGTGTATTTATTTATTTAATGTGCCATCAGTGTTTCAATTTCGTCATAGGTTTTAGTGTTTAGCCAGTTACTCAGAGATTTTTTACATTCATAGTACGTCATTGGGTAGATATTTATTTGTTTATTAATTAAATTATATAGGTAAGATGCTTGTTTAACAAACTGTCTTCCAGCAAAGCTTGACTCCACAGAAATCATAGGGGCAACAATATCTTTCCGTCTTTTTTCAAGAATGCTAGGGTCATAGGAAAGAGATTTGTGGCATTTCAAAATGACATGCAGGACATACAATTTTCTAATTGTAAGAAGCTTAGACAATGAATATAATTCTTCGGTGGGATATCTGTATGGCCTAAAGTACATTACCTTTAAGAGAGACCTTTGTGCTCTTTCTAAATCTAAAAATTTTATTTTTGTGGCTCCACCCCACACCGGTATACAATAAGCCAAAACAGATTGCGCTATGGAGATGTAAATTTGTTTAAGTAGGGTTTTTGTACAAATATGTCTCAGCTTCTTGAATGTCCATGTAAGCTTTCTTGTTCTATTCATTATAAGTTCCAAATGTGTGTGCCAGGACAAACGTTGGTCAATCATTACTCCCAGGTATTTGATGTTATTAACTTTAGTAATTTGGGTACATGAGCAGGTAGACGTTGGGTAATTCCTGCAAGTGTGAATTTTTATGTTATAAATATGTTCTGGTTGTGTTCGGATATACTTACTAAAGCATATGTAATTAGTTTTGGTTATAATATATTATGACATATGCTATGCAATGAGATTAATAAATCAAACCTAAAGAAGGTTCAACAATAATACCAACTGTCAGATCATAAAACTTACCGCCATGTGAATCTGTCACTTTTGCACTCGCCCAAAATATAATAAGACACCTTGTTTACACATGTGACGTCACTCACAATGACGTCAGGAGCGCCTCAGCTTGGTCGTCAACCTATTATGCTGCCGTTGTCGCAGAGCTTCGTCTTTGTTAGTGTTCTCTAGTTATAGTCCTACTAACACAACTTTCAATTAATTTTACTTGTAACTAACACTTAGGAATTTATTTGTCCGGCATAAAAATGGTTTGATTTGATTATTAAAAGTAACAGTAAAAGGTATTACCATATCGTTGGGGTCGCGAGGACCTCGTGACACGTTGGCATAGTTGTCTTGGTTATTGAGTTAGGGCTACAGCGGAGGGTTCGAATTGCAAACTCAGTAATTGACCGTCAGTACCCAGGGGGGTCACTTTAAGACTCGTTCAGTCAGTGATCAATTGTTAGAAATATATAAATAATTTTTTCCGGACACTTACATCAATCATCTAGTCCCAAACTAAGCATAGCTTGTACTATGGATACTAGATAACGGATAAACATACATAAATATTTATAATAAACATCCACGACTCGGGAATAAATGTTCGCATTCATCACACAAATAAACCTTTTGCGCCAAAAATGAGCCACTGTAATTAATCGTGATCTTTTTTTATGAAATGAAATATTTATTTGCTCTACTTGTGGTCGGGTACAGGTTGTGTAGGTGAATAATTTGTATCACACATTTAATCATTACTGACATGCAAAAATTGAATTATTAAAAAAATTATTAAAAAATTTAATTATTAAAAATTATTATTACTATCAAAATAATCAAACTAAGCCATATAGTCATACTATATTAATAACAACTGTCAATTTGAAATGCCTAACCAATGTCAATTTAATATTATAAATGTCAACTTTAGTAGCAAAAAATATTATTATGATTTTTTTTCTTCGTTAGCAATATGTACCAATTCCTGCGATTTTCAAAGCTATATCCAAATTTGTTTTTTATTTGGAAAATGGAAAATTATTTCAAGATTTCACATGAAATATTTTTTAATTTTTGGGCTAAATTACATAATAAAAAAATTTTGAACAGAACTCTTTTCATGTGCTTCCCATAATCATTTCTTAGATTCGCTGAAACTTTTATAAAGCGGTTACTTTTAAAAATTAACGCTGCCTATACTTAACTTAATGTTATCCGATAATACACACAAAGTTCAGCTAAATTTGGATTTGCCGTTCCCAAGAGAAATCAAAAATGTTTGTATGGAGAAAAATGTTTGTATTAATGAAATTCTTCATACAAAACGCCAATTTCATAGGTAAGGACCTAATATTCTAGTCGGCAACTCGCACGCACGTACAAAGTACAGCCAGGTAAAAAAATAATGAAACCAAAATTTTTTTACCTGGCAAATATTTCTACTCAACTGTACTATTAGAAACTATCAAGATTTAGTACAATGCAATGTCGGTAATTCTCTAGGTAGTGGATAGAACAGAATTTCGATATTTATCTTAATTCAAGAGAAAATGATTTTATAGTATCAGTGGCGCTAGTGTGCACTTGTATTTTGTGAAAGCCCTCTTAAACGTTTTAAAAAGGCTTTTTGTAGCTGACTGTACATAGTTACCTCAGATTTTCATGGTCGTGCGAGTTGACGACAAAAATATTAGGTATAAAACCGAATGGTGCCAAGTCGCACGATCGTGCAAGATGACGAACAACTCAGCAAAGCGAACGTGGGTGGTACGCAGTGTACCTAATAGGTTAACCAGCAGGGCTAGCATGTCATTTCTATATATATTTGTGATCATAATACTGCTCCCACTCAAGCCAGGACGGCGCAAGAAATAAAAATATTTTTTTAAATATATTGAACGAAAGTCGATAATGACTACAAGCTTATCCCAAACCAAACAACCCAATAAGACGTAGGCAGTTAAAAAGGCGCAATATTTAAACGCGACACGTAAAGGTTGTTGTGTGGGTAACAGATGACGTCACTACGGGATCGGCGTTGGTTTTTTTTATTTTTTATTTATTTATTTAAGGAAAACCAACAGCCATGTTAAATCACAAATAACAATGGAAAATGATACCTGACGGCTAATAACAGGTTCTCACATATATAAATATTGTAGACAATATAATAGTGGTCTAATAAAGCGCTCAGCAGGATCGAACGCTACACATACACTACGTTAGCCATATGAAATGTATTTCATTTGACTTAAAGAATTGTATTAATAAATTAAGTAAAGTTTTTTTAATTGTAACTGCTAAAATATTGTATGCCTTTACGGCGGAACACAGCGCTCTAAGGATATTGTAAGACCAAATCCTACCTGTGATTCACAATAAATGTACTTTGACTTTGACATACCTACATGTAAATATTGATAAAATATATTAGATAGATAGATAGATAGATAAAAAGTTTATTGCATAAACTGGCACACATACAAAGGAGAAACATGAACAAATAAGAAAACAAGAGACATACAATTTTTAACAAATACAAACAGACTATTACTTAGATATATAGAACATTATTATCGACTGGATATGAGTTTGACCCATAGTATAAATATTAGCCAGTAACCGTAACAATTCATCATTTTCCTGCCCTAATCCCGCACTGACTCCGCGGCGAATTTCCGGCTCTTCAGGAGATTCTATGGAGAGTGGCACAAAAAGCGCAGACAGCTCGAATAGAGCATATGCGGCTGCATAATGCAATATAACTGCCCGAAAGCGAAGCAGTTGGTGTGGTTGTCGGACCCCAGAAGGGGGAGAACCGTCACAGAGAAGGGACAGATAAGAACTGTAGGGGGGATCAAGCAGTGCACGGGTGAGGCCATGGGTGGTGGTGGGACGGTCCTTATCCCACTCTAGGTGGGCTCGGCACAACATGTCTTCCTCTTCCACTCTCCTCTATCAGCCGTCATCTTCTTCGATCTCCTCTACCTCTGTATCCCTCTACATTCAATCCAATTCCATCACATCATACATTCAAGACTTACGGCCGATTCATTGCATGTGGACACGATGATTTCCCTTTCCGAGGCGGTAGTAGCTTGGACACACTGGCTGACAGATAAATGCAATAAGGAAGCCTTATTATTATTTCCAGTAGATTTAAATTGACATTCAAGAAATGATATCATGTTCTCTACCTTCAAATAAATGTTTAAAGTTATATTTATTGAGCTTACAATCTCGGAGCTTTGCTTCTCGTTTGATACTGTAACGACATTTGTTCGCGAAGTTTTAGCCTCCTTAAGTGGCATCATCTTTTGTCTAAGCCTTTAATTTCTAAGCCTTTGTAACTCACGGAGCGGCTAAGCTATCTTAAGTGTATTACTCGTAATTTTTGTTTATGTAATTGCGAAGTTTTCGTTTCTGGGAACAATTTCAACAAATTAGCTTTTAGGCTTCTCAAGTGCAGGTCAGAGCGATTTATTCTGTATTTAAAAGGAAATCGTAATTAATCCAAAGAGGGCGACGCTGGACGAAATTACCCTCTTAAACCGCCCCTTATGCACAAGCATAAAAATTGTACATTGAGAGATTTAATTAAGTTCGGTTTTACATTTTGCACAAATTCAAAACAAATACACATTGTATAGTAGTAACACAAATTCTAAAATGATAATTAAATTTTCAAAAGTAATTTTTAACTTTCATTGTTTAAATTTAGAATTTAAATTTTTCAATTGACATTTACATTTAAAAATTTACAATGTCTCATTGTTTACTAGTTATAGGTGACTGTACTAACAAACATGGACCTTATTGTCAGGAGAATAAATGATTTATTAATATTGTAATATTATAATATTTCTCTACTTCTAGAACGTAAAAATTTACCTATGTGGAATGTGACCGTAATGAATAAAAATAGTTTTTTTTTGTAAAGATTGGAATGGCCAAGGGTACTGACACCATATACAGCCTAGACTTTTTACTATGCTGCGAAATCAATATACAGAGTGTAAATTTGAGAACTTTGAAACCATAAACCACGTATAGTATTAGTCGAGTACACTTCATTAAACCAAGAAATTGTAAGTTTCGCAAGTTTATTTTGTACGAAAAAAGAAAACCTTTTTTGTACGTTGTTTTAAATACTTTCCACGTTTTATACGATTTCTCGGTTTAAAGAAACAAAATTAGATTAAAAGTACACAGGCTCCAAAGTACTTAAAATTAGATTCTTTTCTTCACCGACCGTTATTTTCCACCCTGTATAACAGAACAAAGCACATTTATAACTTTATCCCAGTGAACCCCAAATAACAAACAGCATCCAGCCCCCGGGGCAAGACGTAACGACTCTCCGTGCAGGGGTCGCGGGTTCGATTCCTTATTAAGCACACGTGTCCGACGGGGGACGCATTTCGCTGTAATTGGCTACCGTGCTGTCGATATTAAATTATTTTAACAATCGTAATGGATTATTTCACCCAAGGCGATATAGGGGTTTAAAACACTGACAAATAACGACCGACTTTAACCGACTTAAAATGGGAGGTTCTGTGTTTTCTCTATATTTGTATAGTTTATTGTAGTGGTTAGAAACTTTGTCCACTATACCAAAAGGTCGCGGGTTCGAATCCCGCCAGGGGCATATGTTTGTGTGATGAATATGGACATGTGTACCCGAGTTATGGATGTTTTCATTTATAATAAGTATTAATTTACAAAAAAGAACTGGTATTTATGTAGTATATCAACCATCTGGTATCCACAACACAAGCCTATAGTTGCTTACTGTGGAACTAGATGGCGCTGTGTGTTTGTCTAAGGATATTTATTTATTATTATCTTCACTTAACATCAGGTCAAGAGGGCTAACCAGGTTTGCATAAAAAAAGATATAACCTTTACAGTCCTAAAAAACAGACAACAATGAGTTCTACTTTTCTATATAGTTATCTCAATAAGAGCAAGTACAAATTCTCGTTCAATTAATCACGTTTCATTTTGCAGATTCATTCCGTTTTTATCTCCCCCGCTGCCGCAGTGCAGTTTGAATCCACCAAACATTGATATATGCGTAAAAGATTGCCTCCACTCGCCAACGAACACACGGACAAACAGTCTGGATTCAAATGAACAAATCATTTCAATTGTTTTCGTTATCAATTTCAACGCAGGCTGCAGCCAGTGGCCGTGTTGAATTCAGTGTTTTCAGTTCAACTGCAAACGGATTTACTGCTGTGACGCAAATAATTTTGACGTAGTTATGAATTTCGAATTTAGAGCAAATTTGAAACGAAAATTTCGTTCAGTCATTGGGCCACCTGATGTTAAGTGAAGATGGGGTCGAAGGTGGAAGCGTATTAGAAGCGTTGATGTAGGGTTTCTTGTTTCCTCTTGTTACTGGAAGATTATTTTGCTCACCACAAACATCGTGAGGAAACCTGTATGCCTGAGAAAAAAATTCAAAGGCATGTGCTGCATTGGGTCAGCGTGGTGGACTATGGCCCATACTCCGTCATATACGAGGGAAGGCCTATATCCCTGCAGTGGGATGTTTACGGGCTGATGATGGTGAAGAGGGTTTATTCCGTCGTAGTATGGCGTGCTCATTGTATAAATTAAATTTTTTTTTAAATACAATATAAATTAAATATATTGCTCTGACCTCCACTCGAGAAGCCACAAAGCTAATTATAAATAAATAAAATACTTTATTTCTTCTTCACAACTATACTCAAAAATATAGGTATACAGGTGGTAATGCAGCTGGTGAGTACGTGTGAAGACTGGTGCCTGCTCTAAGCGTGAGCCTGTGTTTCAGGTCACCAGTACCCCAGATGTACTTCCCGGATGTGCATCGTACTTATGATTTTAAAATAAGTAATATCTATCAGTCACGTATGGTGGGTACTGAGATAATTAACAATTAACATAATTAACAATTAACATAATTATTAACATTAATAAATTATACCTAAATAGCTTCAATTATAGTTTTTGTCGATATAAAGGGCAACATTTTTTTATAATCGTGTATTCTGGTAAGTAACCCCCATCCCTATTTAGGGAAGTATTATTTGTAATTAGCTCTTAGCTTTCTCGAGTGCATCATCCTATATTTAAAAAGAAATCTTAGTTTATCCAATCTTAAACAAATCAATTGTGTTAAAAGCTGAATATCTTTGAAACGGTTTAAACGATTTCCATCAAATATGGCTAATTTTTTTTAATGATTGACTGGATCCGCGTTTGACGACAATCTCACCTGATGGAAAGTGACGACGTCGTCGAAGATGTAGTACGCGCTCCCAGTAAATATCTATAGACTAGATATCGAAAATAAAAAAATGTTTTCGATGCGGTGCAACGGTTTAGGCGCTACAAGCAACAGACAGATACACAATAAAACATAGGCTTTGAAATTAGAACACCACTGTTTTTGCGTAGGGGTTAAAAAGAATAGTTAAGTATAGTCGCGGAATGAAAAGGTCCGCCAGTTTTCAAATATGGTCCTTACCTATGAAATTGGCGTTTTGTATGAAGAATTTCATTAAGACTGTTTCCTCCATACAAACATTTTTGTTTTTTTTTTGGGAACGGCAAATCCAAATTTAGCTAAACTTTGTGTGTATTATCGGATAACATTGAGTTAAGTATAGGCAGCGTTTATTTTTTAAATTAACCGCTTTTTTAAAGTTTCAGCGAATCTAAGAAACGATTATGGGAAGCATATGAAAAGAGCTCTGTTCAAATTTTTTTTATTATGTGATTTAGCCCAGAAATTAAAAAATATTTAATGTGAAACTTTGAAATAATATTCCATTTTCCAAATAAAAAACAAATTTGGATATAGCTTTGAAAGTGGCAGGAATTGGTACATTATGATTAACGAAGAAAAAAAACTCCAATTTCATAGGTAAAGACATTTTTAACACTTTCTAAGCACGTGTTACCTTTCTAAACTAACTAACTGGTGTCGTGAGGTCGGAAAATGTCGGTAAATAAATATGTCATAACGCGGCACAAACGTCATGTTAGCGTTGAATGTCAATTCAACAACTTGTATACAAGCAAAAGTCAACTTTAAGATGACGAACCTTTTCATTCCGCGACTGTACATAAACATTGAAGTTGGTGTCAACAAGTGTACCAATATACACAAATAACTAAGTGCAAGAAGGATTGAAGAGTAAAGAGATGCAAAGCACACATGTCTTAGTGGCATGTTCCTTAAATATGTTATAGTTATCCCCAACTCGATGTCTAATATGCCTTAGAAAATATCACTAATTCCAAAAAATACGGTCAAGCCTGTCAGACACTGAAAACACCACTTAAAGCTAAACTTAATCTAAAATATAATTAATTGTATTCACTTCTTTCATTGTAATAGAAAATTTAAAAAAACCCCGAGAAAACAAGCGATTAAAACAAAACGGCTAAACCGACTTTGATAAACCATATTTAAGAGCCACCGCTAGAAAACCTGCTTTCAAATAAAAAGAAACCGCATCCAAATCGGTTCACCCGTTTAAGAGCTATGGTGCCACAGACAGACACACACATACATAGTGATCAAACTTATACACCTTTGCGTCGGGAGTTAAAAAGAAGACATCCCGAAGGACCAGAATCGATTTAAACAAAAACTTCTCGATGACAAGTAGAGTGAACCCTAACTCCTAAGCAGATATTTGCTGAGCTCTATTCGTCAAATACACTTATATTTCAGAACGTGCATCAAAGAGCGCTACTTAAATATGCGGGTAGGAACATAAAGAAAAAGTCACGTGGCGGCGCGTGTGTTTGTTATACTTTGATGGCCGACGTGGGTCCCTTGCTGGGCGCCAATATTTATTTATACGCAGGCGAAGTATTTTGGAAGGCTTGGGTACATTTTATTAAAATCGTTACATTGCGGTCGATCGAGTAAACATCTCAACAAACAGACTAGATTATAAAAAAAATGTATAATGTTTAACTCCCGACGAAAAACGACGGGTGTTGTGTGTTTCGGACGGGTCTTTGTCCAGACGTGTGTCCGATTTGAGTGCAGATTAAAGACTAAACCGGTTATTAACCATGTTTAATGGAAATCGGTTAAAACGTTTCGAAGCTATTTAATTATTAACACAGTTAGTTAGGTTAATTTAGATGATATAATAATTAGTTTCCTCGGGAATTTCTGAAGATGTTGTACAGTTTATACAGGAAATAATATATCCAATTAGTAACACTGACTTGTTGGTTGTCCAGTATCTGATTAGTAAGATGACTCAAATAACAGTTTAGTTCAATGTAACACCTGTGTAAAGATTGACCTGCAGTTGACTGTACATCGTATTCCAATATGGCTGACTATTAAAAAGCTAAGTAACATTTTGATGAGACTTTATGCACCTATTTATTGAAACGTTAATTTAAATATAAGTACGTTTGAATAGGTACACTATTGTTGAGGCTTTAAATTGAATTTGGGGGTATTCTTATTAGCATTTAATTTAGAGGTATTTCATATTTTTCTTTGATATACTTTTTAAGGAGTTGGTATGGCATTTTAAATGTCCGCCTGGCTAGCTACCACCACCTTATCTAAATCTGCCGCTAAGCAGCAATGTTGATAGCATTGTTGTGTTCTGGTTGTCAGACATAAGATAGCCAGTTCCCCAAATATTTGGGTTTCCGGGTCAGTATGCTTCCACCTTCGGCCTCATCTTCACTTAACATCAGGTGTGATTGAGGTCAAGTGCTAACCCGTTGTGCATAAAAAAAAATATGGTTACAAATCCAATATGGAGTTGTATTCTCCTAAATTATCTATTATTATTTTGGTAATTTCAAAATACAATTACATAACGGTTCCAGTCACCTTCCAGTGGCATCAGGAAAGCCAACAAGACGATATTACAAGGTAGTAGAACCCTAAAAACTTTAGCTGTAGTACAAACAACTTTCTGTTTTCCTCGTAACGCAACGTAACGCCCTCTCAGCACTCCCCTCCCGACGCGTGGCTTCCCTCGAGACTAGGCCCTATTACATGACGACTGCTTGAGGCCAGGCCATGAAACGTAAAGTGAGTGGCGAGAGGCGTCCCCAGACGGTGGCAGACATAAAAAAAGGTTAGCAGAGTTTGTGGTACAGCTTAAAGATTTTGCAAAGTTGCAAAAAAGATAGAATAGTTACGAGGGTGTGTAACTGGTCACACTGGGTAAATTTTATTATGCCTTCTCGTCACACTACTGCCAATGATTCATTATCATAAGCCTTAGGTATTCACAGTGATGGGGCACAGCCTCAATCAAATTGTTTATTTGCAAGAATACAGTTTAAAACATAATAAAGCTAGCATAAGTACTTGATGTATTGGGTCTGTACCTATGAATATGAAATTTTTTTTCTTCGTTAATCATAAGGTACCAATCAAAAAAAAAGAAAAAAAGGCGATTTTCCAAGCTATATCCAAATTTGTTGTTTTATTTGGAAAATGGAATACTATTTCAAGGTTTTACATGAAATATTTTTTAATTTCTGAGCTAAATCACATAATAAAAAAAAATTCCACAGAGCTCTTTTCATGTGCTTCCCATAATCAAATCAAATCAAATACGCTTTATTGTTTAAACAAGGAAGGTACATAATCATTTCTTAGATTCGCTGAAACTTTTATAAAGCGGTTACTTTTAAAAATTAACGCTGCCTATAGTTAACTTAATGTTATCCGATAATGCACACAAAGTTTAGCTAAATTTGGATTTGCCGTTCCCAAAAAAAAATCAAAAAAGAAAACAGTCTTAATGAAATCTTCATACAAATGTCATAGGTAAGGACCTAATATTTCAACCTGCATGTAGGATGCATGCAGTTATTTACAACTTCTGTCACTGGGAGAGTTGCACTGACAATCCATCACGCGGCCCCAGAATGATGAGGTGGATTGGTGGCAGACTAGTGGCCACCCGACAGTCAGTAGTCTCTGTAGGTCACCGGCATATCTTAACGATTACCTTATATTGAAAATAATAGAATCCAAAGCGTTACCTGTAGTGGAACTACCTATGCACTTCTCTTTTTCCTTTTGTCACATCATTATCATTCATTTAACTTGTTATCATAATTACTACCACTAGCTGTATCAACAACCGACACTTTTCACTCACGGTTGACCACAAATGTACACGTGGACGGGAACGTGCGCGTACTTTTATGCACTCATACTTGTAGGGGTTGTAACTGAAAACCAGTCTTGTGCTACTGCGGTACACACTCGCTCTTCGTATTTTCTAGTCTTTACTTTTATTTGTATGTTTATTTCTTTGTAATTTATAAATTGTGTAGGTATGTGAATGCAGTGGCGTAAATAAATGCTTTATCTATCTATTTTTAACGTGCCCTCCGAAGTATGGAAACATTCGTATTAAAAGGCCACTAGCGATTTATCCATCTAAGGATTGACAGCATCATACATTGCTTAACTTCGCTAATCAAAAACAAATAGCGAATCCGACTGTGCCACGAAGCTTCTGACAAATGAGAATAGCAACGAATTGTAACTATGATTACATAAAAAAGTGATCCTCACCTCTTCCCGCCAGTTTACGTAACCCGCTTTTAAGGGTACGCATTCCACAGAAACGTGCAAGTGCAGACTGATGCGCATGTAGTGGCGTTGGTAATTAAATGGATTCGCTAGTGTGTAGTTTTAGAAACGGACAACGACATCTACTGGTACCTTGTTGGAACTACACACGTGTATGTCACTTATTCAATACGAAACCTTCAACCAATAAAGATTTACTCAATGTGGCAATACCGAGTAGGCTCTCGGGAACTTCCCGGTCGTGCAAGACCAAATTTTTTATTTTTAAATATTTTTATTTATTTAATTAGATAATTTGCTTGATAACGTTTATATTGATGTTAATTTATTTAATAAATTGTTAAATTTTTCTTAAAACAAAGAGGGTCTGAAAGTAATTTTAAGCAGTGCTAGTTAGGTAGCAGTTACTCTGCAACGCAACTCTGATTTTCGGCTATTATTATGCAATCTTCGGATAAAATTCTTTCTTCCATACTCCATTTGTCAAAGACGTCGCAATGGACCGTTCTGGCGTGCCTCCAGTAGCCACTTTTCTCAATGGCACCACCCCCGTGGAGTCACTGTATAACTTGTACTATGGCGTATAAACGCGGTCACCTCACGACGCGAGCAGAGGTCACCGACCCCACATTTTCAGGGCCTTCGTGGGAATGGCATAACGTTGTCTAGTCTCGTTCAGTTGGCATTGGCACGTACTTTTACTGACGGCTAGAGGAGCGTTGACCTAACTTTGTATAAAATAAGCCTTGCGAGAATGGAAATGAGTAGACTTAATCCAATTTTGTTTCCTCAGCACAGTGAGCATATCTAAGTACCTCATTAGTTGAGTAACTAGGGTGAACAGGTCACGTAGAAAAAAAAATTACAAACATTCTGAAAAAAGAAAATGATTCAGCGTCTATTTGGCACTATCACCTGATGCAGCTTTTAGATAATGCTATTAAATCAGGTTAGGAGCATTCAATCGACATTTTGACAGTAATATTTTTTTAGTGCCACGCATACAAGAATTTACTGAAGCTCACGCAACGCGAAACAGGGAAAAAAATTCCCTTTAATAGGAAAATCATGCTCAAATAATTATACAATAAAAAACGATGGTTATTCTCCAAATACTAATAAATGAAACGCCAAATATTGACAACAATGCCGAAATGCATCATTAGATTTTCGCCAAGTTTAGTTGAAAGTTCCTAAAGAAAAAAGAATTATGAAACGATCACAACGGCGAAAAATCAAAGAAGATCGTAAAGACCTCAAGTCAGTTGAAAATAAGCATAAAACTGTGACCAGTGACAGACAGTATTCTATAATAACTAAGTTTGTTACTCTTTCATTCAGGTTGAAATCTCTGCACAATCGAATATCAACTTGGTCGAGGCACCAAACAAAGACATTTTTTTTTGCTTTCTTCTGTCTATTTTGGTTGTATATTTGTAGTGAGTAAATGTTTTTTCTATCCACATTCCTCTCCACTTGCCCGTGAACCTCGCCACAATGGCGCCCAAAGTGGGGCCACGGTGTCGCTCCACCGTTGACAGGCCCCTCCCGACTGACACCTGACCCCAGTCGCCGCGACATTTGCAATCGTAAATATAACCTTAAGATTACATTCGTAGATTTCTGTGGCGCTAATGGGGTTCCATCAGAGGTCTTGTTATTGATCAGACATTTTAAACATCATAACGATTATGAGAATAACAGCATAAACAAGTGATGGGTTGCAATGTCATTGGTGCGGAGCTGGTAAAACGTTAAGGCAAATCTTCCAGCTATGTCAAAGGCTTTTCAACAGCAAGCAGCAGTGGATGTCTATATGCTGTTGATGAGTGCGTGATGTGATATTCTCTGCCAGTATGATTCGGATATGATTTAAATTTGTTAAATTAGTAATAATATTTTGAGAACAATTAAATTCACTCGCACATTCACACATAAGTATTGAAATTTTACCAAATACCTACCTATATGATACCTTCTCGTGTCTAGCTTTTTATGGTTTATCACTTGCAGTTGTTTTTGAGTTGATTTTAGATATAGATTATTGTTTTTGTTTACTTTTAGTTAATGTTTAAATTTATTCATAGAGTAATAGTAATTAATTCCTTGGTGGCAGCAACTACTCTACTTGGGGGGGGGGGGACTGAAAATAACATCAGCAAATCTGCTGAGTCCCTACCTTTTCATCACAGTTTGACCTAATTTATTATCAATTAATTACTTGTTAAATTAACTTTGTGGTGAATAAATACCTTTTATTTATTTATTATTTATTTATATTTAAGGCCAGAGCGATGTAGTGAAACAATAAATATATAAAGGAGTTTCAGCGGATACATTCTGTTAGAGAACTTACAGTATTAAGAAATAAACTAATGGCACCTGCGATTGAAATTACAGTCATTAATTTAACCATTTATTCTTGCTTATATATCTAAAAATTGAGAATAGTAAATATTGGGCGGAAATGACAAAGTAACTATTTCAATGAAAAGAGAATTGAAAATCTACAAAAAAGGATTAGTATCGTCACTTTTACGGAAAGCTTAAAAAAATATAACGCCGTGCTTAAACTTTGGTTTACTGTTACTATTGCATAAACTATTTTTCCTTACGCGATACCATCACTAACCAACGCAAAGTGCTAACAACAGTGTAAAACCCCAATAGTAACATAATACCGCAGTACCCAAATCACTCCTCTGGGACACCTGGATGTAATGTGCTGTGGACTTATCTGCAGGGGGGTAATTTGGATCCAAATTACATAGGGGTTTCATTTAGACCAATAAAATAATAAAAAAAGTCGCCTGTTTAGCGCAGCGGTTAAGTTTAACAACATCGATTGTTTTAGTAGTATTTCTATTCATTTTTCTGGTTATCGCAAAGTTTACTAACTTTCATTCATTCAATGTATATGTATTTTCAATAAGATTCCCTTTGATACACATAATGTTCCTTTCAATAAATTTAAAGATACCATAAAACAGAATTTTTTTAAGAAAGCATTTTATAAAATATCAGACAGATAAAATATCCCGTGGACATAACCGGACTAGTCCAGGGATAATTGTCATCTAAATAGTCTGATATTTGATTCTGATATCATTCGGAAGTCCGACTATTTCCCTCTTATACAACCACATAGGCACCCATTGCCGAGATTTTATGTGTCGGAGTTACCGCCCAAGCCATCCTTATGCTCCTGTAAACTAATCTATACAATACATTAAACGGTTGGCTTTTATAATTATAGATTAATTTTATTTTAAATCCTTTCTTTTAATTTTGCATTCAAGGTTCACTTAATCCAGAAAGAATTTACACGTCTGCTCATAAAGAAGAACGCCGATCGCTATATTACAGGTTCCAGCCTAGTATCAGAGGTCAGAGGTCCATTTAATTTGCTATATATTTAGTATTAGTATAAGCCGTAAACTTTATTTGTGCAACAAAACTGTAAATAAATTGTTATGTAAAATGAGGTTTCAATAAATATACTTTATTATTATACCAAGTAGTTTTCATCAGTACAACTCTAAGAAAAGACTATGGGCTTAAAATTATACTTGCGTTCATCAAGAATGTCTGCGGTATTGTTTTGACATTGGCGCCCACTGTGGGGCCGGCGCCCTCTGTACAAACACACGGTGTGTTCGCAAACTACCCGCTTTACGGCTCTTCACTGAACAATGCGTTTTTACGAGTCGCTGTTATTAAGTCGTAATAATGTATACAAACTTTATAATGAATTTTTGAACAAGTACCTTAAGTGTAGTTATGTAATGGACAATGGAATTAGTGTTAGAATATAGGGGCTCATTACAAAGATGAGGCCAGAGGGTCAAATTACTTAACCTTGTCATTAATAGTTATTAAGCATATTTTGTAATTTGGAGGCGCCATGTTGGACATTTTACTACAAAATGTATCCTATGACGCTCTGGGTATTAAGACGAATCTAACGACACCGGTACGATTATAGATTCAATCGGAATTAACATAAAAATCTACATACATACGCACTCGAAAAATATCCTAGGTAGTCGGGTAAAAAGGGTAGGCTTAGCCTTTTAACGTTAAGCATATGCCAAGCACATCGACACCCATGACTTCTAAATTTTAATTTCAAGTGCAAATTTTCATTTCGAATGGTTCGCGCATAACCCCCCGTGCGTTTATGATAGAGACACTGGGAATGAGAGCCGCTCTCGATTGCGAGTTCATTAGTCGATGAAATGAAAACGTCACCAGCAGAATCGACGCCGGGCTCATACCGGAGCTTTCGGCTCATTTAACGACATGTAGAAAAACCAGTGCCAGTTGATTACGTATTTTCCGATACAATTTCGTTTCGAAATAACAAAAATTTAAAACTTCTAGCCTTTAAATTAAGAGGGTTTATACCGTCCAGTGGCGCCCTCATTAGATAAATTAAGATGTCTTTTGAAATACAGAAAAAAAAACCAAAAAAAATTGCTCTGACCTGCACTCGAACAGCCTACAAGCTAATTACAAATAACACCTAAATATATATATATATATATATATATATATATATATAATATATATATAGTATATATTAGAGATAGTTTGTCTGAAACTGTTTGTTTGTAAACGCTTTATTGTACAAAAAGGCAATACATTAATTTTGCATGAGAATGGTGCTGGGGTCACTTTTCTGCACATCCGGTCTCCATGAAATCTAATAGGTTTTAAAGGTCAGACGATAAGCTATATATATATATATTATTATTTTCCACGATAATAAAAAGAAGTGGCCAGTTTCATCAATAATTTAAAATTCTCGAAAACAACCGTTATTAAATTAAAACAACAGCTATTTCGGTATTATTTATAATTAACTTTAAGGCGAATGCAGATCAAACTAATGTTTTTGATTTTCGCTGTATTTAAAAAAAAATCTTAATTTAAAATTCGCAGACGCAGAAAGAAATTAGCCTTCAAATAATTTCAAATTTATTTGAGACTAGCGACCCGACTCGGCTTCGCACCAGCGAAATTGCTTCGTATAAATACAATATATACAATATATGTATCGTCTATGTACCTACTGATATTTAAGCTATTCAGCTTTTACTTTGCACTATCCAACTACTTATTAAAAAAGCTTCTGTAACTGAGGTTGTCTGGAAGAAATCGCTATGAGCAATAAGACCGATTTGGAAAATTCATCATCTATGTTAAATGTTCTTTGTATTTTATTTTTGTGTGCTATAAAGAATTTAATAATAATAATGCCTGTATTATACAACCCTTTGGAAGAAATTCTCTGTACAATAAGTGAAAACCTTATCAGAATCCGGTCGTTTAGAAGAAGTATGCGGAGAAAGAGACAGGGAATTTGTTTTATAATATTGAGCGACTAGTGATAGTTGTGACAGATCCCACCTCCGCACTCCTCCCCTGTAACTCCTGTAAGCCAGGATCAACAGTGGTACTCGACACTACCGAAGGTAGACGGTGCCCACGTGACTCTATTGCTACCTTGGACCCAGGACTAATTAAAGACAGAATTTAAGGGTGAAAAAGTAGGAAAGAAAGAAAATCCCACTTCCCCCTCAGCAAATGGGAGTGTAGCCAATGTGAAGCAAAAGTCCAAAAAGGCTAACCCTATGGGGGAGAGAGCCAAGTGAAGCTCGACTCCCTAATTTATTACAGCACGGACAGCGCCAGATCGCAATGAGCGTTGATGGTGGGGTAGCAGAAGGCTGCCGTAGGTAAAAGTGCCAATAGTAGATGTGGCAGAAGTGAAAGTGCCTCCGTGGCGCAATGTAAACAACATTGGGTTTAAGATTCTGAGGTCGCGGGTTCGATCCCCAGCGGGGTGCATGTTTAAGTACTCCGTTTGGTTGGTGATAGGGCATTTTAAATGTCCGCCTAGCTACCTACCACCATTTTACCTAAATCTGCCGCCAAACGGCAATGTCAATTAGCATTGTTGTGTTCCGGTTGTCAGAGATAAGATAGCCAATCCCCCAAATGTATTGGGGTTTCCGGGTCAGTACGCTTCCACCTTCGACCTTATCTTCACCTAACATCAGGTGTGATTGAGGTCAAGTATCAACCCGTTGTGCATAAAAAAAGTTGTGCCGGTTTAGTACAAGGACGCCGTAATATATCGGCCGGATATCTGATTTTAAAGGCGGTTGTGACGTGTGTTGGCGTCCTCAAACTCGAAAATTGCCAGCGACCTGTATCTGGGGCCTATTCAGTACAGAATAAATGCTATTAAAAATTTACAGATTAAAAAACCCTTGCTGTATATTGGAATCTTTATATGGACAATAGTGCAAGGTTCCCATAGTAAGCCGTGAAATAAAACCCCGACTATAACCCAATATTGACTTCACAGTCTGATGAATATTTGTGAATACAACCATACTTAGAAACTGACATCAACGCACATCTGTCAACGCAAGTATTTTTCCTACCCACTTCCCCTACCTTAGCCCGTTACAGTTATAGTGTTACGTCGACAACCTTCGTACCCGGCGGTCAAGCTCGCGCTACAGCTTCCGTCCCGAGGCGAAATTCGGCATCTCAGCGTCTCCTAGAGACCACCCTCTATCTCATCTTCATCCGCAACCGCGACATCTCCGCGCACGTTCCGTGCATATATCATCTCTACACCAACCTGAAGACTTCGACCCTAACGCCGCCGTTAAGAACCAGCGCCCACGCAGTATACTAGGCAGGTCAGTCACAGGCTTTTCATTTTCCTATCATCTTTCCCCAACACAGTCATAGTAATGTTAAATCTCTTACACTAAAATTCATTTATCAATTTGTCCCAGAGGATTAGCCTCAGGTTCCAACAGAATACTAGTGTTGTCCACGCGAGCTGTAGCCTTTTTGTATACTGCGGCACACGCAGTTTGATTATTTGATATTTCTGTACTTGTTTTATTGTTTTAGTTCAAATTGTTATATGTGTGTACATAGACGCGCATACATGCTGATCTATCCATCTACATTGTTATTTGGTCAAGCGTGTTCAGTAAAAATGCAGGGGCAATGCGGCTGGAGGGGCGCGGGGGGTACGCGCAGCCGTAAAACTTTATTCGGCAATAAACAGAATGCGGACTGCTCCGTAAACACGCCGCTATAAAATGTGGTACTGTTTGATTGTAAATGTGGACCGTTGCAAATAATAAATAAGTTTGGTTTAGAAATACTCTGAAAAAGTGTGGTTTCAGCAAATAAAACTAAATCATTAATAACTATTTAAGAACCAAAAAACCCGACAGCATATATTGCGGACGCCATGTTGTATTTATATGTATATCTTATTTATAATGTATCCCAAGAAATTACGTCACAACCTCACTAAAAAGCTAGTTGGTAGTACTGCATAAACCCACGACGCAGACTAATCAGAGGAAAGCATGCGCATTTGAATGTTAAGCGTAAACAGTTGATAGATGGAGAGTCAGTCATCGTTAGCTGGTCAACGATATATAATTATACGTCATATAATTCTGGAAAATAGCCCTCATCAAAGCTGCTTAGGTATTATTTATAATTAGCTTTTAGCCTTCTCGAGTCAAGCCAGAGCGATATTTTCCATTTATCCTGTACTAAATTTCCGCCCGCGGCTTCGCCTGCGTGGTATAACTCTATCGCGGAAATTTGTTTATACTGAACTACTCACTTTATCGGGATAAATAATATCCTCTCTTAATCCAGGGTATAATAACAATAAATATGCTTGGACATATACACAGCGCCATCTAGTTCCACAGTAAGCAACTATAGGCTTGTGTTGTGGATACCAGATGGTTGATATACTACACAAATACATTTTTTTAAATTTTTGTAAATAAATACAAATATAAATGAAAACATCCATAACTCGGGAACACATATCTGTATTCATCATACAAACTTATGCCCCTAGCGGGATTTGAACCCGCAAACTTTTCGTGTAGCATTCAGAGTTTCTAACCACTATACCAAACAGGTCGTCAAAAAATTCTACCTATATACCAAATTTTATCCAAATCCGTTCATCCGCATCGCCGTGATTTAAAAAGAAATCTTAATTTATTCAATGATTACTAATAGACGGAATAAACCCTCTTAAAATACAGTGGCACTATTTTTTCCCTTGGGCACTGTTGCATCAGTTTTTTGACATTGTCAAAATAGCTGAATTCCACTGTGTGAATTCTTACGTTTTTAACTACTAATTACGAGTTTGCGGCACTTGCCTTCGAAACACTGGGCCCGTGGTCGTCCGACACTAAAAAAATCATAAAAGAAGTGTCGGATTTGCTAATCCAAGCGTCAGGTGACCTCAAGGCGGGCGCCTTCTTTACACAAAGATTAAGCCTGGCGGTGCAGCGGGGCAACGCGGCTAGCGTGCTGGGGACAATGCCGCAGGTAGCAGAGCTCGAGGCGATACACTTTTTATTATTTTTTTTTATATATTATTATCTCTTAAGTATTGTATTTGAATATTCTTACATCACGCACATTCAACATTCTATATTTAAACTATTAACTTGTTACATAATTAAAGCTATACATCCTGTGTGTAACTCGATAGTGCTAAGCAACATGTCCGTCTGTGGAACGCATTAGGGCCGCTTTGTGATTGGCTTACAAAGTATTTTGGGCCTTCCTGTTACATGCGTACACGTATCTGATTTGTCTAATTGCAAATTACAAATGCACCGCTAGTTCTGTTATTAACCGACGACGGCCCAAAAATGAAGGGTATAAATATTAGGTCCTTACCTATGAAATTGGCGTTTTGTATGAAGAATTTCATTAAGACTGTTTTCTCCATACAAACATTTTTGATTTTTTTTGGGAAAAGCAAATCTAAATTTAGCTAAACTTTGTGTGTATTATCGGATAACATTAAATTAAGTATAGGCAGCGTTAATTTTTAAAAGTAACCGCTTTATAAAAGTTTCAGCGAATCTAAGAAATGATTATGGGCAGCACATGAAAAGAGCTCTGTTCAAATTTTTTTATTATGTGATTTAACCCAGAAATATAAAAAATATATCATATATAATTCCATTTTCCAAATAAAAAACAAATTTGGATATAGCTTTGAAAATCGCAGGAATTGGTACATATGATTAACGAAGAAAAAAAGCTCCAATGTCATAGGTAAAGACCCAATATACAAATATTTCGGCTTCTTACACCAATCATCTCGTCCCAAACTAAGAAAAGCTTGTACTATGGATACTAGATAACGGATGAACATACATAAATATTTATACGAACATTCATGACTCGGGAATAAATGTTCGTATTTATCAAACAAACATTTACCCGTCGCGGGATTAGAACCCGAAATCGTTGGTTTCGCTAACAGGGTCACTATCAACTACACCAATCGGTCGCCAAGGGTAAAGATAGCAGTCTATTGTATTTATAATTTCGCATAGCCCTTTTAGTGATAAGGGCGACCAATTGTATTCTGTTATCATCAAAAATTATTATAAATGTATTATTATTCCCACAGCTTGTAAATTAAACTCATAAATTAAATAAAAAATTCCTACCCTCCAACCATTGGATGACAAACTTAAAGTATTTTTTTTTTTTTTTTTATGCACGACGGGTTCGTACTTGACCTCAATCACACCTGATGTTAAGTGAAGATGAGGTCGAAGGTGGAAGCATGTATAAAGTATTTGCATGGTATTGTATTATGGGTATAGATAGATGTTCCATATAAACGATCAAACTACTGGACCGGTTTTGATATATCTTTGAATTAGTGATAGTGTGACGAATGTTATAGGCCATCTAATCTAACTAACATCATAAATGCGAACATTAGTATGTTTCATCGTTTGTTTGTTGCGGCGAAACTAATGTACGGATTTCACAGAAATTTATATGTATATAGATAGAACATACCGTGGATTAAGATATAGGATATTTTTATCCCCGAGAAACAAATTAAACATGTCCGCGATTAATTATTGCATGCAAGCGAAGCGGGCGAAAAGCTTGAAACAAGTAATTAATTAGGGGTTTTTAATAAACAGGACATCCACTGCTGGACTTTGCACATGGCCGGTTCGTGGTCTCCAATCCACTTGCTGGTCTCATTTATTTCTGTCCTGTACACCTTCGTGTATTATTGAACAAGCGGACAGAACAAGCCCACGCGACGCCAGTCGAAAGTGAGTGATGGCCGCGTCTGGAGAGACCTTTCCTATTGACAAGTCTGTTACTGGATGTTCGCAAGGTTTTTACTTTATATTGTCGAAGGTAACTTGACACCTGTAGGACATAATTTTAAATTTTAGAAATCATATGCGAAGCCATATGGATAATACTATCATCTTATTTAAGAGCCATGCTCTTGTCAGTGGAGATTTTTCCATATCTCTCTGCTCTCCGCCTTCCTCTTGACCTCCTGATACGACAAGACGTTCAACTTCTCTTTTATCTGCTGCATGTAGCTTATTCTCGGTCTTCCTCTTTTCCTCTCTATTCTTCCTTCTATATTATAGCTTTGATGAAATCATCGTGTCGTATAAGGTGTCACAGCATTTGCACTCTTCTATTCTCCATTACTCCCAACATTTTCACGTGGTCTCTGCCGACCGCTACGGGTAACAGACGTGACTTTATGTATATGTACGTTAATCTTATAATCTAGGTATAAATAATCGAGCACTAACCAAGAGAGTGAATTGTATAAATGTGTCATGTATGAAGTATTCTATTTACTGTTGTCGTACATTAATTGAAGTAAAGATAGAATGTTATAGAATACACCGATGGTATTTGTAGAAGCATTTTGTGTTAAATTAGTTCGTAAGATTTTCACAAGATGGCGCTGATCGTTTTTGAAACGCACTATCGTTTGGTTCTGTGAATTATCATAAGAAGGTTTGTGATTAATACTCGGATACCTTTGCTTATGAGTTGAGCCTATACATCTCTAGGTATCGATTCCAGTACTGCTAGCTATAAGTAAATCCCACTTGAATTGAAACAGACCCGTATTTTATTTGTATCGCCTTGCTGTACAGTATTTATAATAGGTGTGAGCCTGAACCACAGATTACTAATAAGTTACTAAAGTAACCTGAACTACAAACACCATCTCTTGATAAGGGACTCGACATCATTTATAAATGAACTATAGTGCAGTTTTATAACAGATAAAAGTTTAATAAGAGATACGCCACTATGACAGGATCGCCATACGTCACCGCGGTCCCCTATCGCCCGGGCCGGAGCCCTATCGCGGAGCCCCGAGTGATTTATGCGGCGAGTTACCAGCGGAGCCCTATGGGGTCTTACCAGGATTAGTGCTGACGAGGTATAAATGGGGGCCAACGACTAGCTGTCTCATTTGCAGATGAATCACGGGTTTTCGAAATAACGACAATGTCTCGAAAACTGTTAACAAGATAATGAAGTCAGCCAGAAAGGCAGTAAAGACAAAGATAGTATATGGTCCTCACCTATGAAATTGGCGTTTTGTATGAAGAATTTCATTAAGACTGTTTTCTCCATACAGACATTTTTGATTTTTTTTTTGGGAACGGCAAATCGAAATTTAGCTAAACTTTGTGTGTATTATCGGATAACATTAAGTTAAAGTATAGGCAGCGTTAATTTTTAAAAGTAGCCGCTTCATAAAAGTTTCAGCGAATCTAAGAATTATGGGAAGCACATGCTTTTCATCTCTGTTCAAATTTTTTTTATTATGTGATTTAGCTCAGAAATTAAAAAATATTTCATGTGAAAGTTAGAAATAAATAATGGATATAGCTTTGAAAATCGCAGGAATTGGTACATATGATTAACGCAGAAAAAAACCCCAATTTCATAGGTAAAGACCCAATATTATTATATTGAAGTAATAATCAAGTGTTAATACATACTAACCATACTAATTACATACATGTGTGCCTGCATAGCTGGATAGTAACGGATGTAATCTAAACCGACGAGCGTGTATGAACAACCTTATGAGAGTGAATGAAGCAAAAGAGGTGTGTCAGGATCGTAGCAAGTGGAAGTCTGTGATCTCTGCCTACCGCTACGGGAAACAGGCGTGACTTTATGTATGTATTTTTTTTTATGCACGACGGGCTCTTACTTGAGCTCAATCAGACCTGATGTTAAGTGAAGATGAAGTCGAAGGTGGATGCGTAGTGACCCGGAAACCCCAACACATTTGGGGGGCTATCTTATCTCTGACAACCGGAACATAACAATGCGATTAACATTGCTGCTTGGCCGCAGATTTAGATAAGATGGTGGTAGCTAGGCGGACATTTTAAAATGCCCTACCACCAAACCGAGTACTTAAACATGTACCCCGCTGGGGATCGAACCCAATGTTGTTTACATTGAGCCACGGAGGCGGTTAATACATAATGTATGTATGTAATCTAAACCACGGTTGTTTTGAGTGTTGATGGTGTGTATGAGCAATGGGACATATAAAACGTGACATTGAAATATCCTACCACCAACCAAACTGGATACTAAACATGGTAACCGGCGATCGAACCCGCGACCTCCGATTAGTAAACCCTACGTTGTTCACATTGAGCCACGGAGGCGGTCAATATGGCGGTGGTATGTAATAAAATCAGTATATTACGCAGCAAATAAGTGTATATATATAATATGTCTGAGTTGTCGTATTCCCACAAGTCGCCAAAATCTTCCTGATGGCACTGTCTGTCACCTTACTAAAGATAAATGAAACCTGACTAGACGTGCTCTACATTATTATTGCATTTGACATAGCAGAAATGTTGTGAAAGGCTGAAGATTACCATTAGTACGAAGATAGAAGAACATAACTACAAATTAATATTTGTTTACTAATAAAACAAACTAAACTACTTATATACATATTCAGAATATAGAAAACTAGAATACATATACAGGGTGTAATCGTTAAGTGTGCACAGGCGATTATTCCGTAACTATTATAGATATCAAAAGACTTTAAACTGATATCGAAAATACTTTACCTAATGAATAAAATGACATTAATAACTTTTTAAAAATAAAACGAGAATATCCAAAAAAAAATACATTAAACACTCCCATACATTTAGCATGAGATAGTAGAGATTTTAGTTTCCTTATTTTAAGTGGAATAGTATCAACTCATTTTACCCTTATCATTTTATAATTATGTATTATGTATGATAGTGATGAATTTCAAGTAGATACACGTGTAGGTTAATTATCTTACCACTTCATTAACTATTATTTATTATTATTACACTCCACTAACTATGGGGATTTGTCAAAGACCACGTGTACGCTGAGCGAGTACACAGCCTAGAAGAGTTACAGAATCGTGTACGTCGTGCAATTGCTTTAATTACTCCGCAAATGTTGAGGAAAGTTCATTTTGAACCTGTAAATAGAGCTAGTCATTGTATTGCACAACGAGGACGTCACTTCGAACATCTGCTTTGAATAGGTACAAAATTTTGTACTTACTAAGATATAAAATGTATGGGAGTGTTTAATATAATTTTATTGGATATTTCTCGTTTTATTTTTAAAAAGTTATTAATGTTATTTTACTCATCAGGTAAAGTACTTTGAATAGGTACAAAATTTTGTACTTACTAAGATATAAAATGTATGGGAGTGTTTAATATAATTTTATTGGATATTTCTCGTTTTATTTTTAAAAAGTTATTAATGTTATTTTACTCATTAGGTAAAGTACTTTCGATATCAGTTTAAAGTTTTTTGATATCTATAATAGTTACGGAATAATCGCCTGTGCACACTTAACGATTACACCCTGTATACGTATCTTTGCACATACACACAGCGCCATCTAGGTCCACAGTAAGCATCTAGGCTTGTGTTATGGATACCAGATGGTTGATAAACTACACAAATACTTTTTTTTTGTAAATAAATACATATATAAATGAAAAACATCCATAACCCGGGAACACATGTCTGTATTCATCATACAAACATATGCCCCTGGCGGGATTCGAACCCGCCACCATTTGGTATAGTAGCAGAGTTTCTAACCACTACACCAAACACGTCGTAAAATCAAAAAAAATGCGAACGAGCAAGAAACTCTAGGGTTGCTCTTTTAAACAGATTATAGGTTGCGATTTGATAATTATATGAATAATAAGACAGCTATGTCCATGCTTGCTTATCGTTCAAATAGTCAGTGATTTTATAATAGCCTTTTGTTAATAATTTCTGTTTTATGATTGCTTTAAATTTATTTAAAGGCAAATTTTGAATGTCTACTGGAACCATATTATAAAGGCGTATACATTGCCCTTTGAAGGATTTACTAACTTTGTGAAGTCGGCTAACATAAACGGATAACTGGTTCTTATTCCTTGTATTAACATTGTGCCTATCACAACTTTTAGCGAATAAGATTATTTTTTTTTTTGCATATAACAAATTCTCATAAATGTATTGAGATGCCATTGTTAAGATATTAATTTCCTTAAACTTATCTCTAAGAGACTCTCTAGGTCCTAATTTATAAATAGCACGAATAGCACGCTTCTGCAGAACAAAAATGATATGTATGTCAGCAGCGTTTCCCCACAACAATATGCCATATGACATCAAGCTGTGGAAATAGCTAAAGTAAACCAGTCTTGTTGGTTAAGAATAGTCTCGCCCCGCACGTAGTTCGATTCTCGATTGACCTTATACGTGACCGCTCCAAACGTTTTACCCCCACATTTGGGAAAACTAACAATAGTGGGCCCGGAAATGCGAACGCGACTTTGGCGCGAGTTTCTCGAACACTTGCCAAAATCGATGTGAAGGGGCCGTTCAAACGTGACGCCGCGAACTACAGTTTACCTCAAAACATTCAGATTTGGAATGCTTTTTGGCGGGAACTCAGCGAGTGATGTCACTGTATTTTAGGGTACTTAGTAGTAATCTGTGCTTTAGTTTAATTTCCCCGTGTTTTACCGCGTGTTGTGTCATGTATAGTAATATGTCAAACTTTATAATTGGCTTAATATGTATGTAATTTAATTTTAAGTAATATATAAGGATATGCTGTAAAGTTTGTTGAAAATAAATAAATAATACACACAGCGCTATCTAGTTCCACACTAAGCAACTAGGCTTGTATTATGGATCCCAGATGGTTGACTACACAAAAACATCTATAACTCGGGAACACAAGTCGGTATTCATCATACAAACATATGCCCCTAGCGGGATTCGAACCGGCGACCTTTTGGTATAGCAGTCAGCGTTTCTAACCACTACACCAAACGTTACGAACGGAACGAATAGAACGTACAATTTGGCAACCTTATCACTAAAAACTATTCTATTCGGTTGGCCGCCAAGTAGGTCCTACGCGTTGGCCCAACATGCTGGCGCAGCACTTTGGCCCAATGTGTACAGCGGCCTTAAGATTCGGTAGATACTCTGTGGGTGGATCACACGGAGCGCGGGCGCAGGTGTGACACGTCGGATTGACATTGACGGATGGATGTGTCGTGAACTGTAGACACGCTTGGGAGATATATTAAGGGGCGTCATTGTGTGCGAGACTACATGGGACGATTAGAAGCCCCTTGGCGTGAATAACCAATCTTTCTTGAGTATAATTTATACATTGAGTGTAGTGTGGTTAGAACTGACTACTATTTTAAGTTTTTTAAAGAGTTTTTTTTTTTTTTTTTTTATTAAAAACTGGTTTCGCTTTTGACTACAATCTCACCTGATGGAAAGTGACGATGTAGCCGAAGATGTATCACGCGCACCCAGTAAATGCCTATTCACTCTAGACTTGAAGATCCCAAGGTTGTAAGTGTCGGGAAAAACCGACGCGGGCAGTTAGTTCCATACCTTAGCAGTCCGCATTATAAATGATGAAGCAAAGCGCTTAGTGCGGATGTACGGTATGTTGACAACATATGGATGGAAACCCCCCCCGCGCCTGGTTGTCCGAAGATAAAGGGGACGGTGGAATAAGATCGTGCAATTCCATCGCACACTCACCGAAATGTATCCTGTAAAACACTGAAAGGCATGCGACCCTACGGCGGTGTTCAAGGCTTTGCAATTTGCCGGTAACCGTTGAGTCATCGCCTATGAGCCTCATGGCGCGTCGTTCCACAGAAACTATAATTTTTTTTTTTTTTTTTTTATTAAAAACTGGTTTCGCTTTTGACTACAATCTCACCTGATGGAAAGTGACGATGAAGCCGAAGATGTATCACGCGCACCCAGTAAATGCCTATTCACTCTAGACTTGAAGATCCCAAGGTTGTAAGTGTCGGGAAAAACCGACGCGGGCAGTGAGTTCCATGTCTTAGCAGTCCGCATTATAAATGATGAAGCAAAGCGCTTAGTGCGGATGTTCGGTATGTTGACAACATATGGATGGAAACCCCCCCCGCGCCTGGTTGTCCGAAGATGGAAAGGGGACGATGGAATAAGATCGTGCAATTCCATCGCACACTCACCGAAATGTATCCTGTAAAACACTGAAAGGCATGCGACCCTACGGCGGTGTTCAAGGCTTTGCAATTTGCCGGTAACCGTTGAGTCATCGCCTATGAGCCTCATGGCGCGTCGTTCCACAGAAACTATAATTTTTTTTTTTTTTTTTTTATTAAAAACTGGTTTCGCTTTTGACTACAATCTCACCTGATGGAAAGTGACGATGAAGCCGAAGATGTATCACGCGCACCCAGTAAATGCCTATTCACTCTAGACTTGAAGATCCCAAGGTTGTAAGTGTCGGGAAAAACCGACGCGGGCAGTGAGTTCCATGTCTTAGCAGTCCGCATTATAAATGATGAAGCAAAGCGCTTAGTGCGGATGTTCGGTATGTTGACAACATATGGATGGAAACCCCCCCCGCGCCTGGTTGTCCGAAGATGGAAAGGGGACGATGGAATAAGATCGTGCAATTCCATCGCACACTCACCGAAATGTATCCTGTAAAATACTGAAAGGCATGCGACCCTACGGCGGTGTTCAAGGCTTTGCAATTTGCCGGTAACCGTTGGGTCATCGCCTATGAGTCTTATGGCGCGTCGTTCCACAGAATCGAGTGCAGCCAGTTGGTACTTGGCTGATCCGTCCCAGAGGTGACAGCAGTATTCCATGCACGAGCGGATCTGAGCTTGGTAAAGCTCCAGCAGCTGCTTTGGTGTGAAATACCGCCTGACCTTAGATAGAATTCCAAGCTTCTTAGCTGCTAATTTCCCTTTCGATTCGATGGAGCGCCCAAAATTCAGACTCGACTTTAACTCCAAACCCAAGAGGTTGAGATGGTCAGAGATTGGAATGGATACATCCCGGAAAGTCGGAGTGAGGTGGAAAGGACTCCGTTTGCTAGTGAATAGACACGCCTGTGTTTTGGAAGAATTGAATTCGACAAGATTGGCGTCGCCCCAGTCGGACACTGCCTTTAATGTCGAATTCGTACGCTCCACCATTGACTCCCTGTTAGAACGAGTCTCATCTCCACTAGATTGTGCACTGGACATGTATCTCTCTGACGTTGTAGTATCGTCTACATACCCATGGGTACCGGGTTGGAGCAGATCGTTGATGTGTAATAAGAACAAAGTAGCAGAGAGAACAGACCCCTGAGGTACACCGGCGTTAATAGCCAATAAGTCAGAAGAGCAGCCGTCAATGACTACCCGAATTGACCGTTCGCTCAGGAAATCAGATATCCAGGTACACAATACCGGAGGTAACCCATACGCTGGAAGCTTGCTTAACAGGCTAGCATGCCAGACCCTGTCGAAAGCCTTAGAAATGTCGAGGGACACAGCAAGAGCCTCGCCATGTCTCTCAATGGCCTCACCCCAGCAGTGAGTGGCATATACGAGCAGATCGCCAGTAGATCGGTTCCGGCGAAAACCATACTGCCGATCACTGAGCAGATCGTGGTGTTCCAGATATGCCATCAGCTGGTCGTTCAATACACGTTCCATAACTTTACAAAGTACGGAAGTGATTGCGATAGGTCTATAATTGGCAGGGTCGGCACTACTACCCTTCTTGGGCACAGGCTGCACATTTGCAAGCTTCCAGGATTTTGGGACTTGACCCGCTCTTAAAGAAAGTCTGAACAAGCGTGTCAGGACAGGAGACAACTCAGGCGCGCATCGCCTCAGAACAATTGCAGGAATACCGTCAGGACCACTAGCTTTGTTTACGTCCAGGAATACGTTATTTATAAAATGTATTTATGCAGTATATCAACCATAACTCCAAAAACCATACGTATGTGTATTTTATTATTGTACTTATTTATATGGTTTGTTTATTTTAGTAAGTGTTTATCTTTGTATGTATTCCACTATACCTATGTATTTTCTATGTATCGTCTATTTACTACTGATATTTAAGTTATTCAGCTTTTACTTCGCACTATCCAACTACTTATTGAAAAAGCTTCTTTAACTGAGGTTGTCTGGAAGAAATCGCTATCAGCGATAAGACCGCCTTTGTACACTACATCATCTATGTTAAATGTTCTTTGTATTTATTTATTTAAAAACAGTAACAAATAAAGAGATGGAATTTAAATATAAACTAGAACAAATGTAAAAAATTGGGGCCGCGAGGCAAGGTACCCAAAACGCTGGCAGCGTTTCCTCGTTGTATGCAGATACTTAAGCGTTGGGCGAGGACACAACCAGCTCTCGGTTCACCAGTGACATCGACTAAGCGCTTTGAAATATCAAAGAAAAATTTAAGAGCGCCCGGCCCGAGGACCTAAAGTTTCGACTCCGAAAGCTAGAAAAATGTATCCGGAACCGATGTTTCTATATTTGTTAATTTTGATGTTTTCCGCCGTCTCGGCGGCTGCACCTGGCCTCCTTGAGGTTCCTTGGAGGTGAGACGGGGCGAGAGTGTCAACACAAGTGGCATCCCACACTAAGGCCCGACCCATACTCCAAGGAATCAAGGTCATTCCGTCCGGTCTCTTGCCGTCGTCCCGTAAAATACCATTCGGTTCAAGAACAGCAGGTACGTTGACGGAGGCAAGAGAACGGCGGATAAAGTCGTTTTTTTTTTCCTTTGTATTTTATTTTTGTGTGAAATAAAGAATTTAATAATAATAATAACTCCTTTGTACTTTGACAGCTATATTCAGCAAACCCTTAACCATTAACATCCATCCAGCATTCCAACCGGAAATTCTCACCATAATATCCTTCCTTTCAACCGTCCAACGCCGAATGCCTTGTCTGCCAAGTACCCTCTCCCTTTTGTTTTCTTTTTTTAATTTTTGGCCTGGAAACTTGTTATTTTGCCACACTTTTGCTAAAAATATTATTAAATTAAATAAAACCTTACATCACGCAGGCGAGTCCGGGGGCGGAAAGCTATATTATATAAAATTCCAACTCCCACACTTGTAATCAATTAACCACTCTCTCAGTCGCTCACTCCACAATGAGCAGGACAACCTTTGCACAGCGTAAAGTCTAATTTGCCTCAATATCCCGCCACCCACGCCTATCATTTGCTCTGAATTTAAAAACATCTTTCGGTGGGAGATGCGACTACTCAGGTAGGTCCAGTATTTTTTATTTATTTTATTTTAAGAACACAAACAGTCAAAGCATAATACAAGAAACATATTAGTAAAATAATAATTCTTTGACAAACAGTGTCCACCCGTAGTTGGAAAGTGAAGTGGTTAGAAACTTGGCTGCTATACTAAAAGGTCGCGGGTTCGAACCCCGCTAGGGGCATATGTTTGTATGATGAATACGGACATGTGTACCCGAGTTATGGATGTTTTTCACAAAAAAAATGTATAGGTATGTGCAGGATATCAACCATCTGGTATCCATAATACAAGCCTAGTTGCTTAGTGTGGAACTAGATGGCGCTGTGTGTATGTGCAAAGATATTTATTATTTATTATTATTCATCACACAATTATTTTTTTTCGGATCTCGTCTACAATACTATGTTAATAGTCTCTAAGTAGTCGTTGATAATGTAATACTTGTTAGTGCCAAAAAGAAAACACCCGTCGTCTTTTTTTTTATGCACAACGGCTTAGCACTTGACCTCAATCACACCTGATGGTAAGTGAAGATGAGTCCGAAGGGAACTGGCTATCTTATCTGCGACAACCGGAACACAACAATGCTATTAACATTGCTGTTTGGCGGCAGATTTAGATAAGACGGTGGTAGCTAGCCAGGTGGACAATTAAAATGCATTACCACCAACCAAACCGAGTACTAAAGATATACGCCGCTGGGGATCGAACCTGCGACCTCCGATTCGTCTTTCGTCGGGGTTTAAAAATAAAAGACACTATGAATGGAGTTTTACTTATCTTTAAAAGTTCCTTATAAGGATACTCCCGGATCTTGTGTGTACCCGTCACGTCCTACTCGTGCAACAATGTTGGATAATCTCCTTAATGGCAACAGCAAATATCTCGACGTATTCGCAACTGATTGAAAGTGGCCCTTCACCGGCGAGCGGCTGTTTGCCAAACCAATTTACTGTGTCAGTATTTTGCGTGTAAACTTTTGGAAACCCTTCTGTGAGCTAAATAACACAGATGACTGCCACTGATATTGAGCCTCTGAACTCTGCCAATCATATATATGTACGAGCACGCTGTACATTATTTTTATGCCGACTGTACGCCCGCATTTCCATGTGTACAACATTCTTTTTAGTGCAATAAAGACGCTCGTCAGTGACGGATGTACAGTGGTTTTCCTAATACAATTTCCCGCGCTGACTAACATTAAGTAACATATAACGCTAACATACATTAAATTACATACAGTTTAAGGTGTTTGGGATAAGCCCCAACAATATAAGAATTCAAAAGGTCAATAGCACGGCATGTTACACCATAATGACGTAATTTCCTGATTAAGGTGTCATGATGAACGCAATCAAATGCCTTACACGAATTCAAATTCAGCCTGTATGTCGAGCAGGACGGATCGTTGTGGAGATCTTTGGGGGATGCATTTGTCCAGCAGTGGACGTCTTTCGGCTGATATGATGATGATGATATGTCGAGCGCAGGCTGGTTATCAGTGCTGAGCGATTTATGTCACTCAGTGTTTACTGACACTGTCACCCACACGCACTCATTGTAGTACCTCTGTTTACGTTTCTGGAATATTCTTTATTTATATATGGCTTTTTATATCGTGCTCTACTAGAACAATAAATTCTACCAATGACAACGTATGTAGAGGAAAAATCTCGGTCAAAGATGACCTGTTTTAGAGAAGCGATGTATTAATTTGGCCAGTTATTCATTTCTCCATCTAGAACAAATAATTACAATACAATACAATACAAATACACTTTATTGCACAACAGAAAAGAAAATACAGTTTCAGAAAAGTGGTAACAATAGAATGTACAATTTGGCGACCTTATCATTAAAAGCGATCTCTTCCAGGCAACCTTTGGGTATAAGGACAGTACATTTGAAATAGGTAGGTTGTGCGGTATTAAATAGGGATGCAGATACAAATTACGTGAATAAATTTCATATATTTACATACACATACATATTAATCAAATAACATAAAACCAAGGACACTCACAGTGTTCTGGAATATTATTATTGAGCTAAATAAAAGAAATGACATCTCTCTGCATTCGTCAGTTACGTCACCATGTGTGGCCGGTGTCAATACGACGGTGTGGGCGAGCGTTCGCACTTCGAATTCGCGGGACAATAAAAACAAAATGGCGCTGACGAGGTAAGCAAACACAAGCACTCCGTTAGCTCGTCTTTGTTAATATTTGGTGAATAAAGACAAACATTGTAGCGGGGATCACTACGGTGGACCGCAGCTCGACCATAAGTAAATATTTATTACTATTATAGCTATTAGTACGTTATTCCAGTAAAAAGACGCAATTTTTGTGGTTAAAAATATCCTGTTTTTTTTTGTATTAGGATAGAGTACCCACCATTAATGAAATAAAAATGTTTTGTAACAATTCTGTAGCTTGCTTTAGGTATAGGCATTTAATTATAAAGCCTACACTATTAAATTAAAGTTACCACTGTGAACTTCATTGTGTTGTAGAAGATGCTAAGGTCTCCTTTTTCTAAAAAAATAATCAAGGGCTACTTTAGTCTAAAAAATTTTTTTAAAACAGTTGCCAAAATTCTACACTATGACCACTATACCAAATGAAATGAAATGAAAATGAAATGAAAATCATTTATTCATGTAGGCAATACAATATGCACTTATGAACGTCATTTGTTTTTTAAACTACCACTAGCTCGGAACGCGACCACTACTGAGAAGAGCTAGCGAGAAACTCAGAGGGTTTGTCTCTTTTCAATCAATCATTTACAATCAAGAAAGGTTACAACAATTTTATATATCGTGTAGAGGAGCCGTTTAATCCCATGGATTACTATCATTAATGTAGTCTGAAATTTTTTAATATCCCTTTTTACATAATTTTTGTTTTATAATAAGTTCAAATTTATTAAGCGGAAGATTCCGTATATACATGGGAACCTTGTTGTAGAAGCGCACACATTGACCTCTGAATGACTTACTAACTTTACTAAGTCTACTAAAAGGTACAGCTAATTGATTTTTGCTCCTTGTATTGACATTATGTCTGTCACAATGTTTCTCGAAAGAATATATATTTAAAGGTAGAATTAAAAGGTTGCGGGTTCGAATCCCGCTAACGGCATATGTTTGTATGATGAATACAGACATGTGTTCCCGAGTTATGGATGTTTTTCATTTATATATATATTTATTTACAAAAAAATATATTTGTGTAGTTTATCAACCATCTGGTATCGATAATACAAGCCTAGTTGCTTAGTGTGGAACTAGATGGCGCTGTGTAGAGGTCTAAGGATAATTATTTATTTATTATTTATTTATATTATATCTAAACATGTACTCTATACATGTGCAAAAAATCACGGCATTTAAAATTTTAGGAAGTTAAAAGTATATCCTCAATGAACTAAAGTGTGGAGTGACTTTGAATGATTGATTAAAGAATTGAGTGATATAGAACAATGAGTGAAAGGAGATTAAAGAAATATAACGAATTCGTGAATGGAAGGGCGACTAAGGCCCGTATTAATAAACCGTTCTCAAGATCGAGAATAGTTTTGTGACCGGTCTCAAGTAAAGGTGTTGATTAATAAACCTGTCGCGGTTCTGCGAGCGCTCAGCTGCTGTAGGTAGATGTAGGTAATGGGCGCGGTAGAGGGAGGATGAGGTTCAGGGTCGTAGGTTTCAGGCCCCTACCAGGACTGCAGCCACTGATGAACGGTGAAGAAGGTGAAGGACAGGAAGAAGATATAGGCACTTGTAAAACTCAATACTGTTATAATAATTTAAAGAAATAAAGAAAGAATGGAAAGAATAGTCTAGTTCGCAAGCGGCGTCAAGACTGACTCGTTTTTGAAAATAATTTAGAATTCCGAATTTTGAATAATGTTCCAAAAAAAGAAAAAAAGAGATTACCGAAAAGAAGACAGAATTTAGAAGAGGTTGTACACCTCGTTACAAACCTTACTTGAGACCTGAAACGCAAGTGCATACTCAAGCAGTACTCACTTAAGACGTGCGCCAAGTTTCACGTATTAATAAACGAAACTCAAGACTATCATTATTATTTTTTATCCACAACGGGTTAGCACTTGACCTCAATCACACCTGATGTTAAGTGAAGATGAGGCCGAAGGTGGTAGCGTACTGACCCGGGAACCCCATCTTATTTGGGGGACTGGCTATCTTATCTCTGACAACCGTAACACAAAAAGCTATTAACATTGCTGTTTGTTAAAACCCGTTAAGCATAAGAAAAATGAATAGTCTCTGCCTACCGCAACGGGAAACAGGCGAGAGCATATGTATATATCATCATCAGCCCGTAAACATCCCACTGTAGGGATATAGGCCTTCCCTCGTATAACGAGAGAGTATGGGCGATAGTTCACCACGCTGGCCAATGCGGGTTGGGGACTTCACATGCCCTTGAATTTTAACACAGCAGTCGGATACATAAGTAATTTAATTTAATTTCATAGCTCATTGGTACATGGCTTGCCTGGGAATCGAACCCGGACCTCCTAAATTAGAAGACCGCGTCTTGACCGCTGAGCCACCGATGCTCTAAATTACGACATAATGTATCTACAATATTAATTTATTTATTTTATGATATTTCATTGAAATAAAAATTCAAAGGCATGTGAAGTCCGTTGCATGTTGCAGCGGGATGTTTACGAACTGATAATAATGTCACACTATAATAATGTAACCGCCTCCGTGGCTCAATGTAAACAACGTTGGGTTTACGATTCGGAGGTCGCGGGTTCGATCCCCAGCGGGGTACATGTTTAAGTACTCGGTTTGGTTGGTGGTAGGGGATTTTAAATGTCCGCCTGGCTAGCAACCACCATCTTATCTAAATCTGCCGCCAAGCAACAATGTTAATAGCATTGTTGTGTTCCGGTTGTCAGAGATAAGATAGCCAGTTCACCGGAATGTGTTGGGGTTTCCGGGTCAGTACGCTTCCACCTTCGACCTCATCTTCACTTAACATCAGGTGTGTGTACCAAAATTCTATAAAAAAAAGTCATAATTTATAGAATTACAGAATAACCAATAAAATACTATGGATAATGGAGTCCCCAACTGTTGTTAGTGTGGGCACGATACGGGTATTCGCTATTATTTTCGTTTTGCTGTATTTGAGCAATGAGCTAATGAGCTTGCTACCCGTCACATCAAGCTAAGCCACACTAATAAATATTTATAATAAATACCCCCCCTTCATCCAGTAAACCACCAGTGACCACGCGCATGACCGAGCAGAATGAGCTAATTAATTACATTAACATCACGAGTTGTGCTCATGCTAGGGATGGGCACGAACCGACATGTCGATATTGTCAACAGATTTTATTGCATACGATAAAAATATCATTTGACATCGTTATATTTTTTAAACTTAATATTACATATATTTTAAATATTTGTACGCCCTAACAGGCAGATTTTGCTGGACTACTTACCTATCTACAAAATAAGACCTATATCTGTATACCCAAATGCAAACAAATAAATAATTTTCTTTGTTTCTTTATTAAAATTACTGCTCATTCACAAAACCTGAGTCAGAGGAAATCAAAATCACAAATGTTTTATTTCGTAAGTTATAAGAATAACATTTGAAATCGTCATGACATACAGTTATCGCTCATTCACTAGGCACTCTCCCCAGAGAAGAACGAGCAAGAAACTCCGGGGTTGACGAGCAAGAAACTCGAAGTTTGCTCTTTCTAAGTAGGTTTTTGGTTACAATTTGTGATTAACGTGACATAATAGGCTGTGTGTATGTCCTCTCTATTTTCTCTTTAAGAGCTTATGCTCTTGTTGGTAGAGTCCTTTCCACGGTTCACTACATTCCGCCTTTTCTTTGATTTCGTGATACGACCGGCAGGTGTGTATGTCCAAGGATATTTATTAATTAATTATTTATTATATAATTACAGTCATTAAGAAATATGTCACGACTTTTATTACAGATGGAGTGGTTATAGATATCCCGAACATAAGCATTTAGGACTTCCAAACATTAAAAATTTAATGCTTGAAACAACATTCACGGTTCACCTTTTTAAATATACAGAAATGCACACGTGACAGGGAATCACACCATCAAGTATATAGATATTTTTAGATGGAAAGTCCCTTAGTCACCTTTTACACACCCATGGGAAGAAACGGATTACTCTATTGCATCGTTCCTCCCGCTCAAGGAGTCTCTTCCTCCTGGACACGATTTGCTATGGCCAACATGGAAATCCTTAAATCGGTTGGCCGCCGCAAAGATAATCTGTGCAGATGGGGCTTCTCCGATGGCGGGAGTGATCGATGCGAGTGCTGAGTCTCCCCACAGACAATGGATCACTAATTGTCTTGCCCCGCGTGTCCTGACAGCTGCACCTTTGACGACCTCCTTAAAGCCACAGACAGTGCTGTTAGAATGGCTAAGTTTTGGTCTAATAAAATTTGAAACTTGCCTCGACACGAAAAGAAGAAGAAGACGTACCAAAACCACCGGGCCTAAATTATAAAAAGTATGTGTCTGGCACAATTGTTTAAGAGCATAACATTCCGACAATTAATATCGATAACACCCTACGCTGTCCCCTCCCTACCGCGAGGATGTCGCTGCAATGACTGTGCGGGTCGCAGGATCGGCTCAGATTAATATTATAATTGGCCCCGGCTGGCTCATTGTGACGCTGTCACTCTAATGTTGACTTTTGAAACTTTTGTATGGCATGTTGAAGCTTGGATCGGGGTCGACGACCCGACCCAGGCCTTCACAATATGCACACAAAACAGAATACAAAAAAAGGTACAGTTAACAATGTGAGGTAAATAACTGAGGTCGCAGGTTCGACGTCCAGCGGGGTACAAGTTTAGTACTCGGTTTGATTAGTGATAGGTCATTTAAATATAAAGATCTGAACCGCGCTCGTATCACTTAATCAGTAATATTCTGCGTTAGTACTTATATGAAAAAATATATTTGTGTCCAAGCTATCCTGCTATTTACCTAAATTATTGAAAAACTACTGAACCGATTTTACTAACATTACAATGGGACCAACTTGACCTTACCTTTCATTTACAAAACGAATCACGCGAATCATCGGATAACACTAAGTATAGGCAGCGTTAATTTTTAAAAGTAACCGCTTTATAAAAGTTTCAGCGAATCTAAGAAATGATTATGGGAAGCACATGAAAAGAGCTCTGTTCAAATTTTTTTTTGTTATGTGATTTAGCCCAGAAATTAAAAAATATTTCATGTGAAATAAAAAACAAATTTGGATATAGCTTCGAAAATCGCAGGAATTGGTACAATTATGATTAACGAAGAAAAAAGACACAATATTTATTGTTTCTGTACGTGTGCTTTATTGTTTTAGTTGTATTTTTCATATGTAAAATTTGTTATGTATGTATACATGGATGCAAATAAATGCTTATCTATCTATCTATTAAAGATCGGCTATGTTAGCCATCTTCGAGCGCACCAGCGCCTGACCGATTAGGAGTCGAAGTGGTCGCCATGGTCGAAATGGGTCGGAAGCATCATCATTATAATAATGACAGTTAACTACTAGAAGTAAACTTGTAAAGTTGTAGCTTCGTAGACCGCAGCGTAGACACTTTACTACGCCGTAGAGCAGGTGTTGTGCAATTAATGACGATGTCTGTGGGCATTGTGTGTGTGTCCAGTGTTTGTCCAGACGTGTGTCAGTAATGTTTGGCCGATTTGAGTGCATTTTTTTACCCGACTGCCAAAGGAAGGTGGGTAATGTTTCTCGAGTGTGTATTTATGTAAGTCAGTTCTTTTGGCGTGTCCCGTAGCATAAACGGCTTGACCGATTTCAAAGTGCGTGGTGTCGAGATTCGTGTTGATACCCGAAGTGTCATAGGATACATTTTATGAGTTAACCAAGCAGAGTACCTACTTAAACATGTACCCGCGATCGAACCTGCGACCTCCGATCCGTAAACCCAATGTTGTTTAGATTGAGCCGCGGAGACGGTTAAGTATAACAAACATAATGGAATTACTCTTAAAACTCATATGTTTAATCAGTTTTAGAGTAGTACTGTCTCTTTCTCCCTGGAACAGTACGATGCGACGGCACCACTCTAAAACTGGTTTTGGTTTAGTTGGTGTACATCCGAATCGACACCATTGTTTATTTTTCTTGCATTTTTGTGACCAATTTCAAGGTTGTGAATGACTAAAAAAATGTTGGATGCGCGCAGTGGTTTTGGCCACTCTCATTAGTTCTCGAGGATTCTAAGAGATGGCGCTGTTTTATCTACTAAGAACTAGATTTATTCGCGCAACATATAAATGGCAAGTCATCCGCAAATGGTGTCGCTATCGGATGTGTCGTCACATAGTTACCTAATACTAATGTGGTCTTCTCAGCTGAATTAAAAACAAAATCTATAGTTTTCTCGGTGGTTTTCTCAATATTCCATTTATAGTTATTAAATATTAAATTGTTATTAAATTTACTTCCGCTAACTCCATATCATTTTCTCTTTTTCTGTTTCAACAAACAGATGTATTTTAAATATATTGTTTTTCAAATAGCAACTATTCATTAGGGACGCGACCTCGCGCCCAATGGCCGATACACGTGGAATGAACACTGACCTGTATTCATACGATAACCGTCCCGATAACCTCTGTTTATCTATCCTGTAGGTACAGGAGATAACGATGCAACTGCAATGGTAATAAAACACGTGGAACTATGACGTCACTTCTTATAACTATACCGGATGATTATTTTTATCAAAAGGAAAAAATAAAGCATATTAGGTAAGTGCATTAGTAGTTTGTTTGTTTGTAGACGCTTTATTGTACAATACAATACAATACAATACAATACAATACAATACAATACAATACAATACAATACAAATACACTTTATTGCACAAGAAAAAAGAAATTACAGTTTTTTTTTTTTTTTTTTTAATTAGAATGGGATCGCTCTTGACCTTAATCTGGACTAATGTCGAGATAAGGTCTACGATGGAACGAGCTTTCCCAGAAGATGCCTATTTAACCTGACTTTAAAGAGCTGCGGGTTATATGCGATTGGAAACACAGACGGAGGCAATGCGTTCCACTCCTTAGCCGTGCGTATGAGAAACGAAGACCTAAAACGCTTGGTCCTTATAAATGGCACGTCAACTAAGTGCGGGTGATATCCTGCGGTACGTCTTGAATTTCGATGTAAGAACGGGGATGGCGGGATCAACTCATGCAGTACTTCAGCACACTCTCCGAAATATATCCGATAGAAGATTGAAAGGCATGCGACTTTCCGTCGGTGTTCAAGGCTGTGTAGATGGGATTCTACCAACTCTTTGTTGCCTATCAATCGCTTGGCTCTGCGTTCCACCGAATCTAAAGCGACAAGCTGGTACTTAGCAGATCCATCCCACAGGTGGCAGCAATACTCCATACCGGATCGGACTTGCGCTTTGTATAAGGTAAGAAGCTGTCCAGGTGTGAAGTATCGCTTGACCTTGTTGAGAATGCCTAGCTTTTTGGCCGCAGTTTGGGCTGTAGATTCAATAGATGTGCCGAAGTTTAGGGTGGATGACAACTTCATGCCAAGTAGCTCCAAGTGATCGGAGACAGGAACGGTTATATTTCGGAAAGTCGGAGTCAAGTTGGGTGGACTCCGTGGACAGTTTCAGAAAAGTGGTAAGAATAGAATGTACATTAATTTTACATAGATACAGAGTATGAGTACAACGGCCGATTTACCCCATAGAGGGGTTCCAGTCAACCATAGGGTTAGTTAGAACTTATTGGCATAGGTAGTTTTTTTTTTCAAAACCATCAACGACGCACGCGCCGGCCGGAGATTGATATGTTACTGGCGGGATTCTTAGGGTTCTTATCATGCGAAATTTATTTGGATTTCATATTTTCTCTAAGTATATTTTTTTATTTATTTAATTTAATGATGTAATTGTGTGGAATAGGCTACAAACGCGACCCTCAAATGACACAACACATTATTCGATTATGGTTTTGAAAAAAAAACCTAACTGTGCCAATAATTTCTATTTCACTTACCTAATATGCCCAATTTTTTTCCTTATATGGTAAAAAAACTCGCACGGATACGAAATTTGACATATGGATATAACAGAATAATATGTCATAATCATGGTGGAGTATTTTTATTACATTAATGACGGAGTCAATACAGTAATAATTGTTATGGTAGCTAATTAACATAATGGGCGAGGAGTCCCTGGCTGGGCGCCAACGCGCTAAGCAGCAGATAGCGAGGTTTTAGGAACTACCCTCCACGATAGATGGGCCTGTAGATAGAGACCGTTTGTTACTGTGTATTACTTGCATTATTATTAATAACAATAACATTTAATTAAATTGAAATTTTTTGTGAAGTTCCTAACTTAGTATACAAGGTGATCCATTGAGATGGGTCAGTATGGGGAAATCTGCAGCTTTAACAGATAGATATTTTAGAGATAAGAAAAACAGCATTCAAAGATTTTCAAAAAGCTGATACACGAATAGGAAGTGAAACACAGGCATTGTCCATAAAAATGTATGTTCTTTTATTGCGAAAATTTATTGTGAAGATTTTAAGGAATAAATATTGCTAAGGAGTCCTGTGTCTACATTAAAAGAAAAAGCTGCACAAACCCGAGTATTCCTACCGAGAACCTGCGACATCCGTTGTATAAACCCTAAGTTTCACGCATGCGGTTCAAACGTATGTGCACGAGTGTAAGCCAGGTAGACAGTCAAACCACAACCCACAGCGGCAAATTTAGAAAAGATAGTGAGCATATAGTCAATCCCGTCTCACTCAAGCCAGAATCAATAGTGCTACACGACACGGCGTGTATTCAAGGTAGACGGTGCCCTACGTTTCTTTATTGCTGTCTTGGACCCCAGACTAATTAAAGCAAGAAATAGGGTGTAAGTAGGAAAAGGCGTTTCCCACTTTCCCCTCGGCAAATGGGTGTGAAGCCAATGAATACCAATCCTATAGGGAACGAGGTCAAGTGAAGCTTTCGTATACACCACGGACTGCGCCTAGATGTAGTGAGCGTGGCGGTTGTAGAAGCTTGGAATTTGTGACCATAAATACCGACCGGATTTCGAAATTCATATCGTCAAGTATGAATTCGCGATCCCCACTCCAATTTTCGCATTCCCAGGGAATGTGATGTACTGATTAATCTCCTTCATCATATTCACATTCAGAAGGTTCGGCCAGAACTATCGAGGAAAGTTTGGCTTTAAAGTTTCTTGTCCAGCATTTAGTCAGACGTACATTTCATAATACAAACCAAACAGAGTACCTGCCCCAAACTTGTGCGCAAACACGTTCTCACAATAAACAAACACGACGAATAAAATACGACGTAAACAGGGCAGCCCAGCGGGCGGAGCTTGTGATGTCTAATAAAAAAGAACATTAGATTTACAGCCATCCATATCTGCAGTGCAGTGTTCGCGCCAACTTTACGTCACGGAGACACGCGGAGTAACCTCCTCACCGACTATGTTCGCCTGGTACCTGTTGTCGCCGGGCTGTGGCAACACTTCAGGGTGACGTCGTGCTGTGACGCAAGTACAAAAACTGATTGTGAAATTGGTAAACGAACGATACTTTTTCGTCGACAACCGCCGGTGTGAAAAAAAAGTACCCCAAAAAAGTAATATCGTATTGTCAAAAAAAGATTTAAGTGTTCTTAGTTTTGCCTTTATCTGTGTGCCTGTACGTAATTCTTATTACAGTTGATTCGCGAGATTTATTCTAGAAACATAGTGCTTGATGTTCAATAAAGGGTGCCACTACGGGCAGTGTAAACATGTTCCATGAGTAAAGTATGATATAGTATATGTATGATTCTTTCATCAGAAGTGTACGATACATACGCCCCTACTATGCCACGTAGCCGCAAACGGAAGTCCAGTCGACGTTCAAGGAGGAAGCCATCTACGAGTTCAAGTACATCCGAGTCAGTATCGAACTCGTCCAGCTCGAGTAGCAATGACAGAAATCGTAAAAGGAGGAATAAAAGACGTCGTAAAGGATCGCCAATCGTGAGTCAGAATGCAATATTATCATCAGTGATTCCGGAATTTGATCCACTTGTGGATAATGTGGATATGTGGATTAACGTTGTTGAGGCAAACGCACGTGCGTTTGGGTGGTCAGATCATATGATAAAGTATCAGGCTCTGCAAAAATTACGGAATACCGCTAAAACGTGGCTCGATTCATTACAAAAGACGGAAACAAGATGGACCACGTGGAAATGGAAGCAATGGCGTGATACTTTATCAGACACATTTCAAATTAAACGAAATATGTACGTGTTACTTAAACAATTGATAGACTCAAAACCTTTGCCTAATCAATCGTTGTACGAATTTTTCTTCCAACAAAAAGGAAAAATTGATCGTTTACAATTAGGTTTCAGAGAACAAGATATTATATCAGTTATAGTCGGTTCAATAGGTGATATTAACATCAGTGTTGCCGCCGAAGCAGGTAATTTCAGATATTGTGATGAGTTAGCATCATTCTTGCATAGTAAAACATTTGTAGCACATGACAAACAGACAATATCTAAAAACTATATAGGACTAAAACATCCTTCTCGACCAACATACTCTGGGCAAGTGAGTACTGACCTTCGTTCACGTTCCGTAAACGAAGGTACTGACAATAAACCTGACAATTACCGTAAATCCGAATCTTCTACGAGTGGTAATAATGTTACATGTTTTCGGTGCGGTGAAATCGGTCACAGAAGGAATAACTGTATCGTTCAAGACAGCGTTAGATGTTCTTCTTGTAAAAAATTAGGTCATTTAGAAGCAGCATGTAAATCAAAGCCAAAAGTCGAGAAGGAGGTCGAAGTCAAATTGATCACAGACCCAAAAACAAAACAAAAATTCTACAAAAAAGTGTTCATAAATAAAATGGAATGCGAAGCTTTTTTCGACATGGGTAGCGATTGCTCTCTAATTACTAGTGACCTAGTGAAACAATATAAATTACAACCATTCCGATTTAATATGCCTATTCATTTAGTAGGATTTACAAGTAATTCTAGTGCAAAAGTAACTGAAGCTGTAGCAGTTACACTAAAAGTTGATGATGTCGAACTAATTATAACAATGTATATTATTGACACGCTATCGGGTTGCGATATCCTAATAGGAAGAAACTTTACCGAAGATAGTCGTATAATGTACGCCCGTATTGGTGATATCCTAACATTTGAAGCAGTAGAATCTTTGAATGTGTATAAGATTAACGCGGAAGCAACTATTTTAAATGAGACGCAGCGTGAACATGAGTCTTTATTAAAAAAAATATTTATCAAATACCCTCAATGCATTTCTCAAGACTTGTCCAATTTGGGAAAAACACCATGCGTTGAATTAGAAATCGAATTAACATCGAACAAGCCTGTCTGTCAACGACCGTATAGGATGTCAGAGTCGGAAAGAACTATTACTCGCGAAATGACAGATGAGTTACTAAATAATGGCATAATTCGCAACAGTAATTCTCCTTATGCAAGTCCTGCGCTTCTAGTTGACAAGGCTTCCGGGGCTAAACGTTTATGCGTAGATTATAGGCAGTTAAATAAAATTACTGTTAAAGAAAAATATCCAATGCCTATGATTGAGGACCTGATTGACAGATTACAGGGTTGCAAGTATTTCACGAAGCTTGATTTGAAAAGCGGGTATCATCAAATCTGTATAAAGGCAGAGGACATGCACAAAACGGCATTCATCACCGCTGACGGTCATTTTGAATTTATGAGAATGCCGTTTGGACTTTGTAATGGCCCAGCGGTTTTCCAAAGGTTGATGAACACCGTTTTGGGTAATCTGCGCTTTGGAAAAGTAATTTGTTATATGGACGATTTGCTCATAGCAACTGAGACCATTGAAGAAAATATAGCATGTTTAGAGATGGTACTAGAGGTTTTACAAAAAAACGGTTTAACTATAAATCTCGAGAAATGTTCCTTTTTCCAAAAGGGGGTTACATTTTTGGGTTATGAAGTCTCTCAGGCAGGGGTTCGTCCTAGTGCCCGAAAGCTCCAAGCCATTGAGAAATATCCTACCCCAAGACCCGTGCACCAGTTAAGACAGTTTTTAGGTTTGATTAATTATTTTAGAAAATTTATTAAAAATTGTGCAATTCTTTGTATACCCTTAACTAATTTATTGAAAAAAGGGATTGTCTGGCAATGGGGAGCACAACAGGATCAGGCAGTGATTAATATTAAAGAGAGTTTAATCAATAATGCAACAATTCATATTTTTAATCCGAAATTGCCAATAAATCTATACACTGATGCCAGTCGTGATGGCGTAGGATGCATATTAACACAATGCACTGAAACCGGTGAAAGGCCTATACATTTTTATAGTAGACAAACAACAAACGAGGAAAAAAAATATCACTCGTTTGAACTAGAGTTAATGGCTATCGTTATAGGATTACAAAAATTTCGCCACTACTTATTAGGAACGAAATTCAAAATTATTACAGATTGCAACTCAGTTAGACATGCGTTAAGTAAACAGGAGATACTACCACGAATAAGTAGATGGGTATTAAGTACGCAGGAATTTACGTTTGACATAGTTCATAGACCCGGGTCACAAATGCAACACGTGGACGCATTGAGCAGAAATCCTATTAGTGATAGTGATGTATCAGGGACGATAGACAGTGTGATGACAATAACAGAAAGTGATTGGTTGCTATCGGTTCAGTTACAAGATGCAAGTATTTGCAGTATCCGGGACATTCTATTGACAGGTGAGGCCGAGACTAATAAACAGTTATTTCACAATTATGAATTACTAGGGAATAAGGTCTATCGAAGGACAGAGTATGGAAGACGTTGGTTGGTGCCAAAGCAGTGTATTTGGTATGTAATTCGGGCTAATCACGATGACGTGGGCCATTTTGCACTCGACAAAACCGTTGAAAGAATCCGGTCAAAGTATTGGTTTCCACGTCTACCGGACAGCCGGATGTTGTCGCCGGGCTGTGGCAACACTTCAGGGTGACGTCGTGCTGTGACGCAAGTACAAAAACTGATTGTGAAATTGGTAAACGAACGATACTTTTTCGTCGACAACCGCCGGTGTGAAAAAAAAGTACCCCAAAAAAGTAATATCGTATTGTCAAAAAAAGATTTAAGTGTTCTTAGTTTTGCCTTTATCTGTGTGCCTGTACGTAATTCTTATTACAGTTGATTCGCGAGATTTATTCTAGAAACATAGTGCTTGATGTTCAATAAAGGGTGCCACTACGGGCAGTGTAAACATGTTCCATGAGTAAAGTATGATATAGTATATGTATGATTCTTTCATACCAGAAAATAATAAATCATACACTGTCGTGCTAACTAATTGAAAACGACAGTTAAGCTACTTTTAGAGCGGCACATCTTAGGATGGGTGACATACGAATGTTTCTATGTGTGGGCAAGTTGTTTTCAATTAGGCAGGTATCTCCATATATGATATGTACCTACCCACAATCTTTTTATTTTTACCCAAGTACCTCATGAAATAGGGTATAGGGTGCTTGGTGTAAATTTTACAGTAGCTTTTAAAAACTGGAAAATTTTGGATTATTGTGTTGGCTCTTGTCTCAAAATGCTGAGACTCCTGTTCTAGTCCAATTGAAGTGGAGTTAATTCCTCTGTCAGTGAAACTATGTAATATGACAAAGTATAGTTTGTAATTATGATTGGCAAATACCTAATCGTGATCAAATTAGGCGAACGAAGGTCACTGACATACTCCAGCGGATTAGCAATTTAAAGTGGCAGTGGGCAGGACACGTAGCTCGAAGAACTGATGACCGGTGGGGCATTATAACGTTTTCGAGTGGAGACCACGCACCGCAAGCTCAGCTTAGGACGTCCACACACAAGGTGGATAGACGACCTGATAAAGGTCGCGGAAGTCGCTGGACACAGACCGCTTCCAACTGGTCCCTCTGGAATTCTATATTGGAGGTCTATGTTCAGCAGTGTGTCCTGTGGCTGAGATGATGATCAATACCTAATCCAAAAGTAAATCAATGATCATTGGATTAAACAAACCAGACTCAGGATTGATGTGTGTGGCAGATTTGGTATATGACAGCATTCGTACCTGAAACCAAAGAGAATTAACGAATTAGGTTCGCTTGTTTTTATCACAGTCTTCTTCTTCAATTTAAGAGCTATGCTCTTGTCGGTGGAGTAACGACCACGTCTCTCTACTTTCCGCCCTCGTTTTAACCTCTTGGTACGACACGACATTCATCTTTTCTTTCACTTGGTCAAAGTAATTACGCCTAGGTCTTCCCCTTCCTCTCTTTCCTTCAATCTTTCCCTCAATTATGTTATGTTAATCACAGTATGGCTGGCATAATGACGAGCCGGGGTCTTACGGCGGAACTTAGATGGATAACCAAAGTCTCGATCCTATTACTATATACTCGAAGGTATTTATTTCCTCTACAACTTACTCTCAAACAGTCCCTCAGGATGGGGTTTCGGGTTCAGTACGCTTCCACCTTCGACCTCACTTCACCCACTTCGACCACTTAACATCAGGTGTGATTGAGGTTAAGTCCTAACCCGTTGTGCAAAAAAAAATATACATATAATTCCCAGGCAGGCCATTGGGCCAGCGTGGTGGACTATGGCCCATACTCCCTCATATACGAGGTAAGGCCTATATCCCTACAGTGGGATGTTTACGGACTGATGATGATGACTTGAGTGTCAGCACTGCCGACTATAATTTCGTGGGGAGTCAAAGTTTTGTTTCCAAAAGGTTTCCTTTGCAAACTCTTTGCGAGAATTGGCACAGTTTTGTTATATTGAACATGTTTGACGGTATTTCCGTTAGTTGAAACAGTTTTTCTATTGTATTGTATGGTGCAGTCGTGACCTCAGCCCGCGGGCAGATCGTGGGGCGAGCGGGTCAGCCCGCGGGTCGTGTGGGGACACGCCCTAACGGCGGGCGACGGGACGGATGTACCTACTCACGGTAAGGAAAGTACTTAGATGTACCGATCATTGAAGTATTACTCACAAACAAAATTACTAACTACAAAGGCAATCAATATTTGCAGCTCACTCTTAGAAGAAAGAGTTGTAATTACCTTTCCAAGGGTACGCGAATTATATGTTAGCAGCAGCGGAGGATTTTTGAAATGATACTGACTACATAAATTTTGATCAAACTATTTATTTATGATTACATAAAAGGTATAAAATAATTAAAACTAAAATATGTACGTCCTAACCCGTTCGCTTTTTGAATAAGGAAAGGCACACTGCTCATGCAATTTTTTTTTTATACTTTTATTTTAACGAGGCACTTCGCATTGCACTTATGCCAGCCTCAGGGGTGGAAACAATTTGAGGTAGACTATTAAACTAAACTATGCCTATTCCTTAGCTTTAAACTATGGATTGTACAATGTTTTTGCCATCTTTGACGTAGGCTGCATGGCTGAGGATAACATTGATATCTCCGTTTTGCCCTCTGCCTTCGAGATACTGTAGTCTATAAGTTGCGTTTTGCCCACACTCCAACTCCAATCTTCTACTTTGCTACAAGTGCCCATGCAATTGGTTTTATTAATTAAACACCGCGGAGTGCACAACATGACGTCACTGGTGTCGCTTAGGTCTTCCGATATAACACGCGCGACCATCGAAATCTAAGATTTCATAGAGTATTTTCCATTGTCCGTTGTTTATTGCACAAACTTCAAGCATTTATTTCAACGTAAGCTACATGATATCATTCGTTGAATATCAATTTAAACGCATTTCTCTGTCAGTCAGTATGTCCAAGCTATCATTGTTCTGTTCTAACTATTCCAATGTCCATTAAATTTATCAAATTCAGTCGTTTAGATGTCGGTGCGTGTATTCCACACTAGACCTCTAATGATATGCACAAAAAATAAACTACCTATGCCAATACCTTCTATTTCGATGACCTATTTAAAATCTAGCTAATGTTATAAATGCGAAAGTTTGGACGTTTGTTTGTTTTGCTCAATCACGGAGAAATGGACGAACGGATTTGAATAAAATTTGGTATATAGGTAGAACGAGTGTAAATCATAGTTGCGAAGTTCATTACTGCGAAACTTTATCATTACGAAGTACGTGGTCGCGAAAGTTCTTTACTGCGATATACGTTAATAGGATTAAGACATAGGATATTTTTTAAAGTGAGTAGTTCCCGCGGGATAAAGTTATTCCACGCAGGCGAAGCCGCGGGCAGAAAGCTAGTCCTAAATATAAATCTCATCCGCTATAAAACAGTACCCCGGAGATGCATCGTAGCAAAGTAACATTTTATAATTTTCTTAATCAAGAGGTAGTTTGCTTTTAGTTATTTTATTTTCAATAAGAACTAAAAAAACGTTAACTAACTATTGAGTTAACGTTCTTTTCTGGCCAAGAACAAACGGTAAAATGTAGATTAGGAATACCCGAATATACAGAATCGTTTAACAGGGTCCCATAACTCAAATAGCTAGTATGAAGCTCTTAACAGTGCAGCATAATAAATCTGAACTACCATACAATAGCGAGTTTTTGATAGATGACCCTAAAACATGAGTAAAGGTGAACAGGAACTAGGTCAAAACTATTACGTGTGCTCGTACGAATCGAGTATTGTGCTCTGAAATGCAAACTAGTGTTGCGAGGATATAGAGTATCGATAATGGTGTCTGAAAACCAGCGCTTTCAATTGCCATAATAAATATTGGCAGCAAATGCTGACGCCCGATCCCTTGGCCAAAATGTTATACCTTACGAAATTTTCTGTATTTGTTGGCAATAAATACTTTTCTTTCTTTCTTTCTTTTGATTCTGATGTACACCAACTAAACTAAAACCAGTTTTAAAGTAGTACTGTGTCTTTCTCCCTGGATCAGTACGATGCGACGGCACCACTCCAAAACTGGTTTTAGTTTAGTTGGTGTACATCCGAATCGACATTATCGTGATCTCTTGGATGGATTTGCACAACTAGTACAACTTTCCGCATCGCGTCGGAGTCTTTTGATGTTGGGCTCCTCTGAAAACCAGCGCTGTAACAATTGCTGCAGCATACGCTGAGATGGAGTCCATTTTTGACATCACACTGCACTAAGCAAGAATGATAAGCAAGCATGGACATAGCTGTCTTATTATTCATATAAATCACAAATTGTAACCCATAGTCTGTTTAAAAGAGCAACCCTAGAGTTTCTTGCTCGATCTTCTCTGGGGAGTCAGCTTTGTGAATGAGCAGTAAATTTAATATTAATATTAATAGTGACGTTTTCAAGTGATAATTTTTAAAATATTTTGATTTGATTTGATTTGACTCACCGCATTTCAAAATCTCTTTCTGTATATTGTGATAATTATCTTGTTTTTATTAATATTGTTGTTGCTATAGTGTTGGTGTGAAATAAATATATGTCTATGTCTATATATGTCTATGTCACCTCGAAAGCTGTCTCATTTCATTACCAACCATCGACACCACCAATAGCGCTGTTACTCAATATATCGCAATATATTTACGAAAACTTAATGTACGTAAGAAAGAATCTGCATTTGTTTAGGAAAAATTGTGAAATACACAATGTTAATACAAGATATAAAAATAAACTTGCTGTCCATAGCAGTCGCTTACACAAAGTCACTAAGTCATTCAAGGGACAATGTATACGTTTTTACAATAAGGTTCCGGTAGACATTCAAAATTTGCCTTTAAATAAATTTTAAACAACCATTAAACGGAAACTATGTGCCAAAGGCTATTATAAAATTACTGACTATCTGGATGATAAGAATGTGTGGACATGAACCGCTCGCCATTATCCATTTTATTCTTATTTTTCTTTGTCGAATCATAAAGTTTACAATGAGGTGTTCCAAATTGTATTTGTATTGACTTATTTAAAAAGAGAGGGGAGACTGGGGAGACTGCCTAGTGAATGAGCGATAACTGTATGTCATGACGATTTCAAATGTTATTCTTATAACTTACGAAATAAAAACATTTTTGATTTTGATTTTTATCAAATAGGTACTATCGACCACTAGCGAAGGACATATATTTTAGGGTACTTAGTAATAATCTGTGTTTTAGTTTCAATTCCCCCGTGTTTTACCGCGTGTTGTGTCATGCATAGGGGTAAGAATTAATTCTGCGCAGTGCTGTTTATTATTCTTATGGTTGCACAGTAATATGTCAAACTTTATAATTGGCTTAATAAGTATGTAATTTAATTTTAAATAATATATAAGGATATACTGTAAAGTTTGTTGAAAAAGAATAAAAAAAAAATACAGGAGAGCCCCACTTGTATCCACAAAAACGAACGTATTCATGAACGATTATAATAAAAACACTAACCAGATACATAAAATTTCAACAGAGGAGGTCCTTTTAAGTACTTAATAGAATTTACTTGTGATAGGAGTCCCCGCTCTTCCTGTATTGGACACTTTTTTTTTGTTTTTTACGCATTACGGGTTCATACTTGACCACAATCACACCTGATGTGAAGTGAAGATACTGAAGAAGGTGGAAGCGTACTGACCCGGACACCCCAACACATTTGGGAGACTGACTATCTTATCTCTGACAACCGGAACACAACAACGGAAATTAGATAAGGTGGTTGTAGCTAGCCAGGCGGACATTTAAAATGCGCTACCACCAACCGAACCGAGTACTTAAACATGTACCCCGCTGGGGATCGAACCCGCGACCTCCGAATCGCAAACCCGACGCTGTTTACATTGAGCCACGGAGGCGGTTAAAAAAGGATTTTTCCCTAATCGCATCTAACTGTCGATAGTTACACAACACTAGAACAAACTGCGAGAGGCAGTATATCAGTATTCATGACGTGGATGGCGCCGGGTTTCATGTGTCAGGTTTGATGGAATGACAGAGAATGCAATTTTTGACATCGATTGCTATTTCCTTTTTTATGCACGTCGGGTTGACGTTAAGTGAAATAGCCGAAGATGGAAGTGGCTCACCTGGATCCCCAAGTTTATGCATATCTAATGATGCGTCGGTGGCTCAGCGGTTAAGACGCGATCTCCCAATTTAGGAGGTCCGGATTCGATTAGCAGGCAGGCCATGTACCAATGATATTTAATTTCATTACTTATGTGCATTTATCCGACTGCTCTCTTAAACGGTGAAGCCCTCAACCCGCATTGGGCCAGCGTGGTGGACTATGGCCCATACACCTTCATATACAAGGGAAGGCCTATATCTCTGCAGTGGGATGTTTACGGGCTGATGATGATGCATACCTAATAGTACTTGTGGCAAAGGAATTGGGCATCAGCATTTGCTGCCAATACCTACGTAGGATGGCACTTGACAGTGCTGGTTTTCAGCGTAACCCCTCTCTTACTTAATAAAAGAACGTAAGCGCGTAACTTAATTGGATGACTGGCAATGGTGTCGATTCGGATGTACACCAATTAAAGTAAACTAAAACCAGTTTTTGCGACGGCACCACTCCTTTTAGTTTAGTTGATGTACATCCGAATCGACACCAGTGTTAGCTGAAACATCTACATACAATGATACTATCAACACTGCTTCTTGTTTACAATGAGACAAGAAGGCGTATATACTTTAGTTAACATCTTAAAATCTCTCAGGATTGTACTCGATGTACTTTGTTGAAACTACAAAAAAAAATCACAGAATTATCCATAAATAGTCCTCGAAGACGAATCGATAGTCTCAACTTATTTTAATAACAATTCAACTCAAACCCTACTCACCCACAAAGCATTATTTCAATTCATACCTCCACATGCCCCCTCTCGCGGTGGCACATCGGAGCCCCGCGGGGAAGGCTCGTCTTTGTCAGAGCTCATCGCGAATTCGTAACTTATTCTACTTACAAGTGTCGATAAGGTGGCCGAGGCGATAATGACGGTAGACACGCGATTCTTTACTTACAGGGTGAGGCGCGACTACTGGCGACGGGCGGAAGCATAAGCTTTTGTTTCACAATGTTTTCTATTGATTGACTTGACGCACTAAGAGCATGAAACGCGCGATAAACGTTTACCTCGCGTGCGATAATATTTGTTCTGCTCATTCGTTTGGACGAAATATACAACTATCCCGCTCTCACCTTGCGTCGCGCGCGACACACGCTGTCATGCTAAACAGGCAGACCTTTTAACCGCCTCCGTGGCTCAATGTAAACAACATTGGGTTTACGATTCGGAGGTCTCGGGTCGATCCCCAGAGGGGTGCATGTTTAGTACTCGGTTTGGTTGGTGGTAGGACATTTTAAAGTTTCCTCATGCAGTCTACCCACTTTCATACTTAGCACTCGTCTCATTACGTGCCCTTTATCCTCATAATGTGCCCAAACCATGCTAACCTGTTATTCCTCAACTAGGGCGCTAACGTGTTACCAGACTTAGCGAATGAACGCAAGCGAGCTACACAATTAATTACAAGCGATCGTGGTGCTACTGCAGATGGGTGAAGCATAGCAGGTAATGTAAACACTAATGTGGAATGTGTCCAGGAACAGCAGTCGGTGTGTTTATAAACATTTGCAAGTTGCCCTTCAAAGAATAGATATTGTAGTCGCACGACTTAATTGTCTATCAATGAATGTTTTGGTTAACAATATACACCTGATAAAATACCAGAGAACGCCTGCGAATGACCACAAAGATCGTAAAGCGGCGCGCCGATTTGAAAGAAAGAAAAAGTTTTTATTTAGCACCATTATTGCTTAATAAGGGATGGTTTGTGCTCGCCTAGAACAAAAACGACTGGAAACAGATGAGGGAGGTCTTTGCTCAGCATTGGGACACTATGGGCTATTATAAAGCTAAAGCACTCACACTCTAAAGCCACAATTCTAAATAAATGCCGCATTGCTAGGAAATTTTTAACGTATGCAACCATAACTGACAATCGGGTACCATAACTCGGTTATCCCTTATCATGCTTGGGTATGGGCCGCATGATAAGGTAATACCATCAAAAGTAGGAGAAAATAAGAATTTTAAATAATAATAATAATAATTGCTTCGTTCTACTGTCTTGAGACCTGGTCTCGAACCGCCCCGCTCACTGCATCTAGACACATTCCGTGGTGTATACGAAGCAGGGGGGCGAACATACTCAGGGCAGTTTTGCATTTCATTGGCTACACTCCCACTTGCCGAGGGGAAGAGGGAAACTTCTTTTCCTACTTACACACCCTATTTCTTTCTTTAATTAGTCTGGGGTCCAAGGTATCAATAGAGTCACGTAGGGCGCCGTCTACCTTCAGTAGGCGCCGTGTCGAGTACCACCGTTGATCCTGGCTTACAGGTTACAGTGGGAGGAGTGTGGAGGCGGGATTGTTTTAACACTGACGGGACGTTGGTATTCTGTGGACACTAGAGGACGGTGACTTGAGAGTACAACACCGCACTGTACAATCCAATCATCCTAAAAGTATCACAGGGGCTAAAGTCTATTAGAAGCTATTCACATTACAACAACAACGAAACCAACAATACTAGCTAAGTGTGTTTACAGTATATATAGATACCATCCATAAGCATCGGCTACTTAGATGTGTAGCAAAATTTCGTCAACATTGTTACTAGATGTCGTAGTATAGTGGACAGTAGCATCAGACATTAAAACAAAGTTGTCCAAATTCGATTTTTTTTTTATAATGTATTGTAATTTGTGATATGTCTAGTTGGTGGGCAATTTTATGTCTTTTTATTTTTTTTATTTTTTTTTATTTTTTACATTTAACAAATATTCCTTATTTATTTGACTTGACGTTAATGTGGGTAAGACCTAGTAAGTAACTAAACATTGGAATTAAATCGCAAATGAAGGTGTCTTTTAACTTGTATAGAGTTGGTGATTTTTTGAATCACTCGCCTTCTCTGACGGCTGCTGATTGTGCGCCTAATCCATTGTAACGAGTTCATTCCTTACTAAATTGATAAAATGCACCATTTAATAGATGGTAATAGAGTGCTTCGGTCCATATAACACTTTTAGGGGATTCGACTGTATATGTATATGATAGGCGCGATATGATTGTTTGTATATTATTGTATGATGACCTTTTTGAGTATTTTGACATTGTTTAATAGTATTTAGTATCTCGAATTCTTATAATATTGTATAATTATATCTGACATTTAGAGTGGACATTGATTAAATTATTGACATAGGTATTGATTAATTTTTGCATGACGTAGGCAATAATCATAATGTTTCATGGAATATCTTAATTTTTATGTTTTTAATTAATAATATATTGTATGCCTGATATGGTAAAACTGTGAGCCAACTTTATTATAATATCTATTGTACCAGTTTCTTGACAATAAATTATTCTGATTCTGATAAACGTTTATGTCGCGCGAGATATTTGTTCTGCTCATTCACTTGGACGAAATATACAACTAGCAAAAGGCATTTTTTTTTTATGATTGACTGGATTCGCGTTTGACCACAATCCCACCTGATGGATGGCACGCGATCCCAGTAAATGCCTATTCACTCTGCTCTTGAAGATCCCAAGGTTGTAGGATTCAGGAAAGACTGACGCCGGAAGGGAAGAGAGTTCCATGCCTTGGATGTTCGGATTATAAAATTATAAACAGGCTATTATAAAATCACTGACTATTTGAATGATAAGCAAGCATGAACATAGCTGTCTTATTATTCATATAATTTTCAAATCACAAATTGTAACCCATAATCTGTTCAAAAGAGCAACCCTAGAGTTTCTTGCTCGTTCTTCTCTATAGGGAGTCAGCTTTGTGAATGAGCAGTAAATTAAATGTAATATTTTATAGCGACGTTTTCAAGTGATAATTTTATCCTAATGAAATAAAATATTTTGATTTGATTTGATCTCACTCTCACACCTACCACATGCCACAGTATCATTTCACAAAAATGTAAGGCATGATTTACGGACAGACGCCCAGGGCTAGAAAATAGAAGAGGAAAATACCTTTATTCGTTCAAGAAGCTCTATTCTCTCCGACTGTACCAACCACTAAGCAAAGAGGTCGTTCAAAACAAAGTTTTATTTATTTATATTTAATATTCCACCAAAAAAAACTATAAACATTTCAGAGCGGCCCCATTCCCATCGAAAGCGGTACAATATTTACTAACAACGCGATTTATAGCTCTTTGGTGGATAGGGCTCTCTTGCAAGTCTATTAGACAAGCGGTAATCCCACTATGCTGTGACTATCAAGTTATGACTTACTAGCTTCCCGCCCGCGGCTTCGCCTGCGTGGAATATCTTTATCGCGGAAATTATCGGGAACTACACACACCTTTTTTTTTTATCCACAAGGGTTCGCACTTGACCTCAATCACACCTGATGTTAAGTGAAGATAAGGCCGAAGGTGGTAACGTACTGACCCGAAAACCCCATCTTATTTGAGGGACTGGCTATGTTATGTCTGACAACACCGGAACACAACAATGCTATTAACATTGCTGTTTGGCGGCAGATTTATAGATTACCTTATCGGGATAAAAAACTATCCAATGTTTTAATCCAAGAAGATTAAGCAACAAAGAAACATCCAAACTTTCACATTTATAATGGTACTGAAACCACCGTTGTAGTAGTACAATACAATACAATACAATACGTACACTTTATTGCACAAAAGGAGAATATACATTTTACAAAGCACAATACTGAAAAGAGTACAATTAGTCGGCCTTATCACTAAGAGCGTGAAGAAACGTGATGTCAATACCGGAAATAAACTTGCAGGTCACATAAGTCGCCTCCGCAAAGTCAGTAATTCATTCAAAGGGTCATGTATACGCTTTTTCAATAACGTTCCTGATGATAATATATAAAATCTTCCTTTTAATAATTTTAAAGATACTATAAAACAGAAATTTATTAAGAAAGCATATTATAAAATATCAGACTATTTAGATGATAAACTTCCCTGGATATAACACCAGTTCGTTTAAGTCGGGCTATTTCACAATTAATAATGAAATAGAAAACCTGTTTTTAATAAAGCAAGCCCTCAAGTTTAGAAAGCAAGCAATAGCTTAAAACATGTAAAATTGAGTATTTTAAATGTAGGTGGGTTACCTACAAAATAAAGCAACAGCACATTTATGGCAAAAATTATTACAGAGACGATGTCTCTGAATGTATTCTTCTGTACGGACTTGTCTCACTGCTAACCGCCCTAGTCTGTGACATTCACGTTCGCGGCAATTACTGTTTAGTTATTAATTTGCTGATCGTTAAAACAGTCTGAAGGGGAGACCTCTGTCGAACGAATAAGGACGCTATGTCACCTGCACAGAGCATAAAATATTAATACGTGCCAGAGTTAGTACATTCTAGGGATGTCACTTAAGTGTGTTTTTGCTTAGTCTTCACTACTCATCGTTAAGTCGAATATCTATCTGTTACTATTGTTGTTGTAGCAACAAAGCCGATGAACCAATCAAAAACAGCTTTATATTTTTAAAAGCTTCTTAGCAAAATTTTCGAGACTATTCCCTTGATGGACCAACGTTTTTTTTATGCTCAACGGGATAGCACTTGACCTCAACCACACCTGATGTTAAATGAAGATGAGGACGAAGGTGGAAGCGTACTGACCAGGAATCCCATCTTATTTGGGTGACTGGCTTTCTTTGACAACGGGAACACAACAATGCTATAACATAGCTTAAATAAGATGGTGATAGCTAACCAGGTGGACATTTAAAATGCCCTACCACCAACCAAACCGAGTATTTAGATGATACTTTGAGATGGGGACCTATCTAGTACCTAATGCTTACCTTTGGATTCATGGTCCATATATATTTTTACAGTTATGTAGTACATACAACCCGATCAATTAACTTAAATGTATAAGTGTCGCTAAATGGATGGTAAAGTATTCTTATTTTTATACTTTAATAATGTACCACGCTGGGGATCGAACCCGCGACCTCCGATTCGTAACCCAATGTTGTTTACATCGAGCCACGGAGGCAGTTTACAGACTGACGCCGGAGTTCCATGCCTTGGCTGTTCGCTGAATAAGGATCAAACCGCGTAGTGCGAGTTGGGTAGTATAAAGGAATAATAATAAATAATAATAAATAAATAAATATCCTTAGACATATACACAGCGCCATCTAGTTCCACAGTAAGCAACTATAGGCTTGTGTTGTGGATACCAGATGGTTGATATACTACATAAATACATTTTTTTTTATAAATAAATACTTATTATGAATGAAAACATCCATAACTCGGGTACAAATGTCCGCATTCATCACACAAACATATGCCCGTAGCGGGATAAATAATTGGTTAATTGTCATCATCGTCTTCTTGTCCTGGTCCCAATTTACGTCTTACGTCAAAGTACGTCCTTTTCTTCCAATCTCCTCATTAGAAAGTTGACAGTTCAAAACTGATTTTGCTGACTCACATTAGTAAACACTATAACTGACCATTTACATAGGATTGCTTGTACAACTTCCTTGTACTTGTACGGACTTCCTGCAGCGGTATTCTCGAACGAGTACAACATTGGAACCTTCTAGAAACGAGCCTACACCTTCCTCAAAGGCCGGCAACGCATCTGTGACCCTTTTGGTGTTCCGGGTGTCAATGGGCGGCGGTGATTGCTTTCCATCAGGTGACCCGCATGCTCGTTTGCCGCCCTCTTACATAAAAAAAAACTATTTTACGAATTGGCATCCACCGTCCCCATGGCCAACCAGCACCCTCTTTATTCAAAGTCAAAGTCAAAAAAATATTTATTTCGTAGGATAAAGATTATCACTTGAAAACGTCACATTTTTTATCTTAATATTAAAATTATTGACATTCGCAAAGCAGACTCCCCAGAGAAGCAAGAAACTCAAGGGTTGCTCTTTTAAATAAGTTTGGGTTACAATTATATTATATTGTATAATTAGAATGAATATCGCCGAGTGGTCTATGTCCATGCTTGCTTATCATCCAGATAGTCAGAAATTTTATAATAGCCTTTGGTAAATAATGTCTGTTTTATGATGGTTTTGAATTTATTTAAAGGTTAAGTTTTGAATGTCCACTGGAACCTTATTATAAAAGCGTATACATTGCCCCTTAAATGACTTAGTGACTTTGTGTAAACGGCTGACATGAACAGCATATTTATTTTTATATCTGGTATTAACATTATGTATATCACTATTTTTCTCAAACGATTCTATATTTTTTTCTTACATACATTAAGTGTGTTAGTAAACGCTAAGATCATCTCGTACCGACTTGTTTTTTACTTTCGGTATTTTATTATTCGATATGGTTCGACATAAGTAAAGAAGTAAGTCTTTCCCATCACTAGTAAAGTCCTGTTACAACTGTTCGGACTTTATACAATTTAGAATGTCTACTCGTAGCCCTACCATTCGTTCGTTCACATACGTCGTCAGCCCCGCCGCGGACTTGTCTCGGCGGAGGGTGACCGCAGACCGCAGCCCGGCGCGGTCGCACCGCGTACTTTAGGGGTCCTTTGAAGTCTCGAGTGGTCCCTGGGTTGGCTCCCTCGTAATGTTATGATATAGGGTTGAAGCTCTCGTGAGGCTGTTACGGTTCTGAAGTTAAGCAACGGCTTGGTGGTCAGGGGGCAAAACTAGTCCGTCAAATCAGCCAAAGTCGACTAACTAGCGTTTGTGACGAAGTGTTCAACCTCGACCTTTTTTCGTTTGGATGCTATTTGGTTTTCACTTTTTTGGAATTGGATTCAAAATTCGAACTTCTAAATTGTTTTCTAAAAGGCTTTTTGGCGGGATCTCGGCGATTGAAGTTGCAATTTTCTTTATAATTCTGATAATTTGTGCATTCTGACTGTTGAAGCTTAATAATGGCAGGATATTGTGCAGCAAAAGTTAATGATGGTGTACAGGTGAAGCGAAATGTAAAGTATAGTGCGTAACGAAGCTTTCGGGTTCCCACAAGAAGCCGCCAAAATCTTTTGTAAAGCATTCTGCCACTTTACTGAAGAATGACTTGACCGTGACTAGACTCTGTATACGCCAAGTATACGACGAATTACTTGTTTTGACTGAGACTCACTTATAAACTGAAGGAATAAGAGAAATAATACATGGCTGTATGGGCTTAGATCGATTTGCCTTCTCTTGAAAAATGTGTTCTGAAACAGGTGACAGTCGTTTTTCGGTACTGCTACGACGTGGACCTTTTTCCAGATGTTTAATCTTTTTCATCATATTTATAGTAATGTTTTGTACGTGTAATACTTAGTTTTAATCTAAAAGTGTGAATGCTAAGAAAACACCGAACTTCCATCTGTTTTCTTCACCGACATCCCCTGCACCAGACTGCTGTCTAGTGCAAGTCTGCTGGACCAATAGGTGCGGATCTCCTGTTTTTTACGCCCTGTTTGGTGTAGTGGTTAGCAACACTGACCACTATACCGAAAGGTTGCGGGTTCGAATCCCGCTAGGAGCATATGTTTGTATGATGAATACGGACATTGTACCCGAGTTATGAATGTTTTCATTTATAATACGTATTTATTTACAAAAAAAATATTTATGTAGTATATCAATCATCTGGTATCCACAACACAAGCCTGTAGTTGCTTACTGTGGAACTAGATGGCGCTGTGTGTATGTCTAAGGATATTTATTGTTTATTTATTTATATATATGACAGTCCCGAAACTTGTACGAATTTAACGTCTCCTCATGTGTCCAAGTCTGCTGAAGCGTTTAGGCTGACATACATTCAGACGCGGTGAATTATTACCCTTCTTTTGACTAACGTAGTCGGGTAATACTGTCTAGACTCCAATAAGTAAATAGCAGTATGTATTCGTAACAGGCGTGTGTTTAACAAAGGACTACAGCGGTCGGGTCGGAGACCGCCGGCAGGCAAACAAATAAAACCTATCAGAGGCGCTGTGATTATTATAATCTATAGCCGGGGTAAGGGTAGCGTCACTGTGTGAGCGGCGTGCGAACGCGGCAATCAGCTACGACTAAGGATATTGGTATCGATTCGGATGTACACCAACTGAACTAAGTTAAAACCAGTTAGAACTACTTTAAACTTTAGAGTGGTGCCGTCGCATCGTACTGTTCCAGGGAGAAAGAGACAGTACTACTTTAAAACTGGTTTTAGTTTAGTTGGTGTACATCCGAATCGACACCATTGTATACAGAATAAATTATACATTATAAATATTCATACTCATTTATTCATGCTTTCATGTGTACATTAGATTTAAAAAAAAAAAACAATAGTCCATACATGAAACCCTGTAAGGGCACGGCAGATTCCAAACTTAATCTAAAATAATTAATTGTATTTACTATTCTAATTATCACAACACATTACTATGTTTATCTATTTATTGTTAATTGTTAATATAATATATTTTTAAAAACAAGCTTTTCATACGTTATCTGTGTATAAATTATGTATAAGCTAAATGTATGTGTGTGACGGTAGAAACAAATAAAGGCTTTATCTTATCTTCTCTACGTTACTTCCTGTAGCTTAGAGGACTTGACCGATTTTCAAGTCCAAGGTGTCGTTCGATTTGTCAGAGTCATAGGATAGGTACATACATTTTACGATAAAAAAACCTAAAATGTCGCCCGCGTAATGCAAACTATGCTGCCGGGTTTTTAGTTTTTAAATAGATAGATAAGCATTTATTTGCATACACATAACAAATTTTACATATGAAAAATACAACTAAAACAATAAAACACACGTACAGAAACAACAAATATTATGTGTGTGCCGCAGTATACAAAAAGGCTACAGCTCAGTGACAAAACACTGGTATTATGCTGAAACCTGAGGGTTGGTCGTGGGACAAATGGAATTTTAAAATGTGTTTGGTGTTATCAAATTAAAACTGACGTTATTGGTAAATGAATATTGTGTAAGATTATTCCCGTAACATATTGGATTCAATTAATAAAATATAGATACATAATTAACGTTCAAAAACGATTTATTTACTACGTTACATACAATGACTATAGGTGCAAACAGTTATATTCATATGCATCACGTCTTTCACACTACAAAATGTCACTGCTATATAGTCGCCGTAAAGCACTTGATTTAATGTTTCTATTTAAACTTATTCATGGTTTTATTAACGCTACTGACACCCTCGCGCGCCTTCGCTTCTCTGTTCCCCGACCCGGCAGTCGTCTACCTAATCGTAAAGTACTGTCCCCCCCCCTCCTACAGAACCAACATCGGTCAACACAGCCCTTTGTATCGAATGTGTGCATTATGTAATAGTACGAGAAACCAGATTGATATATTTTCAGGAACAATCGCCTCCACTAAGAAAGTTGTCTATGGTTGTATATGTATTAAGGATTAATCATCCTTAATACATATACATCATTTTGTACAACAATTATTAATAAGTCTTTTTGTATCGTTTTTATTGATTTAGTTAATAGCCTATTTTATTCTTAAGTATTGAGACTGTTTATGTGTGCATGCTGTGTTCACATCAAGTAGGATACATTCAATTAATTATGTCGTAATGTTGCGTAAGACAAAAAATATTGTGAATTGTGTCCAGTTTTGTGAACCGTTAAAAAAAAAAAAAAATAAGTTATTGAACCAATTATTATTATAGAATAAATTGATAATTAATGAAAAATTAGGAAATTATTGCAAATTTCGATTTCATATTCTATACACGTTATGGATCCAATCCACAGCTCCCTACTGCTTCATATATATTATCTTCTCATTATAGGAAGACAATGGAAAGGTAGCGGTCCGGAATACCAATCTTCTGCATTTCCATAAAAAAACATCTATATTTGGATTTAAATGTTGGTTTAGATCTAATAATACTGAAATAGTTAATGCAAACTTTGAATAAATCCGTATGTAAAAGCGAACAATTAAGAAATCGGTGTAAAGGTTTGAGTGACGACGAGGCCGAAGGTGAGGTGAAGGATTGTGGTCAAACGCGTATCCACTCTGCCATTAATCATAAAGCGTCGCGCGCGCCCCTCGCCCGTACTGCGCCCCCACCCGACCGCCCGTCCAACGTTGCCATTCTCTATTTGTCCATCCGCCCGATGACCGGCGCCCGCGCACACCTGCCCCGCTCGTTATACAGGGTGTGCACTATGTAGAGAATAACCTTTAATTGCTAATATAAATACAACACAAGACACTAACTTACCAAAATTCTTTCCTTATTAACGACATTATTGAATGGTGTAATAATACAGTGTGTAGTTTGTTTTGTCTAAATTGACGGGATTGATTTCTTGTTAGGAATATTATTATTATTTTTTCAAAAATTAAATAATACAGTTTTAGTTTTCATCAAAATCGAGACTCCCTTTGAGTATGTTCGGTGGCGAGACCACTGTTCAGTCGCGCAGTTTATGTGTTTACTAATGAAAGTCTTTAGCACTACGGAACCTTAAGGTAAGGTTGCGATCGTCCTGGACTCCAGTATTGCGGGAATAGGAATTAAACGAATTGATTAGGTTAACTTGTCCGTGGGACTATAGTTTGTATAGAATAAGCACCAGATTACACAAGGTACAAAGGGTAATTATCCATACAAAACGGACCTATGCTCGTGAGTGCGCGACAACGACTGCCGTAGCATGTCAAGCGCGGGGCGGACGGGAGCGCTGACGCAGCAGCTGTGTTCCCACAAGTACTTTTCGCTATTCCTCATAGCTTCGGATTTGGCCATCCCCGTCCACTTGAAAAAATTCACCCTGTGTAGGTAATAATAATAATAATCTTTACACACAAGTAAGAAAATATCAGCACTGTTACAAAATTAAGGCCCAAATATACTATTTCACTTGTGAGAGACTGACATCTGAACTAGGAAATTAACCTGTTTTTTAAGAAGTGGAAAAGAATAGACGATAGAATAGAATAAAAAATGTACGTGTGGGTGTGTGTGTGTATGTGTGTGCGTGCGTGCGTGCGTGCGTGTGTGTGTGTGTGTGTGTGTGTGTGTGTGTGTGTGTGTGTGTGTGTGTGTGTGTGTGTGTGTGTGTGTGTGTGTGTGTGTGTGTGTGTGTGTGTGTGTGTGTGTGTGTGTGTGTGTGTGTGTGTGTGTGTGTGTGTGTGTGTGTGTGTGTGTGTGTGTGTGTGTGTGTGTGTGTGTGTGTGTGTGTGTGTGTGTGTGCGTGCGCGCGCGTGATATTCTACTAATGTAGTAGCATTAAGCAACAACTTTAAGGAGATCTTCAGTCTGATTATAATCTAGTGATTGTAGGTAGAAAATACCGTGTATTAAAATATAGGATATTTTTATCCCTTTAAAGTGAGCAGTTCCGGAGGGATAAACTAATTAAACATATTCCACGTAGGCGAAGCCGCAGGCTGAAAGCTGTTTAACATAAATTAGGACCTCATATTTATTTACTAGTAGTAACAAAAAATAAAGAGATGGAATTTAAATATAACATAGAACAAATGTAAAAAATTGGGACCGCGAGGCAAGGTACCCAAAACGCTGGCAGCGTTTCCTCGTTGTATGGAGACACTTAAGGGTTGAGCGAGGATACAACCAGCTCTCGGGTCACCGGTGCCATCGACTAAGCGGTTTAAAATATTAAAGAAAAATTTAAGATCGCCCGGCCCTCAATGACCTAAGGTTTCGACTCCGAAAGCAAGGAAAATGTATTCTGAACCGATGTCCATACAAATACAAATGATTTATTTGCTATCGAATAGGGTACATTATAAGATGTTTCAGTACTGGTCCTTTGGCCTATTCAGCCACTTTTAGCAGCATGCAAATATCTATAAATCTTAAAACTATTACAGTAATAATTATTTTTTTGGATATTAAATTCATTTACATAATTCAAGTCGATAACATTAACTACTGTTAAATTCATAATATCAAATACATTACATAATTCATATCAGTTACATTCATTAGTATGTCGGGACTTGAGTAGGGGATCGTCAGGTTAGTCCAAAATAAGACACAAGTTAGGTGAAGTGCCAAATATGTAATGAAATCGCCCAAATATTACAATTCACTTATATTTATAACTTATATCTATTTACGTCACTAGGCTTAGACTAATACACACACTTACACTAAATATTGCATTAACGCAGTTTCTTGACACACTTACTTTTCCGGTCCGGGTACATTTTGCCATTTTAAAGATATTTTACTTTAAGTTATTTATTTATTCTCTCAATACTACATCTCCCCCGAAAATGCATGCCACTACACATCCCTTGCAAAGAAAAATAAATGTGTCACTGTACATTTATTTTAACTTAAATAACCAATATTTTATTTTGACCCAACATTAAAAAAACTTAATCTAAGTTTGTATAATATTATTATTATTATTTTTTAAGTAAAATAATTGTTTTAATTATAATTTAATTTAATTATAATAACAATAGATAAAATAAAATAAAATAAAAATAAACTATTCTACACATTTTAAAGTTATATAATAAATGTTAATCATGAAACATCTTAGTATTGTTCTTGTGTACCAAGTACTCTTTATTATTTTTTTTTATTAACACATTTGGTGATATGTCCTTTAACACTTCGTAAGGACCCGTATATACACAATCTAATTTGTCTCTAAGTTGGTTTTTTAATAAAATCAAATCACCTGTATTATATTTCAAGGGATTTATTTTCTGATCGAATATCATTTTTCTATGTTCTTTGCTTACTATAAGATTTTTCCTCGCATCACTCTGCGCTTGTGCTAATCTAAATTTAAGTTCCTTGGGATAACTATAGTGATTATATAATGGATCGACAGTATAGCTTAGGTTACTAGGCAGATTGCAATTTTTTCCAAAGACTAACTCATACGGAGTATATTTCGTCTGTGAATGCACTGAGGTATTAAAAGCGAAGCACCAGTACGGAACCCAACTGCTCCAATTACCTTTGTTGTTCTCGCACTGTATCCTTAAGAACGCACCTAAGTCTTTATGAGTGTTTTCCAAAGCACCCATCGTTTCGTGATGGTATGCTGTGGATTGGAATTTTTTGATACCTAATAAGCTACAAACTTCTGTCATTATAGAAGTAACGAATTCTGTTCCTTGGTCTGTTATTATTTCCCTCGGAATACCATATCTGAGTAGGAAGTTATCTACAAAGGTTCTCGCTACCGATTCAGCGTCTTTTCGTTCTAATGGATAGGCCTCAACGAATTTCGTTAGGTCGCATTGAAGAGTCAGTATATACCTATAGTTAGCGTTGTCAACTTCTAGAGGTCCCATCAAATCTAAGCTTATTCGTTCAAATGAGGTATTGGCAGTCGTGGTTACTGTCATCGGTTCTTTCACATGTCTGTTCGTAAATTTATTAACTTGGCATAACTTACATTTTTTTACGTATTTTACTACATCATTTGTGATTCCTGACCAAAAATAATATTTTTTAATATTGTTTAACATTCTGTTGACCCCTGCGTGTCCGCTAGTGGGTAACAAGTGAAAATCATTTAGTATGACTTTTTTTTCATCGTCACTTGATATACGTACAACATCTCTGGTTATCATGAGTCGCGGTCTCTTTAATTTTAATTTTTTAATTGTGCTCGCGAGCAATTTTATGCATTCATTATTAGCTTTATTTTTAATTATAAGTAACTCATATACTATTAATTTGTTGCAAAATGCTTCTAAATCCCTCGCTAACGCCTCTGGGGCTGATAACGATCGGGTATTCAGATATATCATCGACCGCTTAGGTACATATATACAATTGCCAGATAATGATGTAATTTTTTCATCTTTTCCCAATGTATTGCTTCTATCTGAGTGAGTAAAAGATAGTTCGATTATGTCTTGTGGCGCCTTAGTCACTTCTACGGTCATGGGGTGATCAGTCCCGTGATCCGATGAGCTCTCGATACCACAGTCGTTAGTCTCATCAGTACAGTCATTGGTCTCTAGTCTTCGTCTCTGTGCTCTTGTGAGAACAGACACTACCTGTTGATTCATATCTTTTAAGTCCTTGCAAGTCAATGGGAGACGACTTAATGCGTCTGCAGCTGCATTATGCCGTCCCGGGACATATTGTATCTCAAAGTCATATTCTTCTAAATAGAGTCGAAATTTGGTCAGTCTGCTAGATGGATCTTTCATGGAAAACAAATAAATTAAAGGCTTATGGTCAGTCAAGATTTTAAATCGTCTGCCGTACAAATAAGGTCGAAAGTGTCTAACTCCCCATACTATAGCTAATAACTCTAAGTCAATGATAGGATATCTAGTTTCTGCGGGTTTTAAATTTCTACTGGCATATGCTATAACAGTACCATTTTCATTAGATAATATTGCTCCTAACCCAATTTTGGAAGCGTCAGTCTGTAGTTTAAATGTGTTGCTTTCTGAAAAATCGGGATACTGTAAGATGGGAGGATTCATTAAAGCAGATTTTAACTTGTTAAATGCTACGTCACAGTCAGCTGTCCATGTAAACGTCGCATTTTTCTTGCATAACTTATTCATAGTATTAGCAATGTCAGCGAAGTGTGGAATAAAACGCCTGTAGTAGTTCGCGAAAGCGACGAACCTTCTGACGTCATCTATGTTAGTCGGAGTGGGGTAATTTTGTAAAGTTGATATTTTACTGGGATCTGGGTATATTCCTTGACTAGTGATTTTGTGTCCCAAATATACTATCTCAGTTCTTAAAAACTCGCACTTTAGAGGGTTCAATTTTAAGTTAACCTTTCTCAATCGTTCTAGTACCGAAGTTAAGTTTTTATTGTGGTCCAGAATTGATTTTCCTATTATTATGCAGTCGTCTAAATAAATGAAACATTGTTTATAATTCAAACCTGACATTGCTATCGTCATAAGTCGAGAGAAAATACTGGGGCTAGTCTTTAGTCCCATAGGGCATCGTTTCATTTGGTAGGTTTTGTCAGCAGTGAACGCAGTACATTTGCGTGAGTCAGGATGGAGAGAAAGCTGGTACATCCTATCCAAGTTAAAGGCAGTATATTTTCTCGAATTTTCGTTAAGACTTAATTGGTAGTAACTTTGGGAAAGATCAAGTTTTGAATAATAGATAGAGTTTGATAAGGAGTCTAGAATGTCGGTAATGTTAGGAAGTGGGAACTTGTCATCCTGTATTCTATTATTTAATTGTCTGTAGTCTACAACAAGTCTCCATTTTCTCTCACTAGTTTTGTCAGTCTTTTTAGGGACAAGTAAGACGGGACTAGACCATTCGGAATTAGATTCTTCAATTATGTCGTTGTCTAACATCTCCTGTATTTGTTTACGTAACTCGCTCTTTAAGGCATGTGGAATCCGATATGGTTTCACATAAACAGGTGCGGTGTTTTCCTTTAAAGTAATTGTATGCTCCATTAAGTTAGTTACTGATAGTTTATCACCAGGAAGATGAAAGACGTCCGCGTACTTTGCACAAATAGTCTCAATGTTAAGTCGATCATCTTTATTTAGATAGCTTAAGTCGAGTAAGTCAAATAAGGTCTTAATGCGATCTACAGAAATTTTCCTGTCTGAAAAATTACAAATATCAAAATTTTTGACGCTGTATACTTGTAAATCTGAAAAATCATAACTAAACGCACTTTCAGTTGTATTTAGTATTCTGATTGGTATAAGGCCATTTTTCGGTTTCGATAAAATGCCTGCAATGAATACACCGTCTCGTATTTCGTTCGCGAGTACAACGCAATCGTCACACAAACTCGTAGGTATGTACTTAATAGTTTCACATCGCGCGGGAATGGTGTGTTTATATTTATTGTTTATAAAAATAGTTATGCTTTGATTACATTTAGTCAAAATCAATGCATTTGTTTCGTAATCAATCAATGCCTTATGCTTTTTCAAAAAATTTTCTCCTAATATTCCGTCGGACGAGCATGACATATTTTTGAAAATATGAAACTTTTCGTTAAACTTTATCCCTTGGCATTCGAATTCCAAGTAAATGCTACCTTCCGACACTAACTTTCCACTTACACCTTTTATAACTAACCTATCTGGAATTATCCTATTATGTAAATGATCAAACACGCTAGCTAGCCATTCATACTTTACTGCACATAAACTGGCACCGGTATCAACTAACAAACTAATCGTACTATTATTTTCTAAACTAAATGTTACGGTGTTTGTAGTATTATAATTAAAAATAATATTTTCTCTATCAATCGGCACGAAAAAACTGGCTCTCAGTCGAAGTGGTTGGCTCACTTTCGATCACCTCTGCTGACGTGTCGTACTCTGCGTACTGAACACGCGGATAGTGGCTATAGCGAGCTGTGTCAGCTCGGCCTCGCGCGCGCGGCGCGTAGGCTGGCCGGGCCGGGAGCGGCGGCGGGCCGCGGCGCGCTGGCGGCGGCGGCATGTGACCGCGCATCGCAGCGGCATTGCGCGAATGGATCGGGTTACAGTACCGTCCACGTGAGGTGCTATGATAGTTACTGGAAACATTGTTTCTTCCGCGGTAACTGTTTGTACCTCTATTAAAAGGTCGGTGACCGTATGAATGTCTATAATTCATTACTTGTTCACTACCAGAAGACAAGGTTTGCTCATCTATGGCAGTGCGGATTGCCTCAGGCAGTGAGCTGAATTTCCTGGACGCTATAATGGTACTAAGCCTCGAATTCGTTAGCCCATCTGCAAAACGTTTGATTGCTATCTTTTCGTTTATTGGCCGTAAGACACTGTACTTCGACGAATCGTCGTCAGCCTGTGCTAAAGTTAAAGAAGTGAAGAGTTCCTCTAACTCAGTCCCATACGATTCAATGGATCTATTACCCTGTCTTGCAGTCTGTAAACGCGACTGTAGGGCCACAGCAGATTTTTTCTGTAGTAAATGTGTTCTCATGTCACTAAGCAACATATCAACGCTAGCATATTTATCGCTCAAGCGTAGCTTGGCGCTGGAAGACAATCTTGTTTTTAAAACAAACTCAATTAACTGATTTTTTGAATTTTCTGTAATCATAGAATCATATAACTCTATGCTATCGATAAGTTGCTTGGTTACATTTTCCTTACCCGTCATAACAGGCAATAAAGACAAAGCAGTTTTAATATTAAAATCACTTTTTCCTGCCATTTTTTCAGAACTATCCGTATGCGTTTCAATCACAACTAACTCGTGTATATTATTATATAATATATTTATTTTACTGACTAATGAATTTATCCTACTTGCATCCTCAGTGGTCAGTTCAGAATTCTCAATACTTGTTTTTATCTCAGACAAAATACTCTGTATGGGTGAATAAATTGCAATAGCCTCATTTAACTTAGTTTGGCCGATCGGTTTCTGTCTACGATCTGGACCAATTTTAATTAAATATTCTCTAATTTCATGTAAGCCTTCATACAGTTTTACTAATTTTTGAGACATTTCCTAACCCATACTCAACTCAAAATACAGTTAAATGAATTATAACATAATTAAAAGTATTCATATAACTAATTGTATCTATCTATGGACCTATCATTACTTAAAATTATGTACCTACTTGTATATAGCCTATGTAGGTTATATGCTTGGGGTCGTTCACCGTCTGTCACGTAGTCAAGAGGCACGTCGACTTGCGCGTTGCTTTACGGGCAGGGGGGGTCTCTGGACTGGAGTAGGCCGATTAATCCAGGACATCTTCTTGATATGGGCCGGGATAACCCTGGACACCTCTTGATATGGGCCGGGAAACCCTGGACACCTCTTGATGTGGGCCGGGAAACCCTGGACACCTCTTGATGTGGGCCGGGAAACCCTGGACACCTCTTGCTGAAATCTTGATGTTCTTCTTTTACGATGATGATGACGGTTTCGGGTGCATCTCTAACGTATTTAAGTTCAGTTCTCTTCTTAGTGTTCGAATGGCGTTTTGGCGGCACTTTTTGTAAAGTAGGAATGCAACGACGGCGAATATGACGACAAATAGGGCGATGAGCAGAATTTCTGACAGAGAAAATTTTCCAGACGTCACCTGCGCGTTTCCGCTCGATGTTTGTGCTATTATAACTTCATCTTTTGATTGTGAGCTTCCCATTTGTCTGTCTGATGGATGTGACGAATGACGATTGCAGTCTCTAATTATGAATGTTGCGAAGATGGACCACATAGAGCAGTAATGCTGCTAGGATGACAATGAGGGATGCAGCGCCGACCATAACTTGCTTTATCATGGCTTGACTTCTTTCTTCAGATTATGCTAATGCTTTTTCATTCTTCTGTTTTCAATCTTGCTAATGAATCTTCTTTCTTCAGTCTTCTTAATGAATCTTCTTTCTTCTATACTTTATTCTTCATGCACGATGGTGACAAGTTCGTGTTTGGCAAGGGTCGCCATGTCGGGACTTGAGTAGGGGATCGTCAGGTTAGTCCAAAATAAGACACAAGTTAGGTGAAGTGCCAAATATGTAATGAAATCGCCCAAATATTACAATTCACTTATATTTATAACTTATATCTATTTACGTCACTAGGCTTAGACTAATACACACACTTACACTAAATATTGCATTAACGCAGTTTCTTGACACACTTACTTTTCCGGTCCGGGTACATTTTGCCATTTTAAAGATATTTTACTTTAAGTTATTTATTTATTCTCTCAATACTACAAGTATTAAATACATTAGATAATTTAAATTTCCACCTTATGATCCAAAAATTCTTTAATTGAATAGAATGTGTATTGGTGAAGCCACTTCTTCAATTCCATTTTAAGTTTATTAGTCGGCAGTGCTTGAAATGCTTTAGACAATTTATTAAATATAACTTTTCTTTTTTAGGTAACGCGTACTTTTAGGTACTTCACTAAGCACGAGTGTCCGGATACCTTGTGTTTAGTTGAAGAACAAACAAACGAACAAACAAAATATTCTTTATTGTACAACAATAAGAAGCATAAAAAGAAATAAGAACGTCTCTGGCTTGCTTATAAATATTTTTATTGGTATTGTTTATATTATGATTTACTATTTATATATTAAGCCAAGGAGACATTATTTTGTACTTGACGACCGATTGGTGTAGTGAATAGTGACCCTATAAGCGAAACCAACGGTTGCGGGTTCGAATCCCGCGAGGGGTAAATGTTTGTGTGATGAATACGAGCATTTATACCCGAGTCTTGGATGTTTATATAAATATTTATGTATGTTTATCCGTTATCTAGTATCCATAGCACAAGCTTTGCTTAGTTTGGGACTAGATGATTGGTGTAAGTGTCCGAAATATTTATTATTATTATTATTATTATTTTTACCATGACCAATGAACCCCGCTACAGATTTACTAATGCGTCTAATTTAAATAGAGATGTGCCTCGTCCCTTCTGTTGTTCGCGGGACGTGAGTTATTTTTATTGGTAACCGTACAAGATGGATGCGTCTGAGGTAATAACTTGACTTGAACCACTGATTGCTCCTGGGCTGTCATGGCGGCTTTATTTTAAATTAGGTACATTATTTTCTATTTATAACGGCACATGTTTCGTTGTTTGAATATTGACTCGCAGTCATATCACTATTCGTTGACTGCACGCAATTTCGTTTCTGAAAAACCGGTCAGGTGTGTGTCGGCCCACGCGCTATGTACGGTACTATTCTTCCCCGTCACAATATAAGATGTTTATTTACCAAAAAGGACCATAAATATTTATACATTTGATATACTCCTGCTCTCCAGAAATTTGAGAGATAACAAACAGGTAGTGTAATGAAATGTGTATCAAAATCTATAAAATTATTACCTAAGGATTTATTTAAATGTAGATTAAGAGCATGGTTACTAGAGAAAAATTGCTATTCCATAAACAGTATATTGACTTTAAGAAACGTTGGACATGTAAATTTTAACATCTATGAAATAAAAAATCGTGAGAGTGACATTTGATTTATATACGATACTATTTACCGACTTACCTGAATGTAATATTTGCACGTATGACTTTTTTAACGTTAAATCGAATTTTAATTGACATTTGCATTAATTATATAGATATTAAAAATATAAGCAAGGAAAAATATGCGAACTTTATATAATACAATACAATACAAATACAAATACACTTTATTGCACAACAGAAAAGAAAATACAGTTTCGGAAAAGTGGTAAGAATGGAATGTACAATTTGGCGACCTTATCACTAAAAGCAGGCAACCTTTGGGTATAAGGACAGTACATTTGAAATAGCCAGGTTGTGGGGTATTAAATAGGGATGAAGATACAAACTACGTGAATAAATTTCATATATTTACATACACATACATACATAGATCAATAGACAAATATACCTACTTAAACATAACATCTATAAAATAGCAACAAAATACAAACGTACAACAACAACAGGATTGTGCTAAGGTATAGAGAGAAGCTAAGAAGAGAGCACAGATTAAAGCACCAGGAACTGCTCCTTGACGGCGACTTTGAAAGCATTCAAAGTTTGAGCTCGTCTGTTGGACTCGGGTAGGGAGTTGTAAATGTATTGTTACCATCTTGTTCACCATATTTTCAGCAAAATAAATGATTATGATTATGTAACATCCACACTAGGCTAGGCCCGTATCGTGGATGCCAAAACTTCCATAATAAAGAAACTATTTTAGTGACCATTACTACTTATAAGTAACATCTGTTAATAGACTTAGGGAAATAGAATAGATGCGGAGCATAAACATAAATAACACTAGTATTGTTATGTTGAAACCAACGGTTGCGGGTTCGAATCCTGCGAGGGGTAAATGTTTGTGTGATGAATACGAATATTTAATCCCAAGTCGTGGATGTTTATATACTTAAATATTTATGCTTATCCGTTATCTAGTATCCTTAGTACAAGCTTTGCTTAGTTTGGGACTAGATTGGTGCAAATATCCGAAATATTTATTTATTATTTTAATATAATTAACTATAACTTACCAATAATGCATCAAATTCAAACAATAATTATTGTGTGTGAATTTGTTTTAAAGTAATTATATCATAGTACATTGTGTCTTTGCTTTAAGTAAAAAAAATTTACAAAACCTCCGACAATATTGCTTGAACAAATGATAATCATCAGCATCATGTGGCGTCCCCCAAGGTTCTCATTTGGGACCAGTTCTTTTTAACGCCTTTATTAATGATATTCTAGATTGCTTTCTGTTATCCACTCCTTACATTTTTGCGGGCGACTTGAAATTTGCTAGGTCAGTTGATTCGCCACAGGATGTCGATTTACTCCAGGGTGATTTAGACAGACTGGTTACCTGGTGCGAACGCAATGGCATGACTCTGAACCAAAAAAAATGTTTTCATATAAAATTCAGCAGGAAAAATAATATAATCGAATGGAGCTATCATATTAATATTAGGTCCTTACCTATGAAATTGGCGTTTTGTACGAAGAATTTCATTAAGACCGTTTTCTCCATACAAACATTTTTGATTTCTTTTGGGAACGGCAAATCCAAATTTAGCTAAACTTTGTGTGAATTATCGGATAACATTAAGTTAAGTACAGGCAGCGTTAATTTTTAAAAGTAACCGCTTTATAAAAGCTTCAGCGAATCTAAGAAATGATTATGGGAAGCATATTAATTTTTTTTTATTATGTGATTTAGCCCAAAAATTAAAAAATATTTCATGTGAAATCTTGAAATAATATTCCATTTTCCAAATAAAAAACAAATTTGGATATAGCTTTGAAAATCGCAGGAATTGGTACATATGATTAACGAAGAAAAAAAACTCTAATTTCATAGGTAAAGACCCAATACCTTGCAGGAGGTTGAAACCAAAAACTTACATTTCTGCCTCATTTTGAGAACATTATGGCAGAGCCTCAAGAATACTAGGTTTCGTCATAAGAAGCGCTAAAATTTTTCATGGGAGTTCAGTAAAAATATTGCTCTGTAACAGTTTGGTTAGAAGTGTTCTGGAATACTGCAGTCCTGTGTGGAGACCATATTTTGTAGTACATATGCTGTAGTACATATGCTGAGGTTTTAGGTATTCCAGAGTAACAGAAATAATGCGATATTCTTTTAAATTCGATAGTTTGAAAATATTCTCTACAAATTTTTAGATCTATGTATCCTATACGTACAAAGTTTAATTAGAATCGGTTCATTCATTTCGAAAAATTTGGATTAGAATGTTATTATTTTTTTTTTATGCACGATGGGTTCGTACTTGACCTCAATCACACCTGATGTTAAGTGAGGACGAGGTCGAAGGTGTAAGCGTACTGGCATATACATGCTATTAAGATATTTTCATCAAACGTTTGTATGGATATAACTTATCTATGACGTAACTCGCTGATCGCTCCCACTGGAGCCACACCCCACATCTATTTCCACTGACACATGCATTAGTAATACGGCTAAATTAGAGATGTTTAGACGGGCCGTCGCGCCGGTGTGCTCCCTATATCCAGTCCGGATCACATCTGATCCACCGTGGCTTCACATCAAACAGTTCAGATAAGCATCGCGGCACGACGCACAACGATCTGATTTCGATGATAGCTTTTGAGGGAAACGTCACGATAAATATTGTGCGTTTTACCTATGAAATTGGAGTTTTTTTTCTTCGTTAATCATATGTACCTACCAATTCCTGCGATTTTCAAAGATATATCCAAATTTTTTTATTTGGAAAATGGAATATTACTTCAAGGTTTCACATGAAATATTTTTTAATTTGAGGGCTAAAACACATAATAAAAAAAAATTTAACAGAGCTCTTTTCATGTGATTCCCATAATCATTCTTAGATTCGCTGAAACTTTTATAAAGCGGTTACTTTTAAAAATTAACGCTGCCTATACTTAACTTAATGTTATCCGATAATGCACACAAAATTTGGCTAAATTTGGATTTGCCGTTCTCAAAAAAAAACAAAAATGTTTGTATGGAGAAAACAGTCTTAATGAAATTCTTCATACAAAATGCCAATTTCATAGGTGAGGACCTAATACAAAGGAAAGACAACTCAGCCAATAACAGAGGTCGGTTTATTCGAATCTTTTCGATGACCGATTTTTTGTAGGAGAAAAATGGAACGTACTAATTGCAATATTTCAACGCACACATCCTATAAAAAGTCGGTCACAATATCGTTAATAAAACTATTGACGAAATAATCGGCCCGATTATCGGTCCTACAAAGAGTCTGCCGTGAGCGGGCAGCCTAAAAAACATCTAAAGCAAATAAAAAAAAAAACCGGTCAAGTGCGTGTCGGGCCTCGCGCAGTATTTTCCATAGTTGCTCATAACAATATGCGACTTGGGGGCTTTTTTGCGGGGAAATGTATTACGCATACCGTTCTCCTGGCGGTCGGCAAAAGGGTGATGTGGGACTCCCCTCCCTGTCGGGAGGTAGGTATACCCACTAAAACCCCGCGGCGACCTTCCTCGGCGGTAAGGGAGGACCTGGGTACGCAAAGACGGCTTTCCTTGGGGCTTAGTGTTGTGTGATAACAATAACTTTTTATTTGTTTACTTACAATTAGCAAATTCTCTCGGAGACCAGCCGCAAATATGCCATCTGGGAGTTCCAGTCCCATCCCGGCTCCATCATCAGATCAGCTCGATGGTACCATGCCTAATATTGCATTGTCACCGAACTTACATAAATATACCAAATTTCAACTCATTCAGATACCAAATGTGTTGGGGTTTCCGGGTCAGTACGCTTCCATCTTCGACCTCGTCTTCACTTAACATCAGGTGTGATTGAGGTCAAGTACCAACCCGTTATGCATTAAAAAAAAAAAAGTGTTTGAAGAATGGTGTGCAAACGAAACGGACAACAATACGAACATTGGTAATCCGTACTATGCCTCACGGAAGCGAGTTGGACGCCGTATTTTTTCTATAAGATATAGGTATTTTTAATTGTGTTTTATAAATTTGTTGTTTCATGTACACTGGTCATGAAAAAGATCGACAGTTAAAATGTTACGTACACCTAGGATTTTGTTACACTAATTTAAAACACTAAGTTGATATGTATTTGTAATAAAAAACGTACTGAACAAAATGTACGCAAAACGACCTTTATGCCGCCCCGGGGTTCGAACCCATTACCGGTTTAATTAAGCGACATCAAACAGATCACCGGAGGGCAGTCGGAGGTCGGACATTGGGACACGTATTGTATAAAGGATTAGTGACCTACTTTAATCACGACGGCTTATTTTCGACTATATGGCGACCTGTTTGGTGTAGTGGTTAGCAACTCTAACCACTATACCAAAAGGTTGCGGGTTCGAATCCCGTTAGGGGCATATGTTTGTGTGATGAATACGGACATGTGTACTCGAGTTATGGATGTTTTCATTTATAATAAGTATTTATTTACAAAAAAAAATATATTTATGTAGTATATCAACCATCTGGTATCCACAACACAAGCCTATAGTTGCTTACTGTGGAACTAGATGGCGCTGTGTGTATATCTAAGGATATTTATTTATTTAGTAATTATATGTATATAACTGTTTTTTAAGCCCCGACCGAAAACGACGGGTGTTATGTATTTGTGTATGTGACGTCGTTTGTTTATAAATGCTTCATCATCATCAGTCGAAAGACGTCCACTGCTGGACAAAGGCCTCCCCCAAAGATCTCCACAACGATCGGTCCTGCGCTTCCCGCGACCTTAATGCTAAATTTTACATAGGTACCGAGTTTGAGTATTACGGCGGACCTTTCCCATAGTGATTTCTTCCAGTCTTTAACATTAAATATTAAACTAGGAAAAGACATCGACGATCTGGTGGTGAAGCTTCTGGTCGACCGATTGGTGTAGTGAATAGTGACGCTGTCAGTGAAACCAACGGTTGCGGGTACGAATCCCGTAACGGGTAAATGTTTTTGTGATAAATCAATCAATCAACCAATATCATTTATTGTGAATCACAGGATGAAGAATGTTACATTAAAATTATTACCGCTGTGTTCCACCCGTACGTATACAGGTCAAAATAATTAGGTACTATAAAATAAAGTTAAATAAAATAAAGTAATTACATTGGGCATAAAAAATCCATAAAAATGTCATAAAATTCCGAAATGTTACATTTGCATTCATTCATTACTATTACATACAATAAACTACATACAACATTATGTCAACAATAAACTACATACAACATTATGTCAACAATAAACTACATACAACATTATGTCAACAATAAACTACATACAACATTATGTCAACAATAAACTACATACAACATTATGTCAACAATAAACTACATACAACATTATGTCAACAATAAACTACATACAACATTATGTCAACAATAAACTACATACAACATTATGTCAACAATTTAATGAATGATGAAAACAATGTCCACTGACCACTACACCAATCGGTCATCGTCGTCGTTAGTTTCATCAAACATGGGCAATAACATGTCTCCTCGTTTAGTCTTTAATATATAAAAAACACACTCAAATCAGATCACCACACAAACCGTCAAATACATTACCTTGCTTTAGGTTTAAGCCATAGTCGAGTAACAAATGTATGCACGAATCAGATACTTCGATCGGTAAAAAAAACGCACGACAGGAAATATCTCCCGACTTATATATATTTTAATAGAAGCTGTTAAAGTGTCATAAAACGAACGTGCATCCGGAATGGATGCAGTCCAATCAGTCGGGAGTGTGTCGCTCTATTACAGGCGGAGGGTTCCTTACTCAAAGGCATTAGGAACAACATAATAATTGGGTTTTCAACTCTCAAGAAAATCATGAACATGAACATTTATTCCTGAGTCATGGATGTTTATATAAATATTTATGTATGTTTATCCGTTATCTAGTATCCATAGCACAAGCTTTGCTTAGTTTGGGACTAGATGTTTGGTGTAAGTGCCCGAAATATTTATTTATTTATTCATGCTTTCATGTTTTTTTTATGTACAATGGGTTGGTACTTGATCTCAATCACACCTGATGTTAAGTGACGATGAGGTCGAAGGTGGAAGCATACTGACCCGGAAACCCCAATACATTTGGAGGACTGGCTATCTTATCTCTGATAACTGGAACACAACAATGCTATTAACATTGCTGCTTGGCGGCAGATTTAGATAAGATAAGATTTAGAAGAAGCTAGCCAGTTTAAGATAGTTTACAACTAACATTCTATAGAACTTGCTATGTAAACAAACCGCTATATTGAAATTGTCTCTGAATGATGAATTTACTAGTGATGGACAAGACTCTTTTATTTTATTTTTATATTTTATGGCAATCAATCGTCTTTAATGCGATCAACCATTACTGCCAGTGTCCGGTTGTGCGGATGAAACGTTGGGTGAGATTGACCGATAAGAAATCCGAGCCAAAGTATCGGTCTGTGTCGTGTTTTTTATTTTGTATTTTGCGGACGCCATGTTGGACTTTTAACCGACTTCAAAAAGGAGGAGGTTCTCAATTCTGCCGTTTTTTACCATAAAATGTATCCTATGACATTCCGGATACCAAGACGAATCTAACAACACCATACACTTCGAAATCGGCCAAGCCAATAGGCAACAGGATGCGCCAAAGGAACGGACATACATACACACACTCGAAAAATATTACCCTCCTTCCTAGGGCAGTCGAGTAACAGTCTAAAAGGGACTACCGTTTACAATCAAACCCCATAACTTCATTGAGCTTCCATGGGACCCTAAACCATGAAACGAACGCACCCCATCCGCCGCCATTTTTATGTTGTCTCCCGCCAAAACGCGCTGTTCGGGCGCGAACCGATCGCTTGATTGAATTTCCGATTTGCATTTTACGACGAGCGGCGGGGGGAGTGCAAGCGGGGGTGGGGGGATCATTAAACGAACTGAATCTGTAATGAGTACGTAAACACGCGATTACGTGACGTTCGGGACGCAATGGAAACGCTTGAATTTGGAATTGCTCGAATTTGAGTGGAATTGATGACGTCAGAAAGAAGCACTCGTGGTGCTCGCATTCGTTATTTATTTTGAATTTATATAGGTAGTAGCTATCAACCTTCGGCGTCGGTGGCTCAGCGGTTAAGACGCGGTCTCCCAATTTGGGAGGTCCAGGTTCGATTCCCACGCAGGCCATATACCAATGAGTTTTTAAAGAATATGTGCATTTATCCGACTGCTCTTAAACGGTAAAGGAACACATAGCGAGGAAACCTGCATGCCTGAGAAATAAAAATTCAAAGGCATATGAAGTCCTCAACCCGCATTGGGCCAGCGTGGTGGACTATGGCCCATACTTCCTCAATATACAGGGAAGGCCTATATCCCTGCAGTGGGATATTTACGGGCGGATGATGATAATGATATCAACCATCTGGTATCCATAATACAAGCCTAATTGCTTACCCATACAAAGTAAAGCATTCTGAAACCACCTTTAGTATTGAAGTCCAACTAATTTTTCAATTCGGCGATTAGCCCAGGGAAAATACGGTAAAAAATTAGCTTAGCTAGACATAATTCAGAAGCGACTTATTTTATAGAGGTATATTAAAATAAATAATAAATAACTTACATCAATCATCCAGTCCCAAACCATAGAGGAATAACACCCCAAACTAAGCAAAGCTTGTACTATGGATACTAGATAACGGATAAACATACATAAATATTTATATAAACATCCATGACTCATTAATAAATGTTCATATTCATCACACAAACATTTACCCGTCGCGGGATTCGAACCCACCACCGTTGGTTTCGCTGACAGGGTCACTTTCGTGTAGTGTAGTGGATACTACACCAATCGGTCGTCTAATCTAATTAGAGAAGTAATTTTGAATAACTAAGCCTAAAAAAACGAGAGCTTAGTTTAGATTTTTTAACCATTATTAATTTGTATCTTAATAACAATAAATACTAACTGATATTTAATTAGGTAGACTTTTGGATAAAAATGGATAACCATGTTATAGTTAGGCATGCATGTGTTTTAGCTGAAAATGTCGTCGAGCTGCATTGTTTAAGAAATAACAATGAGAACCAATATTTTGTAACGATAATTTCCCTAAATGTTTTGAATTAAAAGAAATACCCACAAATTGAGCATTTTTATCAAAAGGAACAAATTTTTCAACTCTAAGTTATTTAAATATATACTTACTTGCGTTTCTTACAAATGCTTAATTTTTAGCAATTGTTACTCTTGATTAAATGATTCAACAAAATCTCGATTATGCGTTTTTCCGAGGTCTAAACGTATTTTCCCTGGTTGAGTGACCAGTAAGCAGGAATTACACGAATTAAATTTCATCCTGTAATCGAAATGTTCAGCCTGAGCTCATTCAGATATATCGCGTGATCTCACGGGGGTGTGTGTGGGGGGGGGCAGGTGGCTTGATCATAGTACGCCAGTCACGCGCACACCTCATAAACTATCTGCCGATAGTGGATAATTGCTTCGATAACGGCTGCCCTATACAGCTGACTTGATTCAATAAACTGGTAACATTATTGAGGTGATTAGGGAATATATATATATATATATATAATAACTCAATCCTCAAAAAATATGAACACAAACGAAAATACAAATGTGTTTCTAATAAAATTAATCCAGCTATGGAGTTCAATGTCTTCTATGCTAATAGAATTCCAGTGCGTGTATCTTTGCCTAGTGAGCAATTTAGATCCTGACACAACACCCGGTTCACATTGGGTGGCTGGCGATCCATATTGATGAAAATGGAACGGGTGAATATTTTGATTCGTTCGGTCGAAAGCCAGCTAAGCACCACGAAGCTTTCAAGTAGGCAGCAGCAGCAGTGAGAGAGGGGTTGCGCTGAAAACCAGCGCTGTCAATTGCCATAAGACATATTGGCAGCAAATGCTGACGCCCAATCCGTTTGCCACAAATACATACATTTAAATAAGGAAAATGTTATACCTTACGAAATTTTCTGTATTTGTTGGCAATAAATACTTTTCTTTCTTTCTTTCTTTCTTGAATGCTAATTCCAAGAAATGGTTTTATAACAATGAAGTTATTCATAACTATTTCAGTTCATTATGTGGAATACATATATAAAAGACTGCTGACGTATACAACGTGTAACAGAAAGGGTATATAACAAGCCACATACAGTTTATCGTTTATGGGACACTGGTATACGCTTTTATAACCTTAAACCTGAGAATATCATTAAATTACCTGAGAAACAATTTAAAGATCATGTTTTTTTTTTTTTATGGTTATCTGGATACGCATTTGACCACAATCTCACCTGATGGGAAGTAACGATGTGGCCGAAAATGAAGCACGCGATCTCAGTCGATGCTTATTCACCCTGCTCTTGAAGATCCCAAGGTTGTAGGATTCAGGAAAGACTGACGCCGGAAGGGAGTTCCATGCCTTGACTGTTCGCATTATGAATGTCAAAATAACATTAGCAAAAAAAAGGTTATTGCAAATTTTGTGACTATCTGAATGACAAACACGCTTGGTGTACTTCGACCAGCTCCCAAATATTATAAAATTGTATGCTTTTTATTTAAAAAAAGGACAACATTGATTCTTTTACCATGATTGATTGTATGTGCGCATGATGACTTCCCTTTCCGAAGCAGTAGTAGCTTGCACATACTGACTGACAGAGAAATGGAATAATCCCTTTTATTATTTCCAGTAGATTTAAATTAACACTCAACAAATGATATCATTATATCTTACGTTGAAGTAGATGCTTCAAGTTTGAACCCGAAACGGGGTGAAAGTATACACATCATAAATAACAACAGTTGTTCTACATCTTTCAGAAAATCGTAAAAAAATATTAGTTCTTTCATACTTAATATACATTTAGTATTGAGTACGGAATTTTTTATTCTCGAATTTCCAAAACTTGTAACACATAAGCTGTTAGTAATTATAAATAAATAAATAAGCTAATACCCGCTGCTCAATTTAACCGATACACTTCTCGCCGAAAATTCCATCCACATCACCTGGATGAGTGGAAGTCTACCACTGTACATTTCTCAAGAAACTTTCTACCACGTACGACCACCCTGTGGAACGGACTTCCGGCAGCGGTATTCCCGAACGAGTACGACATTGGAACCTTCAAGAAACGAGCCTACACCTTCCTCAAAGGCCGGCAACGCATCTGTGACCCTTTTGGTGTTGCGGGTGTCCATGGGCGGCGGTGATTGCTTTCCATCAGGTGACCCGCATGCTCGTTTGCCGCCCTCTCATATAAAAAATAAATAAATAAAAAATGTGTGTGTGTGTGTGTGCATGGAGAGTGTGGAGATACAATTATATTAGCATACTAAATTCTTTTATTGTGTAGTAGACTCGTTGAATGGCAATATTGCTGCGTTGACGAAGGTAATCGCCAGCTCTACAATCGGCGGATATCTCAATAAGGCGAGTAATAATTATACAATTTATTTAAAAAAAAAAACACAAATAAAAAAGTGATAAATGTAATAATATATGAATAGATTCTTTACGTTTAAATTCAAAGTATAAACTTTTGTGCTTTTAGCTTAATATTTTTATCGATTTAAAATTTGATACTATGCGACATTAAATTTGTACATTCAATAATAGTGATGGATGAGCCAGTCAGTGTGCGATGACAAAGTGATTGGCATCTGACGGGAACAAAATTAATGGATGTTTGGTAACTAATGACAAGGGCTCTCATATAAACTGAGCATCGTTTACATGTCAAACCTAATTATATTAGGCAAAGCATTATATACATAGGCATTAGGGACCGTACACATTCTACGTGACCAGTTTAGGGGTGTCACACACTTGATCAAGGGGGGTTTAGGTATTCCTCAATTGTATAACATTACTGACAAAATATGCACTGACTATGCACCTTAGGTCGCCCGTCACACGAGCAAAACGTCGACTAGTAAACCCAATAAGGGGGTCTGGTTGAAAACCAGCGCTGGGCAGCAGCTAGTCTCTGTCAGCATTATGCTGAACCAGATCCTTTTGTCACAAAAGTGGTATTGTCCTATGTGTATTTACTAATGTAAGTACCTAAATATTGCGCAAATAATGTTGTGACAATAAACGATTTCTTTCTTTCTTCTTTCTTTCTTTCTTATATGTAATAAACCGCTTCTACAAACCTATATTTTTAGGAATTGGAACCATTTTGTCCCTTCTTCTTCAATTTAAGAGCTATGCTCTTGTCGGTGGAGTAATGACCACGTCTCTCTACTTTCCGCCCTCGTTTTAACCTCTTGGTACGACACGACATTCACCTTTTCTTTCACTTGGTCAAAGTAATTACGCCTAGGTCTTCCCCTTCCTCTCTTTCCTTCAATTTTGTCCCTACAGCACATAATAAGTGACATTTTAGAATTTGTGTTCCTGTAATACTGCTATACTATACTGTTCTGTATTACTAATTGCACTGTGCAATGTGCTTAGAGGCAAATAAACAAATTATCTATATATCTATTTATTGTTAACAATTAAAATACTACCTCACCAACGTAGATAAACATATGAACATACAGGTAAACAGTTATTAGTATTTATCCGTGGTTGCTAATCTCCCTGATAATTTTTGTGCGATGGCGACCTTCTCGCTCCTACAGGTTAGATGGGCAGTTCGGGTGTACCAGGTCGACCTGATGATCTTCGATTTGTCATATTTATTGCTGATAATCACACCGACCTTCTATACACTTTTTCCATACAAACCCAAACTGTAACTACTTAGTTTCCCTGTGTAAAAACTACAAAATCGTCTAAATATGTAATGCCATTCTGATTTTACCATGATTACACAAAAACTACTGGACCGATTGCGCTGAAATTACAATGGGACCAACTCGACGGTATCCCCTTTCATTTACAAAAAGAACCATGTGAATCAACCGCCAAATCTCGGAGATGTCGGTGTACATACATAAAAAAAAAAGAAATCCGCCCCGAATACAGAACCTCCACCTTTTTTGAAGTCGTTTAATTAAAAATACTAAGTTACATTGCACTAAACTAAAACATGCCTTAAAACGGGTCACGTAGTATGGGTATGTTCCCTTATCGACGGTATAAAAAAAACAAGAATGTCGCCTGTAGTCATTTAGGTTCAAATTCAGGTATTGCAAACAGTTTTGTGCTACTCAGATAACCTACAATCCGTGATCCGTTTCACAGGTTCTTAGCCATATTTCATGAAATTCGGTTAAGCCGTTTCTTTTTATATTGTTTTGTGTATTTGGATGATATCATAGTCTTTCGGGAGTTTTCTAAATTTTTTCATTTTTTTTTATTTTCTTAGCCTTGTTTGATGAAAATTGGTTAAGTAAATCCGAAGATATTTAGCTTTTAACATTTAACATGATGAAAGACGAGTGGGCAAAGTGCTTTTCCCAGTGGTTCCATCGGATGCAGCGATGTATTGATGTGAATGAACGCTATTTTGAAAATATATAATAAGAATAAGAATAAGAATAGTCTATTATGAACGCCACAACACGATACAAAAACAAAGACGTAGTAAATTATAGCTAAAATAGAAATACAATTATGAAGAAGATCCCTACAATGCTGTCACGTGTTGCGGCGTGCACAAATGGGTTAGCACTCAGCTCATGCTGCGACAAATCACAGCGCTGGTTTTCAGTGCCCCCAAACGCCCAGAAACGCACGGACGCCACGTCAGGTACAATAATGAGCAGAATAATAATAACTAATAACTTGCTGGTTTGTTTAATTTTTCATTTTCTAAGAACTATCAGTGTCGCCCTCGTACCTATCATGCCGAGCGCTTGCATGCGGAGCGACATAAAAAATGGACGACGAATTACTGTTACCTTATTGCATATTTGCTCGTGTTGACGCGAATGAAGAACAAATCGTAAACACTGTCCAAACAAAATATTAGCTCCAACGCCTTCCGATTGTCCGATCAGACCATCTAATGGAAAACTGACATGTATACCCAACCTAACCAGACTCCCAAAACCAATTCAAACAAAACCTTATTCCATAACAAATAAAATGTTACTAATAAACAATAATAATATTTCCCCCGCTCGGGCTGTCAAAGCGATTTCAGTTTTCGTCTCACGTAGTGAGCGGCGAGTTTAGAGCTCCCCACCCCCCCCGCCCCCCACGCCCTCCCCCGCGAGGTATTTCTAATAATAACAATAGGGTGCTCGGAGAGGTATTGCCTGCTGAGTATTCTGTAGGCGGTGGATTCTTTCTATGTTGTCCTAAAGGACAACCAGACAACTTTAGGATTTAAGCTTGTATTAAATACACACTTTAAACAAACCACTCATTTTCCTATCAACAGACTGCAGATGCACTATAAACATATACATAGCCACGGACACCTATACGCTACAAATTAGTATTAACATTTTTTTTTTAAATTTTTTATGCACAACGGGTTCGTACTTGACCTCAATCACACCTGATGTTAAGTGAAGATGAGGTCGAAGGTGGAAGCGTACTGGCGCGGAAACCCCAACACATTTGGGGGACTGGCTATCTTATCTCTGACAACCGGAACACAACGATGCTATTAACATTGCTGCTTGGCGGCAGATTTAGATAAGATGGTGGTAGCTAGCCAGATGGACATTTAAAATGCCCTACCACCAACCAAACCGAGTACTTCAACATGTACCCCGCTGGGGATCGAACCCGCGACCTCCGAATCGTATGTAACATAATAATAACCTATTTCACCTTCATTCATTAGATGATGAAATATTGGGTCTTTACCTATGAAATTGTAGTTTTTTTTCTTCGTTAATCATGTACCAATTCCTGCGATTATCAAAGCTATATCCAAATTTGTTTTTTATTTGGAAAATGGAATATTATTTCAAGGTTTCACATGAAATATTTTTTAATTTCTGGGCTAAATCACGTAACAAAAAAAAATTTAAACAGAGCTCTTTTCATGTGCTTCCCATAATCATTTCTTAGATTCGTTGAAACTTTTATAAAGCGGTTCTTAAACAACATCGTCACTATCATCAGGTGAGATTGTGGTCAAACGTATCCAGTTAAACATAAACTGCCAAAGCTTAAAAAGGGTTAATAATTTGTGTGAGAAAGAAACGACACTAGAAACCGGAATTTATTAATTTTTTAATTTTAATTTTTATTTATTAATTATGAAAAAAAAACCTTATCTCTTAGCATCAGGATTTAAATCAACATAGTTGAAGACTCCATAGTCTGTCAGCGGCGCTAATTAACAACTCGTCTAGGTAGATATTAGATGGATGTAGGGCTGCCAAAACATGGTGTCAATACAAGAAATAAAGATAAACTTGCAGGTCACATAAGTCGCCTCCGCAAAGTCAGTAATTTATTCAAACGGTTACGTATACGCTTTTTCAATAAGGTTCCTGTATCAACTGTATATCAATACAAAATCTTCGTTTCAATAAATTTAAAGACAATATAACTGAAATTTATTATAATAGCATTTTATAAACTACCAGACTATTTAGATTCGGCGACCTGTTTGGTGTAGTGGTTAGCAACTCTGACCACTATACCAAAAGGTTGCGGGTTCGAATCCCGCTAGGGGCATATGCTTGTATGATGAATACGGACATGTGTACCCGAGTTATGGATGTTTTTCATTTATATATGTATTTATTTACAAAAAAGAATGTTGTTGTGTAGTGTATCAACCATTTAGTATCCACAACACAAACCTAGCTGCTTCGTGTGGAACTAGATGGCGCTGTCTGTAAATTTATTTATTTAGATGATGAACATCCTTGGACATATCCACCTCGTTCGCATGCCAGGCTATTTCACAATTAATAATGGAATGTTATTGTGCCTTTTTGCAATATAACCTGTTTTTAAAAGAGCAACCCTTCGTTGCTTGCTTAAAATATATAAATTCTAAGCAAGCAATCAGTAAATATAAGTTTAAAAATGTTAATGTTGACGATTTCAATACTTTGTGTCCTATGAAATAAAGAACTTTTCATTTCATTTTAATTTCTATTTAAAATGTACTTATGTACTTTGACTTTGAACTATACGAGTTTACACGGTTTTGTCCTAGTTTTGAAAGTGTCCGGGTTTGAAAAATTTAGAATTGAAAGTTTGTATGAATTACCATGTAGGAAAAACGCTCTTAATAGCAAATTTTATCAATCTGCCTAATCTGTGACAAAATGTTGTTACACTTTACTGATGGCAACCCTAGATGAATGTAGCATATCTCTACATCAAAAGCCTGCTTGTCTGTCCGTTTAACAAGTGGTTCGATTTGCATCCAGTTTTCTCTGTGGGTCTACAATGTAGTCGGTACAATTAGAGATCATTTTCTCACATGCATGGACAACGGGTTTGAGCTTGACCTCAATCACACCTGATGATTGTTGGGAATTCTCCCAAATATTTAATATAAAATGATAAGGGTAAAATGAGTTGATACTATTCCACTTTATAATAAGGAAACTAAAATCTCTACTGTCTCATGCTAAATGTATGGGAGTGTTTAATGTAATTTTTTCGAATATTTCTCGTTTTATTTTTAAAAAGTTATTAATTTCATTTTCCTCATTAGGTTAAAGTATTTTCGATATCAGTTTAAAGTCTTTGATATCTATAATAGTTACGGAATAATCGCCTGTGCACACTTAACGATTACACCCGTATATATATATATATGTATATGTAAGGAAAAAAATAGGGATATACATGTATTTTTCAAACCCGGACACTTTCAAAACTAGGGACTATACATGTAACACTTTTAGCCATTCGGCTAAAAGTGTTACATGTATATGTGTGTGTGTGTATCCAGTCTTTGTCCGGAGGTATCTCAATGACGCGTGGTACGATTTTTTTATATTAAATACTAAACGAGGGGACAGATTCATAGGCATGTTTCATGAAAATAGGTTAAGCCGTTTGGAAGATATTTTAGATTTTAAACAGTTGGTTTGATTTATATGGATGATATATTCATATGTTTTCGCGGGGTTTTGCTAAATTTGAATATACCGGATGAGTTTTTTTTTTCCGTAAGGAAAAAAATAGGGCATATTAGGTAAGTGAAATAGAACTTATTGTCATAGGTTTTTTTTTTTTTAATATATGAGAGGGCGGCAAACGAGCATGCGGGTCACCTGATGGAAAGCCATCACCGCCGCCCATGGACAGTTAATTTAATTTAGTACTTTAATTAAATTTAATTTAATTAAAAAATTTAGTAATGGTAGTTTAATTTTTTTTTTTCAAACTATCATCGATTAAAGCGTTAATTGTGACATTTGACGGTCGCGTTTGTAGCCTATTCCACATAATTACATCTCTACTATCATAAACTAATTAAATAAAAAACAAATTTTCGGAGAATATATGAGTTCCGAATTAATTTCGTACGATAGAAACCCTACGAATGTCGCCAGTCGCATAACAATCTCGGGCAGTCGGGCGCATTTTTGAAAATAAAAAAATTAACTAGTACCTATGACAATAACTTCTATTTCACTTACCTAATATGCCCTATTTTTTTCCTTACATATATATATATATATATACGGGTGTAATCGTTAAGTGTGCACATGCGATTATTCCGTAACTATTATAGATATCAAAGACTTTAAACTGATATCGAAAATACTTTAACCTAATGAGGAAAATGAAATTAATAACTTTTTAAAAATAAAACGAGAAATATTCGAAAAAATTACATTAAACACTCCCATACATTTAGCATGAGACAGTAGAGATTTTAGTTTCCTTATTATAAAGTGGAATAGTATCAACTCATTTTACCCTTATCGTTTTATAATAGTAATCGCCTGTGCACACTTAACGATTACACCCTGTATATATATGTACAAATCCAAAAGTCATTACAGTTTTGCCTATTATCATATCACTTTACAATAGTCATCAGGGTCATCACTTTAAAAATGCTTGGCAAAGTCAAAAGTCAAAAATGCTTTATTTTGTAGGTATACACAGAGTACACTTAAAATAGTCAATTTTACATTTTTTAAGCTAGTGCTTGTTCTAAATGCAATTTTCCTCTGAGAAGAACAAGCAAGAAACTCGAAGGGTTGCTCTTTTAAATTCAGGCTTTAATTTTACATAACGGTTTTTATATTACAAAAAAGTGCGTTTTGGTGTTGCGGGTGTCCATGGGCGGCGGTGATTGCTTTCCATCAGGTGACCCGCATGCTCGTTTGCCGCCCTCTCATATAAAAAAAAAGTTTTATATTTAATTATTAATCGTGAAATAGCCTGGCATGCGAACGATATGATTATGTCCAGGGATGATTGTCATCTAAATAGTCTGATATGATTCGGACTCTATTGCTGTCATTTACATGAAATTTCTGTCGCCTGAGTGTCGTTTCGAGCTCAAACTCAAACTCAAATCATTTATTGCATTCCTTGTGTTTCGTTGTGATGACATTGTAGTGTACTGTATCAATAAGGACCTTGTGAAGGCACAGCAACATGAGAGAGTAGCATGCACTAATTTAAATAATTACAAAAAAATCTTAATACATTATTTACAAGCTAGATATTTAACCTATTATATTATCATATGTATTTTTACCTTTATATTCCAATTAGGTATATTATTATTTTTCTTTTAAATTATTTATTAATATGATTTTATTAATATGTATATATATTTATATTGTATTATTATTTATTTATGTCATTAATTGATATTATATTATTATTTATTTATGTCATTTATTCATATCATATTATTATTTATTTATGTCATTTATTTATATTATTGCATCTCTAAAATTTTCGGTCATGTATTCATTTATTGTGTAATAGCATTTTAGCTGCCCAAGAGAAGACATACTATCAAGTGCGAATCGGCTGTGAATACTGAAAGGCATTTATAGTTAAGTCACGTGGTACCCGTAAGCGAAAGTTCGCAAAGAGCTCTTATAAAGTTAGGGACGGTTACTTACCCCACGCGTACTGACGGCCACAAGTGTTAGGCCCTTTACAGATTGGGCGTATTTCACAACGAAGCTCGTATCAGTATGATACAATATTAAAATTCTTTCTTTATTCGAAACAATGTGCATGTGTGTGTGTCTACCACCATATCTTAACTAAGTTTGCCGCAAATAGCAATGTTAATAGCATTATTGTGTTCCGGCTGTCGGAGATAACATACTTAGCTAGTACCCAAATAAGATGGGGTTTCCGGGTCAGTACGCTTCCACCTTCGGCCTCATCTTCACTTGATATCAGGTGTGATTGAGGTCAAGTGCTAAGACGTTGGGCATAAAAAAAATCAGTTACGCCATTTCGAAGATAAAGACACATACATGTACACGCAAGCGCGCCCACGCACACAGACAACGTCGACAATCACGAAAATAAAGCACTACTCCCAGGCTGATACTGTATAGATGTCCAGGAGTAGGCCACGGTACCACAGTACGAAGAAAGTGCAGATGAGCCGGCGGAAAACTTGAAATCGTTGTCAGTGACAACTTTTATTTTTAAGGGTATCACGTACACAAATAACTTGATGAACTTTATACTGTAAATACGTTTATACGTAATATATACATTTTTCGTCGGAGGTTAAAAGGACCTTAAAAAATTATTAATCAAAAAACTATGGAGACTTCCCTGAAAATACATATAACATCTTCCCGGTTATCCCCACCCTGTATACCTACTTAGTTTTAATCTTTAATTGTTAGACTTTTTCGCAGAGTTGAAACTGAGGGGCGTGCTTGTCTCATCTTCATTGTCATTCAGAGCCTGTCTCATATTCCTTATCAATAAACACATTCCCGCTCCTTGCTAATTGTCCATGAATTTATTATGACTTACCCTGTTAATGCTACGGTACGGAGTTATTACTGGTCTGGAACTCACTCTCAACTCGCTCGAAAAACCAAAAGGTTATCAGTGATAATTGCTGATTGTTCAAGTTTTGTTTTTACTAACCCCCGACATAAGACGACTATTGTTTTGTGTGCGTGTGTGCGTGCGTGTGTGTGTGCGTGCGTGTGTACGTGCGTGCGTGTGTACGTGCGTGCGTGCGTGCGTATTAAAGAATAAACATGGCTAGGAACCTATCTCCAGGTTTATACCTTACATATATTTAATAAAAAAATGCAAAACCCTCAGCAGACTATGACATCATCGAACTACACCAAAAACTGTAAATATCTTCGGAACGGCTTAACCGATTTTCATCAAACATGGCTAAGAACCTCTCCCCTCCTTTAGTATTTAATATAACAAAACCGAACTTAAATCAGACCACGCATTACTGAAACTGGATACACACAACACCCGCCGTTTTTCGTTAGTGCCAACTTATAAGTTGGCTTGTTTTGATTCCACCCAACAAATCATCTTCATTCTTCTCAATCACATTTCAAAGTCAAATGCTTTATTTTGTAGGTACACAGGGTAAACTTAAAATAGTCAGATTTTACATTTTTTAAGCTACTGCTTGTTCAAAATGCAATTTTCCCCTGAGAAGAACAAGCAAGATACTCGAGGCGTTGCTCTTTTTAAAAACAGGTTCTTATATTACCAAAGGGCAACATAATATTTCATTATTAATTGTGAAATAAATAAATATCTTTGCACATACACACAGCGACATCTAATTCCACACTAAGCAACTACAGGCTTGTATTATGGATACCAGATGATTAATAAAGTACACAAAATCATTTTTTTTTTGTAAATAAATACATTTATAAATGAAAAACATCCATAACTCGGGAACACATGTCTGTATTCATCATACAAACATATGCCACTAGCGGGATTCGAATCCGCGACCTTTTAGCATAGCAGTCAGAGTTTCTAACCACTACACCAAACAGGTCGTCAAATAACCTGGCATGCGAACGAGCTGGTCATGTCCATGAATGTTTATCATCTAAATAGTCTGATATTTTATAATAATCCCTCTCAATAAGGTTATGTTTTGTAGTATATTTAAAGATACTATATTGTTTCTAAAAACAGAAAGATTTTGTATATCAACAGGAACCTTATTGAAAAACATTTCAAAGTCCCCACTGTACTAACTCGATATCGTCTCACTTTGCAGCCGATAAGACCCGTAGTAGCACCACCAAGTAGCGACCGATGCCAACTGCGTCTAACGCTAAAGGGTAACTCGAAATTTTAATAACTGAACCCGAGTGGGGCGAAGTTAAACCGTTTAATTTGGACCAGGGCTTACGAGTTTTGTGTTTATTCTATTTTGTTGCGTATTTTCCTACTTCTAGGGACAGTGGCGTGCATAGCGGTTAGTCCCAGGGTAGGCAGAATGATAAAATTTGCTATTAAATGAGAAAAAATACAACAACAAAATCAAATCAAAATAATTTCATAGGAGAAAATTATCACTTGAAAACGTCACTATTAAATTTAATTACATTTAAATTTTAAATTTACTGCTCATTCACAAAGCTGATTTCCCAGAGAAGAACGAGCAAGAAACTCTAGGGTTGCACTTTTAAACAGGTTATAGGTTGCGATTTGATAATTATATGAATAATAAGACAGCTATGTCTATGCTTGCTTATCATTCAAATAGTCAGTGATTTTATAATAGCCTTTTGTTAATAATTTCTGTTTTACGACTGCTTTAAATTTATTTAAAGGCAAATTTTGAATGCCCTTTGAAGGATTTACTAACTTTGTGAAAAATAAAATAATAACTTACTCTTATAGCAATGCTCTCAACTGTTTAGAAGATTTCTGTGCACATCAGTATGAATCATCTGTTTTGACAATGGATCTCGAGAAAAGCTTACAATTTCCTACGGTAGGCACTGCATGGAGAGCACACCATTGTCTACGGGCATGAAACAGGGACTTGAAGGTGTGACAAGTAAATATGGTTAATTCAAAAAAACATTTATCGTAGGATAAAATTATCACTTTACAAGCAGTAAATTTAAGTTTAAAAATGTTGATAACACCATGTTTGGTGTAGGGGTTAGCAACTCTGACCACTATACCAAAAGGTTGCCGGTTCGAATCCCTCTAGGGGCATATGTTTGTGTGATGAATACGGACATGTGTACCCAAGTTATGGATGTTTTCATTTATAATAAGTATTTATTTACAAAAAAAATGTATTTATGTAACATATCAACCATCTGGTATCTACAATACAAGCTTATAGTTGCTTATTGTGGAACTTAGATGGCGCTGTGTGTAAGTCTCAGGATATTTATTTAGTTATGTTGATGATTTCAAGTGTTACTTTGTGTCCTATGAAATAAAGAACTTTTCATTCATTCATTTTCATCTTGAAAGCGACACATTTTTTAACCTAATAACATTATTGATATTATTGCTCATTCACAAAGCTGACTCCCCAGAGAAGAATAAGCAAGAAACTCAAGGGTCGCTCTTCTTAAATAGGATAAAGATCACAATGTGTAATATTATATTGTATAATTAGACTGAATATCACCGAGCGATATATGCCCATGCTTTCTTATCATCCAGATAGTCAGAAATTTTCTAATAGGCTTTTGTAAATAATATCTATTTTAATATATAGTTTTGAATAAATTTGAAGGCGAATGTCAACTGGAACCTTGTTATAAAAGTGTACACATTGCCAATATACTTGTATTAACATTATGTATATCACTATTCTTCTTTAACGACTTCTATTGTATCTTAAACACTCTGAAGATCATCACAGAGGTAACAGAAATCTAGACACACCCGAAAAACATTACACTCCTTTCTGCGACAATCGGGTAACAAATTGTTTTTTTTTTAATACCTTTCATATGGTATTCTAGCTTAGACCAATGTTATAAGTTGAGACATCTCCTTAAGCGCAACTTACGCATCGCCAAAGCCGAAGAATTAGGTGCTTATTTTTTTTTATTTTTACTTTCTGTCTAAACAGTCTCATTCTTTCCGACACGAGTAGCGTACGATTTACGACCGTTCTTCACTTAATTTACAGTCGCCATTTTGTGGATTAGTGTTTCCTGTCTCTAACGTATTTCACGGTATTGCTCAGTTATGTCTTCCTGTGAATTCTATTTTTAACCGATTTCAAATAACAGTTTAACTAAAATTGAAAATTTTGAAATACCTCGAAAGACCTCCTGAATATTTTTAATTTTAAGATTGAAATAGGTGAAACCAACGGTCGTGGGTTCGAACGGTTTACATAAATATTTATGTATGTTTTTCCGTTATTTAGTATCCATAGTGAAAACTAAGCATAGTTTGGGACTGCATGATTGTTGAAAGTGTCCGAAATATTTATATTTTAAAAATAATGAAACTCAGTCAAGCCGTTTCACAGATATTTTACTTTTACCGTGTTATTTATGTTATATATATATATCTTATTCAAATATAATGTTGACGTACGTTCAATAGGTGATATTTTTGTATCTTAACATTAAAATATTTTTTGACTTAAAGCTAACTCAAGTAGATTTGCCGGCACCCTGCGGACCCCTAAAACGGGAGCGCGCTGCATCTATAACATTTTAATGGCGTCGACGCCACCGGTTTATTCCTTTGCAGGTTTATTACTTGATAAAGTAATGATGTCGGTTGATACAACCACTCGTCAACGATAGGGTTACCATGTATAAAAGGAGAGATGCCAACCTAAACTGTCTCAAATGCCTGTCTAATAAAAAAACCTTTCTTTTGTTTAATATTTTTTTTATGCACGACGGGTTCGTACTTTACCACAATCACATCTGATGTTAAGTAGATGAGGTCGAAAGTGGAAGCGTACTGACGCGGAAAGCCCAACACATTTGGGGGACTGGCTATCTTATCTCTGACAACCGGAACATAACAATGTTATTAACATTGCTGCTTGGCGGCAGATTTAGATAAGATGGTGGTAGCTAGCCAGGCGGACATTTAAAATGCCCTACCACCAACCAAACCGAGTATTTAAACATGAACCCCGCTGGGGATCGAACCCGCGACCTCCGAATCGTAAACCAAATGTTGTTTACATTGAACCACGGAGGCGGTTATATATAATAAATGTAACGTTTATTTTGAGTTTCTTTTACAGAGTTACATTATTTCACACACTTCTACCAAACTATAAATAGTTTATGGGCAGAAAATATACTCCCTTGATTTTAATATTCTTACAATGTAACTGTAACACATTATTTAAACATTTGTGAATTTCACAGTACTACGAGTATGCATGGTAAATGGAACATAAACATTATGTGCTTCCTTTCACATATATTTACAAGCGTGATTTGTTAAACTTTGCTAACATTTTTATTTGTTGAGGGCTTGCGTCTGAAGTGGAGGCGACTGTACATAAGTTTTGTCTTAAAAAATGTGAATCCTACTCTACTTTGACAGTAAGAATTATTTTACTGTAGTTATAATTTGTATCACTAAGTGCTGCGGATTCTGGGAAATGAATAAAAAAATTACTTAATGAATCACAAAAGCGTTTTTTTTTTAATAGGAACGTTTGCTGCTAGTCACGGGACTTTTTCAGCTTCACCGGGCGGGTGGGCAAGCGCGGGAGCGCTCTGCCCATCTCATCCATACAGACAGTGTGCGCGAAATGTCGGCATTCCTGTTCACTATTTGTACTGCGCACAACGATAGCGCGATTTAAAATACACGTAATTATATGGAATTTATTGATATAAAGGCGGTGTCTGATAAGCTAATTGTGGCATCAGGTGATATAAGGGCGGGCTCTTTTTTCGCTCAAAGATTAAGCCTAGCTATTCAGCGGGGCAATGCAGCTAGTGTGTTGGGGACAATGACCAGAGCTGGACGCGATACATTTTTTGTAATTATGTAAATATTATGTTATTTCTATTGTAAACTATTTGAAATTAAAATAATTCCTAGAAATAAATAACCACAGATTTATTGATATTGCTCTGTTGTATATTCTAATCTTTTCGTCACAGTACATTTTTGAAAAAGTAATAATATGTAAAAAAAATATAGCAACATTTAGGAAAAATTGCGATAAACATGATGTTAATACAAGAAATAAAGATAAACTTGCAGTTCATGCAATCCACATGCAATCCGACTTCGCAAAAACAGTATTTCATTCAGAGGGCAGCTTATGGATTTCCAATAAAATATATTTGTGTAGTTTATCAAACATCTGGCATCCATAATACAAGCCTAGTTACTTAATGTGGATCTAGAAGGCGCTGTGTGTATGTGCAAAGATATTTATTATTTATTTAAATAAAAAAAAAATTCCCTTTGATATTACAAAATCACATCTTTCTTTCACTAAATTTAAAGATACTATAAAATGGTAACTTATTAAGAAAGCATATTATAAAATATCAGACTATCAAGATGATAATCATCCCTGGGCATAACCAACTCGCTCTCACAATTAACAATGAAATATTATTGTGCATTCTTTTAAAAGACCAGTTTTAATAGGGCAACCCCTCGAGTTTCTTGTTTATTCTTCTTAGGGCAAAATTACCTTTTGAACAAGCAGTAGCCTAAAAAATAATCATAATAATAAATAATACATAAATATTTCGGGCACTTACACCAATCATCTAGTCCCAAACTAAGCAAAGCTTGTACTATGGATAGTAGATAACGGATAAACATACATGAATATTTATATAAACATCCATGAATCGGGAATAAATCAATCAATCAAATACGCTTTAGTGTTTAGATAAGGAAGGTACATTTAAATATCTTATAGAAACCACAAATAAATGTTCGTATTCATCATACAAACATTTACCCCTCGTGGGATTCGAACTCGCAACCGTTGGTTTCGCTGACAGGGTCACTATCCACTACACCAATCGGTGGTCTTAATTAAATTTAATTTAATAAAATTTAATAAATTATACTTAATAAAAAATAATAAATTAAATAATAAAAAAATAAAAGAATTGACTGTGTACCTATAAAATAAAGATTTTTTGAATTTGTACCCTAAAAGTATCCAGGCCATGTCTGGACATCACTAAGCCAACCGAAAGACCCACCGTTCCGTCTTTCCATTAATTCTTCGCTATGCTCCGGTTGTGGCGTAACGCGCGATGCATTCACGTGATCACGATCCCGCCGTAAATCACTCACCGGTTCGATTCCCGGCTCCGAGAGTGCACTTTTAGTGTCGGCATTATTTTTTTATAATAACAAAGGAGAGCGAAATCCGATGAATTATGTTGATATGTAAACGGCACGTAGCAAAGTGGATGAGGGTTGTAAGGATGGTCTTTGCGGTTGGAAGTGACTCGGCGGTATTCAGTCTAATTATACAATATAATATTACACATTTACTCTGTAATGCAAAAATTAACAGAAACTACATTGAGAATTGATAATTACTGTGAATGCTATTAACATTGTTGCTTGGCGGCAGATTTAGATAAGATGGTGGTAGCTAGCCAGGCGGACATTAAAAATGCCCTACCACCAACCAAACCCAGTACTTAAACATGTACCCCGCTGGGGATCGAGCCCGCGACCTCCGATACGTAAACCCAAGATTATTTACATTGAGCCACGGAGGCGGTTAAGGCAAGAATAAATCCTTTACTAATTGTTTCGTGTCAGAAGACCACGGGCCCAATGTCTCCAATGCAAGCGCCGCAAACTCGTTGTTTATAGAAATTGACGCATATTTACGGCGCTTGTTACTATGAGCTTGTTCAGCCGCGGTTCCAGCTCTTTGCGCAATTCCTTGTATATGGGACGGTTTACACATTTTATTCTTTTATTTCTTGTAAATACCTCCTTTCCGATTACATATTACACATTGTAACCCAAAACCTATTTACCCGACTGCCCAAGGAAGGAGGGTAATGTTTTTCGAGCGTATATATGTTGTATGCATGTCCGTTCCTTTGGCGCATCCTGTAGGCTAAACGGCTGGACCGATTTCGAAGTGCATGGTGTCGTTAGATTCGTCTTGATACCCGTAGTGTCATAGTATACATTATATGGTAAATAGGGCAAGCCCGAGTAATATTTGATGAATGATTTGTGGTGTTTACGCAGTTGATAAGTTAAATATATGCAATTCCTGTGCTGTTTAAAGATCAATAAAGATTGAAATCATCGAGTATTTTATTAAGGCAAAGGCATGCCGGGCTTTTGGGATTATATCAGTGTACCGCCACTGCAGTGGGGACGTGTAATGCTTATTGGTGATGAAGAAACAATCGTTTTACCGCGCCATCGGCCCTATTCAAAGTAATAGAACACATGACCGCTCATTCATTATTTAGTAATGAATATTGTACGTGCATTAGCCCGTAAATAGGTCATCCCGGGGGGAAAACAGAAAGAAATAAAAATTTAATTAAACCTATCTCATGACACAAACAATCAGGTACACAGTCGAGACACATGCGGAAAGTAAACATTGTGTTTGCCATCTAATTGTCGGTGTCGCAAGGTGGAGTCAAAACGGTCTTCAGCATGCATGGGTTGTAGCCGTCCACTACAACATTCATTTTCAGTGGAGCCTCCAAATGACCCAAGTCTTCTTCTTCTTTTCGAGTAGAGGCAAGTTTCAAATTTTATTGGACCAAAACTTAGCTACTAACACCATTCCGTGGCGTTAAGAAGGTCGTCAAAGGTGCAGCTCTCAGGACACGCGGACAACAATAGGTGATTAATTCCGTCTTGTCTGCTGGTTTTTTTTTTATGCACAACGGGTTGGTTCTTGACCTCAATCACACCTGAAGTTAAGTGATCAACAATGAACAATGATCCTGTGGGTTTCTTGCGCCGCTTCTTTTCCCACAGATGATTTCCCTTTCAGAAGCGGTAGTAGCTTGGACATACCGACTGACAGATAAATGCAATAAACCTTTTTTATTTCCAGTATAGATTTAAATTGACATTCAACAAATGATATCATGTATCTTACGTTGAAATAAATGCTTGAAGTTTGAAGTGAAGATGAGGTCGAATGTGGAAGCGTACTGACCCGGAAACCCCAACACATTAGGGGGACTGGCTATCTTATCTCTGACAACCGGAACACAACAATGCTATTAACATTGCTGCTTGGCGGCAGATTTAGATTAGATTATTAGGTGGTAGCTACCCAGGCGGACATTTAAAATGCCCAACCACCAACCAAACCGAACCAACTTGAACATGTACCCCGCTGGGGATCGAACTCGCGACCTCCGAATCGTAAACCCAATGTTGTTTACATTGAGCCACGGCTCAATAGAATCGGAGAAACCTCACAGATTATCTTTGCTGCGGCCGACCTGGGTCCGAAGCCGATTTAAGGATTTCCATGTCGGCCATGGCAAATCGCGTCCAGGAGGACGAGACTCCTCGAGCGGGAGGACGACGCAAGAGAGTATCTCTGCCGCCACAGGCTGCAGCGATCATCCGAAGCCACACCTAGTATGTAAGAGTTTAGTAAGCTGGATTAACTTAAGTTAAACAAGATAGTAAAGCAGACCATCCTTATTCTATGCTTTAAATTATAAATAAATAAATAAATATATTTCGAACACTTACACCAATCATCTAGTCCCAAACTAAGAAAGCCTGAGCTATGGATACTAGATAATGGATGAACATACATAAATATTTATAAAAACATCCATGTTCGTATTCATCACACAAACATTTACCCCTCGCGGGATTCGAACCCGCAACCGTTGGTTTCGCTGACAGGGTCACTATCCACTACACCAACCGGTCGTCCAAAATTCGTTTAAATTATAAATGTGTTAAGAGGGTTTATTCCGTCCAGTGGTGCCTCAAAAGTGGGGACGTGTAAGCCTGTTGACGATGAACGAAAAGATCGAAAATACTTTGCCTCATTCCGGGAAACTCATCCGAGCCAAGTCCCCCATTAACTAGGTTAATTGCGAACAACCATTAGATTATGATATATTGATTTTTCCCCAAATCACTCCGAGGGGAGGGCTCATCAGGTCCATTAACCCCCCATTCCCCCGTAGCATTGGTTGATCGAGATATTATCGGAGAGTTTACGACCTCTGTTGAGTGCCCTGTCCACTGAGTAATTAAATAATGAGTAATGATTGTAAACCAGACTGAAGGTGATGAACTATCACAAAGTCGCTGTCTGCCTCATTAAATAAATAAATAAATAACCTTAGACATACACACAGCGCCATCTAGTTCCACAGTAAGCAACTATAGGCTTGTGTTGTGGATACCAGATGGTTGATATACTACATAATTACATTTTATTTAGTAAATAAATACTTATTATAAATGAAAACATCCATAACTCGGGTACACATGTCCGTATTCATCACACAAACATTTGCCCCTAGCGGGATTCGAACCCGCGACCTGTTGGTATAGTGCTCAGAGTTAAATAGTTGGGGCATAATAATATTTTCAACATTCTTGCCCGTCAATTGGATCTAATTTCACCAGTTTTAGATATATCAAGCAGCTCATAAAACACGCGTGTGTTATAAACGCAAATAGTGAAGTTATATAGCCGCACTATTTGCTATGGCAAAGAACATAAGTCTCACACGGCCAAGTGGTAACACCATCAGCCCGGTGAAAAAAATATGCTTCGAATTGTTTTTTTTTTATTGCGAACTGGCCCGCCGCGCGGCCCCAGCCAGTAGGCAGCGCACCGCGTGATTTTTTTATTCTGCTTCCTCGCAAGTATGTTGAAAAATGTCGTACGATATACGTGCGTATATTGCCTCGTGTGTTATAGCTACTACAACGCACTTGTATCGTAATGTCTTATTATTATATCTAATCATGCCAAGTGAATGATAAGAGCGCGAAGTTTACTTGCTACCTATAAAAGCGAACTGATTTATAAAACGTGGTTTTGGCGTAAATTGACGAACGATGACCTGTTTCGTGTAGTGGTTAGAAACTCTGTCTACTATACTAACATGTCATGGGTTCGAATCCCACTAGGGGCATTTGTATGATGAACATGTGTACCTGAGTTATGGAGGTTTTCATTCGCATATGTATTTATTTACAAAAAAATGTCTAGTATCCATAATACAAGCCTAGTTGCTTAGTGTGGAACTAGATGGCACTGTGCACTATGGGTTCACTTAACCTCTATCACAACTGATGTTAAGTGAAGATGAGGCCGGCGGTGGTAGTGTACTGACCCGGAAACCCCATCTTATTTGGGGAACTGGCTATCTTATCTCTGACAACCGGAACACAACAATGCTATTAACGTTGCTGTTTGGCGGCAGATTTAGATAAGATGGTGGTAGCTAGCCAGGCGGACATTTAAAATGCTAAACATTAACAATGGAACCCACCTGGAGCATACCACTCTTTGTCTGGCCGTCTGTTTGAGACTGGGCTTAAGAACGAATGAACCTCATTCATGTAAATGTGAATAAAAAGTCTTTGTTTTGAAAGAAAGAAAGAAAAGTATTTATTGCCAACAAATACAGAAAATTTCGTAAGGTATAACATTTTGCATAATTAAATGTATTTGTGGCAAACGAATTGGGCGTCAGCATTTGCTGCCAATATGTCGTATGGCAATTGACAGTGTTGGTTTTCAGGGCAACCCCTCTCTCATTTAAATTTAAATCTATTGATAATAATAGGGCTTAAGCATTTATCTATCTGGAGTCTCCATATACTAGCTACTTTTTAGTTTATTTTTTTATCTGTCTGTATGTCCATTACTATTTTTTAATACATTTCTTTCTTTCTCCTTTCTTCTAATCTTAAATTCATTGTGCTTTAATTCTGGACACCACTTCTGAGGAGCTTCTAGAAGCATTTAAATACTTACCTATTTCAGAGACATAAAATATTAATCAAATTGAACAGTTAATTGTGCTTGTAGCTATTAACTAAATATTTTTTTTAGGAAAATAGTTGAAGCTTTTTTATTTTTGCAATAAAAAAATTTGAGAACAAGAAAAATAAGAGGAAAAATTGGTGTATTTCTGGAGAACTATTTAGCCCTTTAGGGACATGTTAGGGACATACAATTTATTGTCCAACTGAACCTTTTAAAATGATTAATATAGGTACTTATTCGTCAATCTAAAGGCAAAAGTTATGTAGTTTTATTATAAAAAAAATATATTTGTGTAGTTTATCCACCATCTGGTATCCATAATATCAGCCTATTTGCTTAGTGTGGAACTAGATGGCGCTGTGTGTATGTGCAAAAGATATTTATTTATTATGTTTGTCCATCAGTGTTCATAAGGGGGTACAAAGGATGCTTTAACTTTATTGTACAAACAAACAAACTACATAATTTAAATATATATTACAATATACAGGCAGTCTTATAGATTATCATTTCCAGACAAGGCTATGGAAGACAATGGTGTCGATTCGGATGTACACCAACTAAAGCCAGTTTTAAAGTAGTACTGTCTCTTTCTCCGTGGAACAGTACGATGTGACGGCACCACTCAAAAACTGGTTTTAGTTTAGTTGGTGTACATCCGAATCGACACCAATATAGATATATTTCAATTGTACTAACTTTTCTTTTCTTGGAATAGACAGTATAATAGTTGCCTAGCCACAAGTTGGAATACAGTGGCATAGATAATACCTACAAAATTACAGCTTACAAAATATCTGACTATTGTCACCACTAGCTTAAAATATAATAAAAAAAGCCGAATATAATTAAGATTTGTGGCCATTTGATGGCAATACCGTTCCCATGGGAGTGCGACACCCACGCGATCGGCCCATCGTAGCTGATAAAGATCTCTACAAAAATTCCAATAGGTTTACCCCAGCTGTGCTTCCCCACATTTGTCTACAAAGACAACGCGTTTAATTACCCCAGAGCACTCGATAATAGTAAATTATCACTGGGACGACGTCGTAACGTCTCTAAAAGCGCATTAGACCCGTCATCGGAGCCCTACCGACGATAAACAACCAGACGCGCCTTCACAACACAACCATAACATACTTTAATGCGCTTCTCTAATCAACCCCAACCTATAAACCATCACAGACACGTAAATAAACCACTAAACTGTCCAATAAATGTAAATAAAATGTCACAAATACAAAAATCACCTTGAAAAATTTGTCTCAACTAATACTGAGAGATAAGATAAAACTATTTATTGACGATCAAGATTGCAGTTAACTGCAAACCAGGCTATATATGGACATAAAGTGGTAGTTTTACGTGCATCGATCGATAATAAATAGTAATATTTATAAGAAAGGAGCTTACCTTGAACGTATGTAAACAAATTGATAGTGGCCAACAAGAATATCCAGTTTCCAATTCCAAAACGGCACAACCCGGTCCGACACATGATGCAAAGCACTAAAACAACACTGCACCACAGGTTTTAATTCATCGGAATCACATTTTCACATAAAATACAGTATTAATTTATTGAATTATTTTAAACACTGTACTCCCGAGACGGCACCGATCTATCCGCCATTTTCGTCGGACAAGGCAAGGCTACGTTCGGAAACTTGATTCAATAATGAAAGGGCATTGCCCGGTATTTCAGTTCGAAGTGAACATAGTAACATTGAGGACTAATTGCTGTGAAGTTGTCAACAGAAATAGTGTTGCACAGAGTTGCAAGCCATGATAATTGTTCATTTCTGCGTTTAGTTCGTAATTGATTAAGATATGAAAGTTTATCGAATTTTCTAAGTTCATCTTACCTGTGATTTCACCATCATCATTATCAACCTATCAACAACATAATCAATCTAAACAAATAAACTTATTCGTCGGTCTCTTCCTATTCAATGTGGTAATGTTGTCTGTCTTTTGGAACCGCCTCGCACTATAAGGACTTCAAACACGTTTCTACATTTCATAATTAAGAGGGAGTGTTTTGTTTTATTTCAGTCTTTTTGTATCTTATTTTGGTGTATTAGACGACCTGTTTGGGGTAGTGGTTAGAAACTGACTGCTATACCAAAAGGTCGCGGGTTCTAAACCCGCTGATTCTCGCTAGGGGCATCTGTTTGTATGATGAATACACAGGACATGTGTTCCCGAGTTATGGATGTTTTTCATTTACAGATAAGGTCTAACAAAATTAACTCGCCAAACGTTGTAGAGTGTATGTATAGGATGTACCTATTTCGAAAAAAATAAAACATTAAAGTTAACAGATTTTATTCAAAAAATAACATTTAGAAATGCAAGTTTTGTGAGTTAGGCATTAATGGCCGCGCGCTGTAAGTACTTTGACACAACACACAAACACGTGCCTCGGTATCTTTGAAGACGCCGAAAGGCGACCACTCGCCGCTCGCCGCCGGCGCTTGCCCCGGGGCGCTGCCGCCGCGACTTGCTGTGATTGGTTGCGCCTTGTGCTCCCCCACCCGCCGCCCCTAAGGTGTCTCCCATATCAATGGAACGTTGCCTGTTTTTTCTCATTGATAAAACAAGGTACAATCGAAATGAAGTAAGTCTGTTAATGTGTATTATTACTTAATATCAATATATTAAATAAAGAACTGCCCTTTCTCTTGCTAGGTAAATATTGATTGGCGGAGCTCTCCATTGTCAATCTGTAGCGGCACGGCGGCGATATTATTAATTTAATTTTCTTTAAAACTTTATATTGGGAGCTTATATGCTACATTTACAGCACACTGTTTGTTACTAAAAGTCAAATACAAGCTTTCACAAGTTCTTATAGAGTATTACCAGTTACGTTAGTAACTTATTAGTAATCTGTGGTATTACTAACAAGTCATCGCGAAGCCCCTATTCGGGATACAAATGAGATTCGGTTTTGTTTACATTATATAATCATTTTTTTTACTTATAAAAAGGGGGCGCTTGTTGCATGATAATCTCTTACCACAGAATGCATAAGTAGTATGCATAAGTACTCGAAATGCTAACGGAAGGCCAAACGGTAGGCACCTTTAGATTAAACTATTACTCTCGCTGACACCATCGTATCGGGTAAAACAAGTGTAGATAAACAAAACGCAACTGACACTGACAGTTCAATTTAATGAGTGAGCGAGGCGACTCCAGCTATATAGTCAATAGGATCGGATTGAATAATTTGTCACCTATTTATTTACAAGCTAATTAGATTCTATAATTTAATTTGTGATCTGCAAACGAGTAATTACTTTAGTGGTAATAAAATATACTAAAATGGAGTTGGTGTACTCCATGAGACGGAAGCCTTTAAAATGTGAACCACCCCATTTCGAAAGGTTATTGTTTTAAATATTTATTCACACTATTTTCATCTAAAATAATGAAAGAACTTCCACAAAACTTATTACTCTGTACTGACCTGTTTTATATCAAATTAGGAACAACATATAAACATCTGTACAATATTCTAAACCTAAATTTTCAGCATCTGGGACCCTGAAGTGATTAGGCCCATAGTGACCATCTCTTCTGGCAATATCATAGCCTTCTCGTCTCCGACTGAGTTGTCGGATACAGAGGGAGACTCGTGGGGCGGACATGTGTATGTGTGTGACTTAGACACGCCCTGGGACAGCCACAAAGTCACCAGCACTGTTCATTCGGTATGTTACTTCGCCACCTCATACGGTTACATATTATAATGTCGGAAAACATAATAAAAAAAAATACATACATACATAATGTCACGCCTGTTTCCCGTAGCGGTAGGCAGAGACCACAGACTTCCACTTGCTACGATCCTGACACACCTCTTCTGCTTCCTTCACTCTGATAAGGTTGTTCATACATGCTCGTCGGTTTAGGGTACTCTTGACTTGGCCTTTCTTTAAGACGTCAGACGAAAATTAAATATACTTGGACATATACAGACAGCGCCATCTAGTTCCACACTAAGCAACTAGGCTTGTGTTGTGGATACCAGATGGTTGATACACTAAACAAATCCTTTTTTTTTTGTAAATAAATATGTATGTATTTATTTACAGAAAAAAAAGGATTTGTTTAGTGTACCCACACATGTCCGTATTCATCACACAAACATATGCTTGCATGTAGCTTGTAGCCAATAGTATTGTAGTGTGCAACAACTTGTGATGTGTTAGACGTTCTGTTATCAGTGAATGCACGAGGTGGAGACTGAAAAACAGCTATTTTGTTGAGGCTCCAACCTATTGGTCCACTAAGTTAGAAAATTTTACTATAATTAATGATCATGTAGTATAATTTTTTTAAGTGGATGAATAAATATCTTTTTATTTATTTATTCACTAACAGTAAATGCCTAATAAATGATATTTGTATCACTAAGCTGTTGTACAGCTATCACTAATGAGGTATTGTTGAAAACAAGAGAGTGCCTGTGCTGATTCACCTGACATAACCAGACTAGATTTTATCAAGTAGACCCAAATGACAATACACTAGACTATAATATTAGAGATACATTCAGTTGTTCTTCTCAATGGTCAGTTGTTTTTGGACCTTTTTACAATACAATACAATACAAATACTGTTTATTGCGCAAAATAATTTACAATAATTTTTAATGATAACAATAGAACACAATTAGGCGGTCTTATCACTAAAAGCGATCTCTTCCAGACAACCCACAGCGATGGGACATTTGTAGGTAGAAAAACAGGTAGGGTGCACGATACTACCAACTAAAGAAATAGTTATAGATAAGTATGCATAAATATGATAATAATTTCATATTAATAGACTTACTTAATAATATAAATAAATAAATATATATATAAATACTTAATATATAGTATAAAACACAATCGCTAGAAGCACTTATAGATAGTCAACTAATGTTCACAAGGCGGGAGTTAACGAAAAGGAAAAGGTCAGAGACCTGAGTAGTGGTTTTAGACTAGTTTAAAAATATTTTTTTAAATAAATAAAATTTAATTTTTTTAATAAAGGGACTAAATGAATGACATTTAAAACATGGACTACTGTGAGCCTGCTTCAACATGATTAAATTGATGCTCATATTAAACACATTGCAGGTGTCTACGTTAGAATGGGATAACGATGGCAAACAGCTGCTTGTGGCTACTACTGTGGGAGAGGTGTCGGTGTATGGGCAGAAGGACTTTCTACTCAATGAGTGGACTTGCCTCTACACTGCCACTATACCAGGTATATTTTGTTAAATTTACTAATACATTTTCACAAGGGTGTTGTAGATGCATGTAGTTAAAGGAATGCTTTACAAGGAACAAAAATCAATTAGCTGTACCTTTTAGTAGACTTAGTAAACTTAGTAAGTCATTCAGAGGTCAATGTGTGCGCTTCTACAACAAGGTTCCCATGGATATACGGAATCTTCCGCTTAATAAATTTAAACTTATTATAAAACAAAAATTATGTAAAAAGGGATATTACAAAATTTCAGACTATATTAATGATAGTAATCCATGGGATTAAACGGCTCCTCTACACGATATATAAAAATTGTTGTAACCTTTCTAGATTGTAAATGACTGATTGAAAAGAGACAAATCCTCTGAGTTTCTCGCTAGCTCTTCTCAGTAGTGGTCGCTTTCCGAGCTAGTGGTAGTTTAAAAAACAAGTGACGTTCATAAGTGCATATTGTATTGCCTACATGAATAAATGATTTTCATATCATTTCCTTGAAATCAGTATCCAAGAGTGTAATTTGGAATTATGACACTTGTGCTGTCTATTATGGAAGGCACCGTCAGAATTTGCTATACATTTTATAATAATCCCGTGGGTATCGTAAAAGGTGACTAAGGAACTTTACACCAAAAAACATCTACAGATATGTGCAAATCGATGGATGTTTTTTTGGTGTAAAGTTCCTTTAATAATAGGTAGGTATAATTAGATATAATTCGTTAAATTTTGCGTGCTCAAAAGGCAGAATGCAATGGGCCTTATTTTTAATACGAAAACACCCTTGTGTACCTATATTCTGACAAAATAAATAATTTGAATTTTGAATTTGAATTAAATCAAATCATTTAGTAATGGCATTGGGAAATTCGAAAGGTCAACCGAGCATGTTGTTTCAACCATTACACTTTATAAATGCTCCCACACGACAAACAATATACACATATAAATGAATTTTTAGATGGCAAAGCCGCACGTAAATACTGATTACATTATAGTTGTATGCCTTGTATGAATCCTCTGTCCCGGTTCAACAGGCGAGCACATAATAAAGGCCATATTCTACCACAATGGCCGGCGGCTGGTGTCCCTCGACAAGAAACCTGATGCACTCATTGCGGATAGGATACAGATGCTGAGATCTACACCCACATTAAAGGGATTTGGGTGAGATACTTTTTTTTATTCATTGAATCACAAAGAGCACGGAATTTTGGGAATTTTGGATTTTGAAATTTGTAGACCGGTTAGGTATTGTGGATAGTGACCCTGTCAGCGAAACCAACGGTTGCGGGTTCGAACCCGCGAGGGGTAAATGTTTGTGTGATGAATACGAACATTTATTCCCGGGTAAGTTTATATAAATATTTATGTATGTTTATCCGTTATCTAGTATCCATAGTACAAGCTTTGCTTAGTTTGGGACTAAGATGATTGGTGTAAGTGTCCGAAATATATTTAAAAAAAAAATATTTTAGATTGCATTGAATACATTGAACAAGATTTTTTATGAATAACTAGATACTCATTTGACCCCAATCTCAACTGTTGGAAAGTGACGACATCGTCACATGGCCGAAGATGAAACGCTATCAGTAGATGTCTATTCACCCTGCTCTTGAAGATCCCAAGGCTGTAGGATTCAGGAAAGACTGACGCCGTAGAGAAATCAAATCAAATCAAAAAATATTTATTTCGTAGGATAAAAATTATTTTATTCCATGCCTTGTGCCATGTTCACATTTTATAACTTAACTAGCAGCTGCCCGCGACTTCGTCCGCGTAGACTACATGAATCAACACTTTATTACTTTCCCACGGGAATACATTCAGCAGAAAAATTACCATGTAGAGTTCATCTCAAACAGGAAAACACCCTGGGCAGATAACAGGTATGAGAAACCATGTTGGTGTTTTGCCAGGTAAATGAATTAAGACAGGGATCCATTAAAAATGTTGACCTTTCTCAAAAATTCTGGTTTATATTTATTAAAGTGCTTCCTTATAAACAACATTCTTTGCCATGTTTGAAGGTGGTAGCAATAGAACCAAACTTTGAGGTGAACTTACACCGGAGCATGCCACATAGAACTGACCGTGAGAGAAACAGTCCTGTCGTAGGTCTACTCCGGCGAATTTGAGAGTTTGCCCCTGCGACTTATTTATTGTCATGGCAAAACAGACCTTTAGTGGAAACTGAAGCCTTTTGAATTCAAAGGGAAGATCATTTGGTATTAATGGAATACGCGGTACAAACACTGTTTCTCCCTGAGCAGGTCCTGTTAAAATAGTGGCCTCTACTACGTTCCGGTGCAAAGCCTTGACTTGTAACCTAGTACCGTTACAAAGTTTTCGACTTTGAGCCTTCGACTTTGAGCCTTCGACTTTGAGCCTTCGAATTTGAGCCTTCGACTTTGAATTTCGAATTTGAATCTTCGACATTGACTCTTCAACTTCGACACCAATTTGAATTTGTGATTTCAACCCCTACCACTATCGCAACCCGTAAGGGGTTAGCTTCAAAATAAATGTCATTTTCGCAATCAACGTCCCAAAAAACCTAAATAACGACATCAATATAGACTTTTTTGGTATTATCCCCCACCCCTATCTCACCCCTAGAGGGTTGGCTTAAAATAAATGTCATTTTCATAATCAACATCCCAAAAAACTTAAATAACGATACCAATATCGATTTTATGGTTTCAACTCCCATTTCACACCCCAGGGGGCTGTTTTTCGAAAAATCTCAACTCACCCTTATCTCATTCTCTAACCCCAAGGGGTTAGCTTCAAAACAAATGGCATTTTCGTAATCAACGTCCCAAAAAACCTAAATAATGACACCCATATTGACTTTTTTGGTATCAACCCCCACCCCTATCTCAACCCTAGAGGGTTAACTTAAAATAAATGTCATATTTTAATCAACATCCCATAAAATCTAAATAACGACACCATTATCGATTATATGGTTTTAACCCCCATTTCACACCCCAGGGGGTTGTCCAATATAGACTTTTTTGGTAGCAACCCCCACCCCTATCTCAACCATAGAGGGTTAACTGAAAATAAATGTCATTTTCATAATCAACATCCCATAAAACCTAAATAACGACACCAATATCGATTTTACGGTTTTAACCCCCATTTCACAACCCAGGGGGTTGTTTTTCGAAAAATCTCAAAACACGTATTAGCTTATTTGTTCCTAGGAGTACTCTTGCGAAGTTTCGAGTCGAAAATAGTCGAAATGTCCAAGTTATACTGTTTCTTCATACAAACTTCCCACCCCTGTTTCACCCCCTTAAAGGGTGAATTTTGAAAAATCCTTTCTTAGTGCTCCCCTAGACCTCGTAAGGAACCTACGTGCCAAATTTGGAAACTCTAGACCCAGCGGTTTGGCCTGTGCGTTGATATGTCAGTCAGTCAGTCAGTCAGTCAGTCAGTTTCTTCCTTTATATATTTAGAAGATAGATAATAAAATTATTGACATTGCTGCTCATTCACAAAGCTCCTCAGGAAGAACGAGCTGGAAACTCAAGGGTTGCTCTTTTTAAGTAGGTATTGAGTTACAATCATCATCATCATATTAGCCGAAAGACGTCGACTGCTGGACAAAGGCCTCCCCCAAGATCTCCAGTCGACACCTTTCCTTGTCCACATTATTCCAGCTATTTTGCTTATTTCATCAACCTATCTCCTCCCTGCCCCCTTTGCTCCTGTGCCCATTTCTGGGGTGTCATTGAGTTATTAATTTGCTCCACTTATTTGGGCTGTTTGCTATCCATTCATACCTGTCCATTTTTTTTTTCTAATTTTAGTTGTAATTTCCAAATTTCTGTGATTCTTCTCTTTTTTATTCCTGTCAATCTTCGTTCCATGTCGTTTTGTCAGTATTCTAACTTGTTAGTCTGGTTCTTTGTCAATGCCCATGTTTGCCATCCATAGGTGAGGACTGATAACAGGCAAGTTTCGAATGCTTGCTTTTTACTTGGCTGCTGAGAATAAACACAAATATAAATATTTATATAAACATCCTTGACTCGGAAATAGCTGTCCGTATTCATCACACTTTTTTTACAGGATGCATTTCGGGTAGTGTGCGTTGGAATTACATAATCTTATTCCACCGTCACCCTTCCATCTTCGGACCACTAGGCGTGGGGAGGGATTCCACCCGTATATAGTTAATATACCGAACATTCGCACTAATAAGGTCGATTCTTCATTCATCATCCGAACAGCCAAGGCATGGAACTCCCTTCCTGAGTCCCACAACCTTGGGATATTCAAGAGCAGAGTGAATAGGCATTTACTGAGATCGCGTGCTTCATCTCCGACCACATTGTTACTTTCCATCAGGTGAGATTGTGGTCAAACGCGAATGCAGTCAATCATACAAAAAAAAAACAAAATCAAACTCAAACTCAAATCATTTATTGCATTCCTTGTGTTTTGTTGTGATGACATTGTAGTGTACTGTATCAATAAGGACCTTGTGAAGGCACAGCAACATGAGAGAGTAGCATGCACTAATTTAAATAATTACAAAAAAAATCTGAATACATTATTTACAAGCTAGATATTTAACCTATTATATTATCATATGTATTTTTACCTTTATATTCCAATTATATTATTATTTTTCTTTTAAATTATTTATTAATATGAATTATATATATATCTATTTACCCCTCGCAGGATTCGAGCATGTAACCTGTACGGTTTACAACCGCACATCGCGTCACCGCCGCGTGGTCAGCACTTTACGCCATTTCATAATTATTCCAACTAGTCCACGTTTGACCGCTGAATCGCGTGTACTCATTATCATTAGCATTATCAATCAAGTATCAGTTCGAATTCTATCATTTAGCAATAATTATCAGTTAACAGAGTGTGTATGTGAATCAGTGTGTAGAACAATAAATCAGATCATATCAAGCATAAGTGTATCATCATTTCGACTCCAGCATCTCAGCATAACAACAAGGTCTATGTGGTAGCAAAAGCCCATACATAACCGTTGGTTTCGCTGACAGGGTCACCATCCATTACACTGACCGGTCGTCAGAGTTGGACTATGTTCTGAATTAACATAATATAGGGTAGTTTAAAATCGGCCGGAGGGCAAGTTTGTCACGCTGTATGTGTGTGTGTGCAGCGGCGTGCCGGCGGCCGGCGCGCTGGTGATATCCGCGACGGGGCTGGTGGCCGCGCTGACGCCGCTGGGCGACGGCCGCGCCGCCGTGGCCAGCGACTCGCTGCGGCCGCGCCGCGAGCACCTGCTCCACGCTGCACTCGCGCACAAGAGTGAGTCACATGCGTACACCACAAAAAAGATTTTGCAAACATGCGGTTAGGCCAATGACTATAAGCAGTCGTCGTGAGTGATCCGGCCTGGTAGGCTGGCCGTCCCATTTTTATTTATTTATCTTTATTACACAGATATTTACAATGGTATCGAAGCCTGGAAAACCACCTCACATGACTTCCTCGTATAGACCGTAGGACTAGTCGATGGCGCAAACATCAAATTTTTTAGGGGGTTTCTTAGGGGCAATTTATATTTTTATTTTATTTTTTATTTATTTAGGACAATAAACAATTGTACAGTAGCTTAATTTTAAGGAATAACAATAATTTTACTAATTGTACAACCAGCACCATTGTCCCCAAAGTAGCATCATAATGTTCACAGAGAAACCAAAAACATTTACAGTGGTAGAAAAAAAAAATCAGTTTTTATAACTAGAATTTCAGGTAAGTATGTATACAGGCAAATACTATATAAACTCTATATACAGGTATGTATACCCACAAATTTTACTTACGTACATATTTTAACATTTGAACCACTCCTAGTATGTAGGTGCTAAGAGTAGTTCAAATATTAAAATTTTCTAATTCGTCAATTAATCTTTTTTTGTAGCCATATGATGTAAGTGAGAACATATCAATGTCAATGAAGTGGTCATTGTATGATTTCATTATAGCTCTCAAAGGGGCACGTTCCCCTGCATTCGTTCTACACTGTCTCAGCACAAACATCCTACCGGTCATAGAATTACACGCTCGTTGCATATAATTTGGAACACGGAATTGTAATAATTCTACTAATTGGTTACAGTCAAAGTTATTGTTGCAGATGTTATATAATAACATTTGGCCGAGTAGTAGTCTTCTCTTTTTTAGCGAATGAAGCGAAAATGTTTGCAATAATTTGGAATAACGTGACTTTGCACGAAAACACTTATAATTAACAACTTTCAGAAACTTTCGCTGCACTCTCTCTAACTCATCATGGTATTTAGCATAATAGGGATTCCAAATTGCAGAGGCATATTCTAATTGTGATCTGATAAGAGATTTATATAGCAATAAATAAGTTCTGACTTGTTTGAAAAGTACACAAGTTCTGATGACAAAACCATACATTTGATAGGCTCGGTTAATGTTTTTTTCTATGTGTATGTCAAAGTGAAGTTTACCGTCAATTTAAACCCCTAAGTCTTTTATCACTGACATTTTTTCTAGAGGAGTATTACAGATGTGGTATGTATAATTTATGACATTGTTTTTCTTTGTAAATGTGATGCTTTTGCATTTGTTTTATAGCAAGAAAAAGTTTATTAACGTGACAGTAATCAGACAGACGGTTCAGGTCCTCCTGCAGTTTGATGGAATCATCAACGATGTCAATTCTACGAAAAACCTTCAGATCGTCTGTATACAGAAGGAAATCAGAATGTTGAAAACAAGTTTTTATGTTATTTATAAACAAAATAAACAATAAAGGCCCCAAAATTGAGCCCTGGGGGACTCAAGAGCTAACTTGTATCAAATTAGAAGTAAATCCATTTATTACTACCCGCTGAGTACGATTTTGTATATATGATGCAAACCAACGTAGTAAGTTACCCCTAATTTCATTGTAACATATTTTTTAGTAGCAGAACATGATCCACCTTGTCAAAAGCCTTACAAAAATCTGTATATACAGAGTCTACTTGACAGCGTTTATCCAAGCATTCAAATAAAAAGTTAGTATACAACATCAAGTTACTGACAGTAGAACGATTTTTAACGAACCCGTGTTGTTCAGCAATAATGATCCGGTGTAATATTGGGTATATATAGTTATGTATCATTTTTTCAAGGACCTTCGACAAGGTTCTACCTTGAGAAGGGAAATAGGCCTGTAGTTCGTGACATCATTTTTACCACCACTCTTAAATACTGGAGTAATATTAGCAGTTTTCCATATTTGGGGAACCACACCTTCAAGTAAGCTTTTGTTGAAAAGAATAAGCAGAGGCTTGCAGACACTTTTGGCAGTTTGCTTTAGAAAGAAAGGTGGCAACCCATCGGGTCCCGGGCCCTTAGTAATGTCAAAATTATTTAATTGTTACGTTAATGTAAAACTTACTTCAGAGATAATATCAGAATTAGACGAATAGGCATATACAATGTAATTTTCTGTAGAGAGGCAACATCTGCAATTTACCAATGTATTGTCAATGGGGTAGGAGGTGGTGTTTTTTATATAGATTGATTGCCTACATAAATAACCATATATATACAGCTCAACTGTATCATCCGACATTCTCCAAAGCGTCGGTCTCGATAAGAGGATCATTTTGGAGAGCTGCGGTCGGTATAGCTTGAATAGGCGTCTGGATACAGAACTGCTCAATGTTCGCAGACGGCAACATCCTGGTGGCGGGCGTGTGCGGCGCGTGGCGCTCCGGGCCGTGTGCCGTGCGGGCCGCGCTCTGCGCCCTCGCCCGCCCCCCGCCCCCCGGCCCGCCCCCCGGCCCGCCCCCGCCCGGCGGCGCGCCCCTCGCGCTGCAGCCGCTGCCCGCCGTCAGCCTGCGCCGCGCGCCCGGTGAGTGCCGCCCCCTCCCGCCCCCCGCCCCCCGGCCCGCCCCCGCCCGGCGGCGCGCCCCTCGCGCTGCAGCCGCTGCCCGCCGTCAGCCTGCGCCGCGCGCCCGGTGAGTGCCGCCCCCTCCCGCCCCCCGCCCCGCCCCCGCCCGGCGGCGCGCCCCTCGCGCTGCAGCCGCTGCCCGCCGTCAGCCTGCGCCGCGCGCCCGGTGAGTGCCGCCCCCTCCCGCCCCCCGCCCCGCCCCCGCCCGGCGGCGCGCCCCTCGCGCTGCAGCCGCTGCCCGCCGTCAGCCTGCGCCGCGCGCCCGGTGAGTGCCGCCCCCTCCCGCCCCCCGCCCCCCGGCCCGCCCCCGCCCGGCGGCGCGCCCCTCGCGCTGCAGCCGCTGCCCGCCGTCAGCCTGCGCCGCGCGCCCGGTGAGTGCCGCCCCCTCCCGCCCCCCGCCCCCCGGCCCGCCCCCCGCCCCGCCCCTCGCGCTGCAGCCGCTGCCCGCCGTCAGCCTGCGCCGCAGATAAGCTCACCTTTGTACAATATTTCCGACTGATTGTCAACATGTTTTTTATGTGCAATAAAGAATATCAATAACTATTAACGAGTGTAATTTAACATGGCTGTTGGTTTTCCTTAACATAAATAAATAAAAACTTTACTTAGTTTGGCACTAGATGATAGGTGTAAGCATCCGAAATATTTATTTAATTCATTTCCATACAGTTTACATTTGCAATGACATCTGGTTTTGGAATATTAATAAATATTTCTTTGTCCATCGTAGCCTCCATAACGTGGTGTCTGCGGGAAGACACAGATTCCCTACTCATCGCGGGCTCCACTCTCACCCTGTGGAAGCTCACCGAACGATCTCATCCGATACACAAGCTACTCATCAAAGGTAAGATGATGTGTATCTTGCCTCGAGAATTTACATTGTATTACGTACTCGTATGCATTGTCTTCCATCCGCGTGGTATTTTTTATTATTTTCCAAGGAAACGTTAAAATACAGGGTAAAATTGACAAATTTTATTTATGATTTGGAAGTTATACCGACCTGTGTGAACATTATGTTAATTTATTTGTAGGTCCAGTACAAGGCAACACAACACCGGGGGGCGGCCCGAAGCCGGGTACAGACTGTTTTAATACTGTGGTAAGAATATATATAGTTTTAAAATTATTTATACATTTAAAATGCCCAATACCACCAACCGAACCGTGTACTAAATATGTACTCCGCTGGGGAAATTCAGCCAAAATAAGGAACAGAGAACTTTGGGCCTATTTAAAACAAAACCTTCGGCGACAAAACAAATATTGACAATTAACTTCTTTGCCCTTACCACGAGCACGGCACATTCCTAGCTGATAAGTTTAATCAGAATGTGTCTGCTAATACCTTCTAATGTCTTTATTGAAACTTTTGTATACGCCCTTTTATTACTGCGAATAAAATAACATATAATATTTATTTTAAAACACTAAAACAACACGCTAGATTTCCACCATCCATCTCCTGGCTCCATCATCAGATAGTCAACACCAAGTGAAATATATTGGACTCGTCAAAACGAATCATATGAGCCCAAACTCAAGGGATTTCCTAGTAGCCACTGAAAAGTTTCACCATCCACCTCCTGGCTCCATCATCTGAACAGCTCCAAGATATCAAATTATAGTATTGTCGTCAGAATTAAATATACATACAAAGTTTCATTTCGTTACGACAATTAGAATTTGTTTTTTTGGATTGGCGATGCAAAGATATCCTATCTATTGATTGTTTATAATTAGATTAATTTTTCCAACCGTTCTCTGATTGCAATGTATAGTTTTTTTTATTTTTTATTAAGTTTAAGTAGGTTGTATCAGTGGAAACCTCTAATTGGCTTTCAGTTTTATAGTTTAAGTGATAATTTGTAAAACAACTGTTGGTTTTCCCAAGAAAATAAAATAAAATAGAAGTTAGTTTAAATTAGTGATACAACGGAAGTGTCTTAGCGGAACCAGAAACGGAAACAGATGTCAAAAGTAAATTTTACCAGAAACGGAAACGGATGCAGAAACGGAAGTGTAAATAATATGAAAAATAAAATTTACAAATATATTTCTTTATTAAGTATCAAATACATCAAATCTAGATTAGAAATAGATATATTAGAAATCTACTATAGAAAACAATATTGCAACTTTGCAACTGAACATTTTATTAATATTCAAAATTAAGTAGTGGTGAGTTATATTTTATGAAAAGTAATTTGGCCGCTTTTGCACCTAACTCTCACTCTCAGCCGTCGTAAACTTCCGATTGTATCTCCGTTATAAAAGTAGCGGAAACAGAAGCAGAAACGAATGTTGAAAAGCGCGCGGAACTCCCGCACTTGCGGAAACAGAAACAGAGATCCGTTGCATCACTAGTTTAAATTAACTTTCAAGATTTGATTACATTGTTAGTTACGAGTGAAGCGAAGAAATCAACCGTCTTGGTTATACGGGCCGAATCGTTGAGAGATGTGCCCGGTACTTGCGCAGGGCTCTTTCCCGGTAGCACATTTTCTTGACTCTCGACAAATTGTTTAACTTCTAAGTCCTAGTCACTAGTTGCCAATTCTCCCCTTTCTGGGGCTCGACGTACACATCACAGGTATAGGGAAGAAAACAGATCCCGCCTCCACACTCCTCCCCCTGTAACTCCTGTAAGCCAGGATCAACGGTGGTACTCGACACGGCGCCTACTGAAGGTAGACGGTGCCCTGCGTGACTCTATTGCTACCTTGGACCCCGGACTAATTAAAGAAAGGAATAGGGTGTGTAAGCAGGAAAAGAAGTGAAGAAAACAGTGTAAGGTTGTTAACGATGATCTGTGGTCACTCGGCAGGTGTGGCAGCAGACCGCCGCCTGGAAGGTGGAGGGCGGCGAGAGCGCCGTGCACGTGGCGAGCGGCAAGCTGCCGCTGGGGCCGCCCCACGCCGCGCTGCTCACGCCCAGGGCCCTGCACCTCATCTCGAGGGACTCCCACCACCCTGTGAGTACACCCCCCACCCCCCACCCCCCACCCCCCACCGTGCACGTGGCGAGCGGCAAGCTGCCGCTGGGGCCGCCCCACGCCGCGCTGCTCACGCCCAGGGCCCTGCACCTCATCTCGAGGGACTCCCACCACCCTGTGAGTACACCCCCCACCCCCCACCCCCCACCGTGCACGTGGCGAGCGGCAAGCTGCCGCTGGGGCCGCCCCACGCCGCGCTGCTCACGCCCAGGGCCCTGCACCTCATCTCGAGGGACTCCCACCACCCTGTGAGTACACCCCCCACCCCCCACCCCCCACCCCCCACCGTGCACGTGGCGAGCGGCAAGCTGCCGCTGGGGCCGCCCCACGCCGCGCTGCTCACGCCCAGGGCCCTGCACCTCATCTCGAGGGACTCCCACCACCCTGTGAGTACACCCCCCACCCCCCACCCCCCACCGTGCACGTGGCGAGCGGCAAGCTGCCGCTGGGGCCGCCCCACGCCGCGCTGCTCACGCCCAGGGCCCTGCACCTCATCTCGAGGGACTCCCACCACCCTGTGAGTACACCCCCCACCCCCCACCCCCCACCCCCCACCGTGCACGTGGCGAGCGGCAAGCTGCCGCTGGGGCCGCCCCACGCCGCGCTGCTCACGCCCAGGGCCCTGCACCTCATCTCGAGGGACTCCCACCACCCTGTGAGTACACCCCCCACCCCCCACCCCCCACCCCCCCACCGTGCACGTGGCGAGCGGCAAGCTGCCGCTGGGGCCGCCCCACGCCGCGCTGCTCACGCCCAGGGCCCTGCACCTCATCTCGAGGGACTCCCACCACCCTGTGAGTACACCCCCCACCCCCCACCCCCCACCCCCCACCGTGCACGTGGCGAGCGGCAAGCTGCCGCTGGGGCCGCCCCACGCCGCGCTGCTCACGCCCAGGGCCCTGCACCTCATCTCGAGGGACTCCCACCACCCTGTGAGTACACCCCCCACCCCCCACCCCCCACCCCCCACCGTGCACGTGGCGAGCGGCAAGCTGCCGCTGGGGCCGCCCCACGCCGCGCTGCTCACGCCCAGGGCCCTGCACCTCATCTCGAGGGACTCCCACCACCCTGTGAGTACACCCCCCACCCCCCACCCCCCACCGTGCACGTGGCGAGCGGCAAGCTTACTCCGAGCTAAGAATGGTTGAGTTGTGTCAACCGGACGGTCATACTCCGAGGTTCGGAACGGCGCTATAGTGAAAAGTTGCATTCCGAGCGTAGCTTTTGAACTTGGCTCTGGTAATCCCGAAGTCAGAAAGATCTTACCTTAAGCATATATATTTTTAGGAAATATCTAATAATGTAAATACATAGGTTTATGACTCGGAGGCCGAGGGTTTGATCCCCAGCGGAGTACATGTTTAGTATTCGGTTTGGTTGGTGGTAGGGCATTTTAAATGTCCGCCTGGCTAGCTACCACCATCTTATCTAAATCTGCCGCCAAACAGCAATGTTAATATATTATTATTTAGATGATAAACATTCATGGACATGAACAGCCCGTTCGCGTAACCAGGCTATTTCACAATTAATAATGAAATATTATAATATTAAATAATAAATAATAATTTTGCAACATAAAAACCTTTTTTTAAAAAAGAGCAACCTCTCGAGTTTCTTGCTCGTTCTTCTCAGGGGAAAAGTGGCTTTTGAACAAGCAGTAGCCTAAAAAATGTAAAATCTGACTATTTTGTGTACCTACAAAATAAAGCATTTTTTGATTTTGATTGTTGTGTTCCGGTTGTTAGAGATAAGATAGCCAGTACCCCAAAGAGGATGGGGTTTCCTGGTCAGTACTCTTCCACCTTCGGCCTCATCTTCACTTAACAAATTTATTTATGTTAAGTAAAACCATTGTATATTGTATTCATTAGCTGGCATCTCGCACGCTGGGCGGCGCGGGTGAAGGCCCACCCGGGAAGAAGGCGAAATACAGCGGCGGAGCCCGACCCGTGAGTTATACATGAGACTAATTTTCCGTCAGCGTGAAAATACTTATCGTTGACTGTTGAGCAGATAACCAGGATTTTGATAATAAAAGCTTATTTGTAAGTTATTGACTAATAGGCGACCGGTTGGTGTAGTGGATAGTGTCCCTGTCAGCGAAGCCAACGATTGCGGGTTCGAATCCCGCGACGGGTAAATGTTTGTGTGATGAGAACGTTTGCTATTCATGTCACAACTCACAAAAATACGAAATATGTATAAAATACAATTTTGTTCATGACGCTCTCCGGATAGAGTATGGAACCTTACTGAGCTGAAGTCGGTTGTTTTGTGAATTTGTGACGGTTCAATTATATCCTGAGTCATGGATATTTATATAAATATTTATGTATGTTTATCCGTTATCTAGTATCCATAGTACAAGCTTTGCTTAGTTTGGGACTAGGTGATTGGTGTAAGTGTCCGAATTTTTTTTTTTTTTTTATATGAGAGGGCGGCAAACGAGCATACGGGTCACCTGATGGAAAGCAATCACCACCGCCCATGGGCACCCGCAACACCAAAAGGGTCACAGATGCGTTGCCGGCCTTTGAGGAAGGCGTAGGCTCGTTTCTTGAGTTCCAATGTCGTACTCGTTCGGGAATACCGCTGCCGGAAGTCCGTTCCACAGGGTGGTCGTACGTGGTAAGAAGTTTCTTGAGAAACGTACAGTGGTAGACTTCCACTCATCCAGGTGATGTGGATGGAAATTTAATTATTAACATTATTATATATTTTTTTTTTATAATACCGGATGAGTTCTTTTTACCGTAAGGAAAAATAGGACACATATTTGGTAAGTGAAATAGAAGGTATTGGGATGGGTAGGTAATTTTTTTTTTAAACTCATCGAATGAAGCGTTAATTTTATATTTTGACGGTCGCGTTTGTAGCCTACTCTACACAATTATATCATTAAATTAAATAAATAAATAAAAATATGAGTTCCAAATAAATTTCACACGACGGGAACCCCGCGAATCCCGCCAGTCGCATATCAAGATAAGGCCAGCGCGCGCGTTTTTGAAAAAAATAAATAAACTACCTATGCCAATACCTTCTATTTCACTTACCTAATATGCCCTATTTTTTTCCTTACGGTAAAAAGACTCATCCGGCAAATAGGTTTGTGTAGTGGTAGAGCCACGCTACAGCTTACAAGCTATTAGCTTGCAGCATGAATGGGCCGGCTCGACCGGGGAAGTACCACCCTCTCGCAGAAGACCGACGTCTGAGTAGTGGCATTTTGCCACTGCGCTTCGTCCGGTGAGCGAGGGCGCCGGAGGCCCACCTTCCAGTCTATCCACTATTAGTGCTGGAGAATCCCTCATCGCTCAGGCTGCCCTACTTATTCTGTGGTGGACACCTTCCTCAAAGGCCGGCAACGCATCTGTGACCCTTTTGGTGTTGCGGGTGTCCATGGGCGGCGGTGATTGCTTTCCATCAGGTGACCCGCATGCTCGTTTGCCGCACTCTCATATAAAAAAAAAAAGGTCTTGTTAAAAATTATGAATTTTTATGTACATTAAATAAGCTGTCACCTCGTGTTACTATTGGTTGTGTGGGGTACAGGGCGGAGGCGGCAGCTGCGCTATCACCTGCTGCGCCGACCTGTCCCTACTGGGCGGCGCGATAGTGGCGGTGGACACCCACTCGCAGCTGCACGTGCTGCGTGTGCAACCCGCCGTCGACATACGTGAGTCAAGGTTTAACCTCAAAACCTTAAACACACTAATTTTTTATATCAATTTCATTAGGAGCTCAGAAATCTAGTTTCTAAACCATTGTAACGGTCTGAGGTCAACCTAATTTTTTGAGGTTAATCTCAAAATTTGAAAATTAATTTCAGCTGCCCCGTTGGTAATCCAGCATACTGCGTCGCTGCTGGAATACGCGTTGGTGTCGGGTTACGACTGTCTGGACGTGCAATTCACGCTCTCCGGCAAGCATAGCGTCATTGAAGCTGTTTTGGACAGGTGAAACATTCAACATCCACCTCTCATCCCATATCCACTTCCTACTACGCCCATTAATATGCATAATAAAGGTAAAGTAATTTTTTTTGTACTAATAGAACATCACACTATTATCGAGTGTGGCTCTGTTTGATTGTCTATTTATATTTATTTTGAGGACCACGTGAACGAAGTCGGCGGCGGACAGCTAGTCTTCAAATGACTGCCTTACCGAACATTTCGGTGACTTTGTAGAAACACGAAAACTCATTCACGCACTTAAGCAGAATGATTATGGGGAATACTCGTGATACTAAAGAACATACCTAATAAAAAAAATTACAAACACGAAAAACATATTTTCCCTTCGCATAAATTGAAAAGCTTGTTGTACGGAACACTTATTTTTAATTATTATTAATTAAACCAGCTTTCCGCCAGCGACTCCGTCCGCGTGGAAGGTTTTATCAAAATGGTCGAGCAAAAAAAATTGCCCGTATGTTAATTCAGGTAATCTGTCTACCCACCAAATTTCATCCAAATCCGTCCAGCCGTATAGGCGTGAAGAGGTAACAAACATACATACGTACAGACATACACACACAAACTGTCGCATTTATAATATTAGTTGTGGGATACAGTACTTTAAATTAATGTCGATATCGTTTCAGGTTGACAGAGTCCTTCCAGCGTCAGCCAGCCGCCTTCCAGCAGTACTACTACCACAGCTGGCTCAAACTGAGGATAGCTCTATGCAGGTATGTCCAATCAGGTGACCGATCGTCACAGCGCGAATCCTATATTGCATTAACAAAGTTTTTCCAAGACATTGGCTATAGGAAATGGGCCTCTGGTCACTAACAAAAGACTGTCACAAATTGTAGAATTGGAGCGTCGGTGGCCCAGTGGAGGAGACACAGTCTCCTAATTTGGGAGGTACCGGCTCGATCTCCAGGCAGGCCATGTACCAATGAGATTTTAAATATAATTTTGCTCTTAAACGGTGAAGAAAACTTCTTGAGGAAACCTGCATGCCTAAGAAATAAAAAAAAAAATCGAAGTCATGCGAAGTCCACAACGCGCACTGGGCCAGCGTGGGGGATTATGGCCCATACTCCCTCAATATGAGGATAGGTCTATATTCCTGCAGTGGGATTACCTATGTTATTGATGTACTGAGTAAAAAGAAGTGGACCCAGATGCGACCCCTGAGGAATGCCTAAGGGGTTAGTAAGAAACCTTGACTGATAACGTTAGACCGATTACGTTTTGCCCACCGTAGTTATGTCGCTGTGTATACAGACTGTCGATAGAGTTTTGATTAATGTGAAGTGATTTATTTTATCAAATGCTTATGACAAATCTAAGTCTGCAAAACTAAGTATTTTCAGGCAGAGAATGATTTTGACTCACTGAACGACACATTAAGGATATGTAGGAAGTGCCTTTCCAACAAATTTTATTTCGATAGCGAGACACATGTCTACTTGCTTTCGTATATCAATCTTATGTATTATGTATGTAGATATTTTAAGTTGCTTTTGTAATAATTAATAACGTGGCGGGTCAGTGACCTCATTCGCACTACACACAAACCTTTACAGGTTTTCGTAGGCGTCTTATAGTGAAGATTGTTCAAATAATGTTCTATGGATAAATAAATAAAAAAAAAAAAATACAATAGCAGAAAAACAATAACATGATACAAAGTAAAAAAAAAACTACGAGTGAGACTCGATCTCAATCCTAAGATCGCTTAGAGCCGTTGGGATCGATGTTGTAAATTGGTAGATAGGTAAATGACATAAAAGACCTTTATGTACTATTTATATATACATAGATATATCGTACAGTGTAGTCATTAAACATTCGTGGCCACAAACAGTCATCTTTCGCATTTCTACTAGCGACCCCGTCAGGATCCGAAACTGGAATCCTCTTTCCTCAATCAGCACCTGCGATATAGTGTCCGAGCATTCTGTTGATGCGTGTCAGGCTGGTGCCGGCGGCGCAGAGCAGCGTGTCGTGGCTGACGTGCCTGCGATATAGTATCCGAGCATTCTGTTGATGCGTGTCAGGCTGGTGCCGGCGGCGCAGAGCAGCGTGTCGTGGCTGACGTGCCTGCGATATAGTATCCGAGCATTCTGTTGGTGCGTGTCAGGCTGGTGCCGGCGGCGCAGAGCAGCGTGTCGTGGCTGACGTGCCTGCGATATAGTATCCGAGCATTCTGTTGGTGCGTGTCAGGCTGGTGCCGGCGGCGCAGAGCAGCGTGTCGTGGCTGACGTGCCTGCGATATAGTATCCGAGCATTCTGTTGGTGCGTGTCAGGCTGGTGCCGGCGGCGCAGAGCAGCGTGTCGTGGCTGACGTGCCTGCGATATAGTATCCGAGCATTCTGTTGATGCGTGTCAGGCTGGTGCCGGCGGCGCAGAGCAGCGTGTCGTGGCTGACGTGCCTGCGATATAGTATCCGAGCATTCTGTTGGTGCGTGTCAGGCTGGTGCCGGCGGCGCAGAGCAGCGTGTCGTGGCTGACGTGCCTGCGATATAGTATCCGAGCATTCTGTTGGTGCGTGTCAGGCTGGTGCCGGCGGCGCAGAGCAGCGTGTCGTGGCTGACGTGCCTGCGATATAGTATCCGAGCATTCTGTTGATGCGTGTCAGGCTGGTGCCGGCGGCGCAGAGCAGCGTGTCGTGGCTGACGTGCCTGCGATATAGTATCCGAGCATTCTGTTGGTGCGTGTCAGGCTGGTGCCGGCGGCGCAGAGCAGCGTGTCGTGGCTGACGTGCCTGCGATATAGTATCCGAGCATTCTGTTGGTGCGTGTCAGGCTGGTGCCGGCGGCGCAGAGCAGCGTGTCGTGGCTGACGTGCCTGCGATATAGTATCCGAGCATTCTGTTGGTGCGTGTCAGGCTGGTGCCGGCGGCGCAGAGCAGCGTGTCGTGGCTGACGTGCCTGCGATATAGTATCCGAGCATTCTGTTGGTGCGTGTCAGGCTGGTGCCGGCGGCGCAGAGCAGCGTGTCGTGGCTGACGTGCCTGCGATATAGTATCCGAGCATTCTGTTGGTGCGTGTCAGGCTGGTGCCGGCGGCGCAGAGCAGCGTGTCGTGGCTGACGTGCCTGCGATATAGTATCCGAGCATTCTGTTGGTGCGTGTCAGGCTGGTGCCGGCGGCGCAGAGCAGCGTGTCGTGGCTGACGTGCCTGCAGACGCTGGGCGCGCTGTGGGCGGCCGCCTGCGCCGCGCTGCGCCCCGACGAGCGCCCGGACGGACCGCTCGCCGCGCTGCTCTCCGACCACGACGACAAGGTTTGTCTTTGTGATTAACTGGATACGCGTTTGACCACGATCTCACCTGGTGGAAAGTGACGATGTTTAACCGCCTCCGTGGCTCAATGTAAACAACATTGGGTTTACGATTCGGAGGTCGCGGGTTCGAACCCCAGCGGGGTACATGTTTAAGTACTCGGTTTGGTTGGTGGTAGGGCATTTTAAATGGCCGCCTGGCTAGCTACCACCATCTTATCTAAATCTGCCGCCAAGCAGCAATGTTAATAGCATAGTTGTGTTCCGGTTGTCAGAGATAAAATAGCTAGTCCCCGAAATGTGTTGGAGTTTCCGGGTCAGTACGTTTGCACCTTCGACCTCATCTTCACCTAACACCAGGCGTGATTGAGGGCAAGTACCAAACCGTTTAGCATAAAAAAAAATGTGGCGGAAGATGAAGCACGCGATCTCGTTAGATGCATATTCACCTGCTCCTGGGGATCCCGAGGTTGTAGGATTGAGGATAGACTGACGCCGGAAGGGAGTTCCGTGCCTTGCCTGAAGAATGAATGAAGTGACGAACCGCTCAGTGCGAATGTTCGGTAGCCGACGCCGAAATGAAATAGCTGTCGCGAGAGTTTCCTGAATTTATAATTCTTTAAATACGTGGTCGCATTGAATATTATTAAGTGCATACTTACGTAATCTAAATGGATATGTGTTTAGCTGCTTATTCGGTAATGTTTCGGCGGTACAACATGGCCGCTTATCGATGCGTCGTGTGCTCCTAAGGCGCTGCTGACGCTGGAGGCGAAGGGCGAGGTGTGCAGCGAGGCGACGAACGCGGCGGCCCTGGCGCTGCTGCCGCTGCGCCGGCCGCTGCAGCGCGCCGCCGACATCGCCGGCACCGTGCTGGCCGCCGTGCACACCCATCCGCATCCCCACCCCCACACGCACTCCCACCAGCACCAGTCCATCGGGTATGCTACCTATATAGGGTCATTTTTTTCAAGTGGACGTGCATGGCCAAATTCGAAGCTACGAGGAATACAGAAAAGTTATCACGAATGTCTCGGGCCCGATTTTAATGAAGAGTAAAACTGCATCATTGGATTTTTCAAAAATTAATATTCCTAGACAGAAATCGAATACATTGATTTTGAAAAAAAAAATACACGAAAATTACACCATTCGATAGTGTCTGTCTAGTGGTAGCTAGCCAGGCGGACATTTAAAATGCCCTACCACCAACCAAACCGAGTACTTAAACATGTACTCCCTGGGAATCGAACCCGCGACCTCCGAATCGTAAACCCAATGTTGTTTACATTGAGCCACGGAGACAGTTAAATCTACCTGTATGTTATACCTATGATCCACAATAAACTATTTGAATTTGAAAATCTTAACCAAATTTATATAAGACCACTGAAACGTAATCAAACAAAAAGATATCATCAAAAGTTGACAAAGATATCGCGTAACAATTTAACCGCTTCCGTGGTTCAATGTAAACAACATTGGGTTTACGAGTCGGAGGTTGCGGGTTCGATCCCCAGCGGGGTACATGTTTAAGTACTCGGTTTGGTTGGTGGTAGGGAATTTTAAAAATGTCCGCCTGGCTACCTACCACCATCTTATCTAAATCTGCCGCCAAGCAGCAATATCAAAAGCATTGTTGTGTTCCGGTTGTCACAGATAAAATAGCCAGTCCCCCTAATGTGTTGGGGTTTCCGGGTCAGTACGCTTCCACCTTCGACCTCATCTTCACTTAACATCAGGTGTGATTGAGGTCAAGTACGAACCCGTCGTGTTTAAAAAAAAGACAATATTTTAAAAACCTCCTCCAAGGCGGTTAAAAAGCAGACTCACTTGCCATATTTAAGGTCACATTAGCCAGACATATTTCATCACCCAAAATCAATCTGTAGATAGATTTAAACGTTTGATTCTTCAGCCACACACATATTTATGCAGTAGTATTGTAGAAGTTTTACAGTAATATGACGACCAATTGGTGTAGTGGATTGTGACCCTGTCAGCGAAACCAACGGTTGCGGGTTCGAATCCCGCGAGGGGTAAATGTTTGTGTGATGAATACAAACATTTATTCCCGAGTCATGGATGTTTATATAAATATTTATGTATGTTTATCCATTATCTAGTTTCCATAGCACAAGCTTTGCTTAGTTTGGTGATTAGATGATTGGTGTAAGTGTCCGAAATATTAAAAATAATAATAATAATGCAGTGTGAGTTGTATCAATGATTTTTTATCATGGAACTTCATAAATCATAACCAAAGGAATATCATTGAAATTTCTTGCAATGTGTTTTATTGTTCTGTCGGTAACAGGAACGTATTATTGGTGGTGTAGACGACCGATTGGTGTAGTGGATAGTGACACTTTCAGCGAAACCAACGGTTGCGGGTTCGAATCCCGCGACGGGTAAATGTTTGTGTGATGAATATGAACATTTATTCCTGAGTCATGGATGTTTATATAAATATTTATGTATGTTTATCCGTTATCTAGTATCCATAGTACAACCTTTGCTTAGTTTGGGACTAGATGATTGGTGTAAGTGTCCGAAATATTTATTATTGATTGATTATTATTATTGATTATCTGAAATAATTTAGGTACGATAATAAATGTATTTTATTAAAATTATTACAATAAAAAATATTTATTTATATCTTGAATTTCTTACGGTTAGTAGACGTAGTCCTTAAAATTAACGAAACAGCCAAAAGATTAGATTCCAAACCAAGAATTTTTGCTATATTATAAATCAAAATTAAACATTACAAGTTACCTCAGTCGGTAACTACCTAATAATAAATAAATAAATAAATATTCTTGGACATACACACAGCGCCGTCTAGTTCCACTTTAAGCAACTATAGGCTTGTGTTGTGGATACCAGATGGCTGATATACTACATAAATACTTTTTTTTTGTAAATAAATACTTATTATAAATGAAAACATCCATAACTCGGGTGCACATGTCCGTATTCATCATACAAACATATGCACCTTGCGGGATTCGAATTCGAAAACTCTGTTGTCCTTGAGGGATTTATTGAGAATAAAGTAGGAGATACCCCTGGAAATATATCCGCTACGATAGCGATGACACACGACGGCAGCTCACACACACACATAACTAAATAAATATATCAAACATTAATACCCATTTATATAGCCTCAAACTTAGCATAGCTTGTGCTGTAGACAGGTATTAGATAACGTTCGTAGTCATCACACAAAAATTTATCATTAGAGGAATCCCAACCAGCATTGGTTTTGAAAGCAGCGCCACTATCTACTCCATCAATCAGCTATCTAATAAAAACCTTTTGGTATAGTGGTCAGAGTTTGTAACCACTAGACCAAACCAGTCGTCACCTAATGTCCATAGTGTCTCCCTTTATGTCCGCATGAACACAGACAGTATGTAATATGATGTATTGCACCCCGGCAGTTACACGCTGCAGTCGGACCCGAGCGGCATGGTGATGCTGCGCAAGCTGCTGTGCCTGTCGCGCGGCCTCTGCGGCGACGGCCGCCTGCTGGCGCGGCTGCAGGGACAGCCCAAACCAGATCTCATCGGTCAGTGCTTCACGTCTTCTAGCCCAATCCAAGATTTACTTTAATCAAGGATTGAGCCCAACCAAGGTTTCCACCACCACCCACCACAACCAACCAAGAGCCCAATGACGGATTTAACAAAATCAAGGTTTTAGACCAATCACTTGTTTACCTCAATCAATGCTTTAACTCTATCAAAGCTATAGCACAATCAAGGATTTAGCGCAATCAAGGTTTTAGCACAATCAAGGCTTTAACCCAATCAAGGCTTTAGTTCTAATAAAGCTATAGCACAATCAAGGATTTACCGCAATCAAAGTTTTAGCACAATGAAGGCGTTACCCCATCAAGGTTTTACCCCAATCAAAGCTTTAGCTCCATCAAGGATTTCGCCCAATCAAGGTTTAAGGATTTATCAAAATCAAAGTTTTAGCTGTATGAAGAATTTACCCCAATCAAGGCTTAAGGATTTACCCCGATCAAAGTTTTAGCTCTATCAAGAATTTACCCCAATCAAGGCTTTAGCTTTGTCATGGATTTCGCCCAATCAAGGCTTTAGCTCAATTACGCATTAAGCCCAGTGAAGGCTTTAGCTCAATCAACGCTTTGAATAGTGACTCTAACAATAATTCCTCTGTACGTATACTTTGAAGTGTGATAAAGTGTACGATGTATACAGGGTACGATGGAGAAATAATTCAATGTTTTACTTTTGGATAATCGTAATGTATGAACTGCGAAGATGGAGATGTTGTCATTGTCATTCAGCAGTGTGATGCACATGATATTCCGTTTGTCGCAGAGGAGTGCCTGGCGGCGAGCAGCGCGCGGGCGCGGCCCCGCGTGTGGGAGGCGCTGCCGCGGGTGGCCGTCTGCGCGCCACACGGCGCCGCGCTGCCGCTGCACGTGAGTCCCACTGCACTATACTAGTGGTACTACTTGGGGGAGTGGGGCATGCGTAACCGCCTGACCTGGGGGAGTGGGGCATGCGTAACCGCCTGACCTTCTCCCCAGCCAAGTCCCAGCACATGACTGTCAAAGGTAAACTGCAGCGACCCCCTACGATGAGGATGGACGGTGCTCCGATGAGGAGCGTGACACACGCCAAGGTGCTGGGGGTCGTGCTGGACACAAGCTCGTCTTTTGTCCAGCACGCCCAGCAGTTGGGCGAGCGAGCGGCTAAGTGCTTCGGGAAGATGTCGCGTGTTTCGGCTTCTTCCTGGGGCATCAGATACGCGGCCCTGCGACTACTGTATGTGGGGACGTTTCGGGCCACATTAACCTATGCGGCGGCAGTTTGGTACGAGCGCGTGGCGGTCTATGCCGTCCGTAGTGCGCTACTTAGGGCCCAAAGACCAGCCTTAATCCTGCTGAGTAAGGCCTACAGGTCAACGAGCACGGCAGGACTTCCTGTACTGGCTGGGGTGCTTCCCGCTGACCTGGAGGTGCGCAGGGCGGGTAGAGTGGAGAGCGAGCGAGGGGGACTGGCTCCGCGCGAGGTGCGAGGACTGAAGGAGAGGATTCTGGCAGAGACAGTCGCGGAGTGGCAGTCGCGATGGGCGGTGGAGGAGAAAGGCAGAGACCTGTCTCTCTTCTTCCCCGACGTCGCGGTGCGCCTGGTCCTACACTGGGTGCACCCGGACCATATGACGTCACAATTGCTGACTGGCCACGGCAGGTTTAAGAAGCGACTGCACGCTATGTCCCTGACAGAGTCCCCGGCGTGCTACTGTGGAGACGCCGCGGAGGAGGACAGGGAGCATGCCCTATGGGTCTGCCCCCTGTATGAGGTGGAGCGTCGGGAAATGCTGGCAGACATTTGGAGGTCCCTTTTTGGACCGATACACCATGGCGATCTCGTGGGGACGGAGGCGAACTACGCAAGCTTTAGAAGATACGCACACGCATGGCACAGGAAGCGGGCTCGACTCGAGTTTGAAGAACGGAACGCTTCGGAAGATTAGATCTGCAGTCCGGGGGTGAAGCAGCCGTACTAGTGACGTCAAGCCCCAGAATGGGGAGAATTGACCATAGGGACAAGGAGAAAGATTTAAATAATTTGTCGAGAGTCAAGAAGTGTGCTACCGGGAAAGAGCCACGAGCAAGTACCGGACACATCTCTCAACGATTCGGCCCGTATAACCAAGATGGTTGATGGGGCCATGGGAAGGTGGAGGGTTTGCACTATACTAGTACTGTACTATAGCACAGTACATACAGCGGCCCCGCGTGTGGGAGGCGCTGCCGCGGGTGGCCGTCTGCGCGCCACACGGCGCCGCGCTGCCGCTGCACGTGAGTCCCACTGCACTATACTAGTACTGTACTATAGCACAGTACATACAGCGGCCCCGCGTGTGGGAGGCGCTGCCGCGGGTGGCCGTCTGCGCGCCACACGGCGCCGCGCTGCCGCTGCACGTGAGTCCCACTGCACTATACTAGTACTGTACTATAGCACAGTACATACAGCGGCCCCGCGTGTGGGAGGCGCTGCCGCGGGTGGCCGTCTGCGCGCCACACGGCGCCGCGCTGCCGCTGCACGTGAGTCCCACTGCACTATACTAGTACTGTACTATAGCACAGTACATACAGCGGCCCCGCGTGTGGGAGGCGCTGCCGCGGGTGGCCGTCTGCGCGCCACACGGCGCCGCGCTGCCGCTGCACGTGAGTCCCACTGCACTATACTAGTACTGTACTATAGCACAGTACATACAGCGGCCCCGCGTGTGGGAGGCGCTGCCGCGGGTGGCCGTCTGCGCGCCACACGGCGCCGCGCTGCCGCTGCACGTGAGTCCCACTGCACTATACTAGTACTGTACTATAGCACAGTACATACAGCGGCCTCGCGTGTGGGAGGCGCTGCCGCGGGTGGCCGTCTGCGCGCCACACGGCGCCGCGCTGCCGCTGCACGTGAGTCCCACTGCACCATACCGTACCGCGCTATACTAGTACTATATTATATTTTTTTTATTTTTATTTCACAGTATCACAGTACATACAAACACATCCGGCTCGAAAGACCACAAAGTCGCGCGTGCTCATTATCACTTGTCATTTATGATCTTTTTTTTTTTATTTTTTTTTTCTTTTTTTTTATCTTTGATGATGATCTTTACATTTATCAGAATTATTTCGAGCAATGATTCGGAATTTATATTAATTACTTGGTTGTATCATTGTCTAGCATATACGAGTACTCCGGTAGGTATATCTAGGTATAAGACTTGCTTTTGCTTGTTCATTTTCTAAAATAAATAAAAAAAAAAAAAATATCTCTTGATTTATATATGCCATTTCATACTGTACCATACTATAACTACATAAGTTTTTCAGTTTTTTAGTTTAAGTGATAATTTGTAAAACAGCTGTTGGTTTTCCCAAGAAAATAAAGTAAATAACGATTAGAGAGATCGTTACCATTCGGAATACAAACATCACACGGTGCAATTGTAAGTAATGTAAAGATCGGTTCGTACTCACCTTTCCAAAATAAAGAATACAAATTAATATTTAAACAACAACACTCAATTACTTCTCTGAAACCCGCCAATTCGTGTTGGACGCATCGCCTTTATGACCGTAAATTCAGTCGGTTTAAGAACAAATCGGACATTAGTTTTATGTCACGTATGTCACTTATGACATACGTGACATAAAACAATGCATTAATACACTGCAAAAAATCACATTTTTTAGTTATTAAAGAAGAATCTTTTGGCCTTTCAAAACAAAATTTAACTCAGTTTTTTCTACACTCGTTTGTGTAGTTATTACATGAATACAATATAGTTCTAACCTCCATCTTTGGAATAAAATGTTAAGAATTGAACAAACGCAATTCTTCTTCTTCTTATTTTTGAGGATGGCAACCAGTCAACCTCACTGTCGAGGAACATTACTACCAGTTTCGAGTGAAAAATTTTATTTCTCTTATTTCTTCAGTTTATAAGTCAGTCGCAGTCAAAACAAGTAATTAGTCGTATACTTCGCGTATACAGAGTAGTCACGGTCATTCAGTAAAGTGGCAGAATGCTTTACAAGAGATTTTGGCGGCTTCTTGTGGGAACCCGAAAGCTTCGTTACGCACTTAATTTACACTTCCCTTCACTTGTACACCATCACTAACTTTTGCTACACAATATTCTGCCATTATTAAGCTTCAAAAGTCAGAATGCACGAATTATAAGAATTATTATTATTTTTATATTTTATGGCAATCGGTCGTCTTCAATGCGACAACCATTACTGCCAGTGTCCGGTTGTGCGGATACTATAAAAAAAATTACAACTTCACTCGCCGAGATCCCGCCAAAAAGCTATTGGCATCCGCTTTTTCCCGCTCTCTTCTTCTTCTTCTTCTTATTTTTGAGGATGGCAACCAGTCAACCTCATTGTCGAGGGACATTACTGCCAGTTTCGAGTGAAAATTTTTATTTATCTTATTTCTTCAGTTTGTAGGTCAGTCTCAATCAAAACAAGTAATTCGTCGTATACAGAGTCTAGTCACAGTCACGGTCAAGTCATTCTTCAGTAAAGTGGCAGAATGCTTTACAAAAGATTTTGGTGGCTTCTTGTGGGAACCCGAAAGCTCCGTTACGCACTTTAATTTACACTTCCCTTCACCTGTACACCAACACTAACGTTTGCTGCACAATATTCTGCCATTATTAAGCTTCAAAAGTTAGAATGCACAAATTTTAAGACTTATAAAGAAAAATGCTACTTCACTCCAGTTCCAGTTTGTTCCCGCCAAAAAGCCTTCCCGCTCTCAAATGTCAAATAAAATAAAAACAGTGTTGTCCAAAAATCGATAATAGATATTAATCGATCGATTGTACTTTACGCGGCAGCTCGAGTACGGTGTCGAGCCTGAAGCCCTGCGGTACAGCCCCGAGCCGCCCGCCAGCTTTCAACAATGCGACATCGCCCCTTCGCAGGACATGGATTCCATACGGTAACTCGGAAAATTTATGTTTTAAAATTTTACGGTACAGGAGTCTGAACCTTTAACATGAGAGAAATATTCAGAGCAATGTGTAAAAGGTTGTTTGACATATATACCTGGTGGAAACACATGGATATCTGTCATTATGAATTAGTATGCTACGCTTGCAGACTGGGATACGCATGATACGATTTACGACCTTGAAATACAATTTTTATTGTTCACGTTGAATTTATTTTATAGCTATGTCTGTATGTTTGATACGACTCTGTAGAGATGAATAAAACCTATATCATAACTGTCTTAATTGCAACCCTACAAATTAGATAAATAGCGAAAGGAGTATTTCTCATTTAAGATATTTGTCTATTCTCTTTCATATCTTTATTTGTAAACTTCAAACTTCGAGCATTTTTTAACTTAAAAACCATGATATCATTTGTTGATCATCTATTGGAAATAATAATAGGGCTTAAGCGTTTATCCGTCAGTCAGTATGTCCAAACTACTACCGCTTCGGAAAGGGAAATCATCTGTGGGAATAGAAGCGGAGCAAGAAACCTTCGGAATAATATAATATATATTTTGATAAAAAAGTACGAATATATTTTTATCATTTTGGGAGTTGGTGGAAGTACACCTAAGCGTTTTTGTCATGATTTTTTACATGATCTTAATGTATTTTTTTCAGTTTGTTTAATGATATTCTCAGGCATGAAAACATATACGGTGTCCCACATAAATGATACTCCTCTGTGGAAGCTCCAAACAATTCTATTGATATTTTGGTCGTGTCAGATGCGGTCAGATGGGTGGAGACATTGAGAGAGGCCTAAAGCTAAACGAGCGGCAGATCACCTATTGGCGTCAAGTCCTGGATACGAGACAGGAGTGGCGTCAGTTCGTATCTGAGGCAGAGACCTACTTTGGGTCACTAAATCGGAAATGAATGTATGTGCATATTTATTGTGATACACATCTTTCTGCAACTTTAGTGGCACTCGAAAAGAGCATGTGTTGTATTTTGCAAAGTAAAAATTAAATGATTATTTTAAAGGTCAAATTCGTTCCGTAGGTTTTATTTAGAAAATCCTAATGCCCTTGTGTAACAACTTTCGTTATACTTTGACGTAAAATTCTGGGATAAAAGGTTACTCGAAATTGTTGCAATTTGAATAAAAATTTGAAATGACTACTGCTCATTCACAAGGCTGACTCCCCAGAGAAGAATGAGAATAAATCTTAAGGGTTTTATTTAAGAATAAGAATCATCCATTTTTGTCAATATAATTATCATTAAAACAGTCAGAAATGTTATAATAAGAAGATGACCATTAAGCGCTATCTTCAAGCTATTTGGACTTTTAAAAGCGCGCTGTTTGATAATCGTTCATTATCCCATTATAAACCATGTTTTTAATCATCACTGGTTCTGACGTTAAGTTCTATTTTCGAACGCCACCAAGTAGTAGTTGTAGATGTCAATATGCGTATGTATCTATTTAGCATGGCATGAGAAGTACTCCTTTGCGTTTATGTATGCGAAACCTCAACTGCTTTATAAATAAACTTTATATGTTATTAATTATATACTATGTGTGAATGTGGCTGATGATGACTATATCTTTATTTCTATTTGTGTAAAATAAGCTCGATTATAGAAAACATCTGCTGTACGTTATTGGGCCTACGATTTATTCATGTATTGATGTTACAACTGCTGCTCACTAAATCAGAGCGAATGCAACAAGTACAATCTTCATGTTTAAACTGCAACTGCTGAAACGGCTTTCATTTGTACCGTGACGTCCGTAAAGGTGGAGGATTGTACGATGGTAGGCTTAATCAAACCGAACACAATAGATATATTTCCGATTGAATAATTTTTAGTTTGTACGTTAGTTCATAAATGAAAGAATCCATGCATTCAATAATAGTTAATTGTGCAGTTAATTTTTTTCTGAATTTGACAGCCGAGAGGTAGGCTCGGGGCTTTCAATTTGTAGTTTTCTTTTTGCATGTGCATTATATTTTGATTAATTATGATCCGGTGTCATTTAAACTTTCATTCGTACTTTAGATATATCCTCTCGTCTCTGTGAACCTACCTAGACATGCCGTGTCTTGGGGTCGGTGGAGTGAAAGGGCTACGTTCAAGGTATCGCCTCTCGAATGCCAGGGAGAACTGATCGTCTACCCTATGTCATTATTTCGAACTTCTGTCCTCCGAAGGCCGCAATAGTTAAATGAGAGCCACAGTTGTATACGTCGCGATAGGTTCTGAATACATCGGCTCCTCAGCAGTGTGTCTGATACAGGGTGAATTTGAATTCGTGTAATTCCCATTAACTGGTGACGCCACTCTTGATTACGAACAACTTTCCCCAAGGAACAATAGTGTAATTTCATAAAATGATTTTGACTACCTATACAAAATAAACTATTCCGAAACCACCTCTAGTATGGAAGTTCAACAATTTTCGGCTGAATTCGGCTCTGGTTCCCGATGGAAAGTTGGTCGTAATCAGGAGTGGAGTCACCAGTATTAAATTTTATTCTGTACATCGGCGGTCGTAACGTATGTACGGGAGAGTGATGTTGTGTTGTGCCCTCCCGCAGCTACATGTACCTGGGCGGAGGCGGTGGGGGCGGGGGCGGTGGGGGCGGCGGGGGCGGGCGGTGCGGCGGCGCGGGGCGGGTGCGCGCGTGCGGGCGGTGCGGGGCGCGCGCCCTGCCGCACGCGCAGCCCGCGCGCCACCCGCTGCAGCGCGCGCACGACGCACGCTTCCTGCCGCAATGCCGGTCCGTACCCACCACTCACTCACTCACTGATCGCCACACACCACCTCACCGATCGCCACCCACCACTCAACGACGGCCACCCACCACTCAACGATGCCCACCCACCACTCACCGATCGCCACCCACCACTCAACGATGCCCACCCACCACTCACCGATCATCACCCACCACTGACCGATCGCCATCCATCACTCAGTGATCACCACCCACCACTCACCTATCGCCAGCTACCACTCACCGGTCACCACTCGCCGATCAACACTCAAGACTCCCCGATCACTACTCAACTCACCACCAATCGGATATAGAAATACATTCAGCTGATACATATGAACAGTTGAGGAATATTCAGTGTGCGAAGTGTAAGTGTTGTCTCGTTTTTAACTTTACCATCGCGTTCGCGTTTACGAAAAAAGTCCCTATGAAAAAAATCGTTTTGCAAACTATCCGCTAGAGGCGCTGCACATTTCTCCATACAAATCTTCACGTAAACGTGAACGCGGTAGTAATGTTAAGTCGAAACAAAACTTACACTCGGCCCTCTGTAAAGGAAATGTATTTCGTGTAGTAGATAAGTTAGGATGATTCTGTCAAAATTTCAGTGTTGAAAACTCTAATTTCATCATACATCATAAAGTTCTTTTGAGTTACTACATATTGACATATTTATAATTGATCGTGACTGGGATGGTACTATATTTCATAAAAATAATAGTAATTATAAATTACACTATGGACCGAAATAATTTACATGACTATAAAAATTCAATTTACTCGAATGTTGTCTTTATCGTAACCTTATAGTTATATCACCGTAAATTGTAATTGTAATTCTTCAGAGTTGTTGAAACTATATAAACACACATTTTTTTCTGCTTACAGATGTGGTGGAAATTGGACACTAGTTTCTAATATTTAAGTTTAAGTGATATATGTAATTTCGATTTAATTATGTAATAAGGATAATGTATTTTGTAAATATAATGTATAATGAATGAGAGACAATGCTTATAATTAAATCTTGTTTTATTTTACCCTTGGATGGAAACTGTTAACATTCCAGTAACAATTTAACATCAGAAACGTCGTCAGGTGCATTGCACTTTAGGATATATTAATGAGTCTGAATTAATAATCTGGGGCGAACCTACACTTCTATGTTTCCATAACCCTGCACATACATTTTTATGTGTGTACGTAAATTACACGTGCACAGCGACCGTCCACCAACCGAGGAACGTTCCCCTTTTAACGCGGATAACGTAAACTGCGTGTGCCACTACACACACAATTTTTTTTATGCACAACAACAAAAAAGATGAGGCCGAAGGTGGAAGCGTACTGACTCGGAAACCCCATCTTATTACATTACAGAAACAAATAGTAGTAGACCAAACATTAATATGTTTCTGCAAAAGTTGAAGCGTACCCCATGCAGCTTTAAATAGGTAGAGTTATATTGGGTTTATAACCAACTCAAGAGTAGAACCAATTACAGGAATACTATCGACATAGAGAGCACTATTATTGGTCCTAAAAATCAGCATTTTTCTGTGAAACTAATATCTTAGATAAAAAAGATGTGTGTGTGCGCTAATCCCTTTTCTTAAAAAAGAAAAAAATACTCTGGTCAGATTTGTAATTCCGTGGAATTCTGACAGCTCTCAGTTGTAACAGAACAGAAGACAGGTCAGCTGTCATAAATAATTTTATTTCTGCGTTAGTATAGGTAATTGTAGGTACATCTAAAACTAACTGCATAAGGAGTATAATGATCTATGTTAAATACCTACCTACTATCTTAACAATGTCACTCCCACCTAATGCAAGCAATCCTAAATACCATTATCAAACCGAGAAGTGAAAGTGTGGAACAAATTACCAGAGTGATCAGTGCACCGTCGGTGAACTCTTTCAAAAAAGACTAGACAAATATTTTAAAAAAAAATAGACTAAACACAAGTGCAGTGATATACACGCTTCAGCTTGAAGCTGCTAATGTATTATTATTAATAATATTAGTTTTTATTGCATCTCATTAGATATTTGAAAATAAATAAATTTTGGGAAAATAAAAAATGTTTGCAATACATGCACATGCACAGCAGTTAAAATGACACCTATTAAAATTTAATATTCCCACTAACTTTTATCCATATTAATAATTTTTAAATTAGGTAGGTAACTCATAATAAAATGAATTTAACAATACAATAATAGGTATCGCATTAAATAATTCAGTCGTTATGTATTTGTTTTCATGAATTCACTGTACTATTTTATCGATAATATTGGGATCTTTTTTTTAGTCTGGACAGACCACGAAACTTCAGAATTCCAATTAAATTTGATCCAGTGGCAATACCTGCAGTCGTAGCATGACAACTTGCGATATAGTCAATCACACATTTTATCGCGGTCATCTATCAAAATGAGCTACATAACAGTCGTAGAGCAGCATTTTGACAGATGCGCGCGATAAACGCTACCCATGCAGATCACCTCTGTCTTTTAATCAAATTAAATTTTCAAGAACATGTCATAAATGATACAATTAAATCATCATAGATATAAATATATAGTTCGACATATATCCTGTCGTTGGAGGCTTGAAAATATCAAGATAATACATAACGATACAAAAAATTAAGGAAGGATGAAATAGGATATAATAGAAAGGGATGGAAGCAAGTAGCCAATTTTCTGATATTTCTTATAGCGTTGAGTTCAGTGAAACTTGTGACCAATTATGAACCGATCGCGAGAGCAGCAAAGCCATAACAAAGTACGGTGGCGAATGCCTGCCTTTGCCTTGTTTACAGTTTGTAAGTCACTTGCCGGTTAAGTCGCATCGATAAAGCAAATTCTACTTTAAGTCATCATAACTTTGCCATTGACTCAAAAAGAAGAACAACCAACCAAAAAAACATTACAAAAAATAGAAGAACCTGGCTTTGTAAGCTGGAGTAAGCCTGAATAAACCTATAAAACGGTTTTCCCGATTGAATCGATCGATTATACTTTAATTCCGTAACGTCATTATTGTATTGATCCGTTCCCGTCACAACACTAGTCGCCAGAATCGAAGCGAGCCTTTTTCTGCGACTGCGTTGTAATTAATCGCGAATAACTTGTTAAATCTTGCAACGAGATATTTTAAGTGCAAAGTTTTTACTAGTAAATACTTGTAGTTATTATAAATGGCAGACAAAAAAGGTATTTATGCAATTTATTTGTTATTTTCTTTGTTCTTTCTTTACGAGAAGGTTGACATGTGTAACGTCATTATAAGGCCCTGAATTTGTTAGTTTACGTCGTAATTACGTTATTTTGCGGATTACATTGTGCCTTCTGGGTTGAGTTTGATGATTTTGCCATGGAAATGCTGTAGGGGTAAGATTAGGCGCAGTTTGGCGGGGGCGATCAATACCTACCAAATCCAAGATGGATGACCACTGAGCCTTTGGTTGCGAGGTGGGATTTCTACAAGAATTCTATATTTAGGCCCATTCATCATCTCCACTATTCACTATACAGAACATTGACTACAGGCTATAAAATTACGTAGGGATTTTATGAGGATTATTTCTGTTTGTGCTACTTTGCTTGTAAGGTATCTTCATGTAACTACCTCATTTGCAATTGTATGCTGCAGAAAAATAAATGTAATACCTACTTTCAATAATATGGTACCCACAATAAATGTGCAATGCCTGAATAAAACATACAACAATTAGGCCTCACCTAAATGCTTGCAGAGTAATGATTTTACCAAGTTTTGTATACCTAGATACTTGTAGGTTATTATTAGGGTAACAATAAAACAGGGGCCAGCAAAGTTTGGTCAAAGGGGTTGAGAGGAAGAGTGGTAGTTTATTTTTGGAGCGAGGAGAGACAGAAACTTGAAAAGTGGAGAATTTACGGCACATATAAGTTTGCCTATCTGTTTGCTGGATCTTGATGCTTAGCTAATTTGAATAAAATTTGGCAAGTATCTAGGCATCTAACCCATAGCAGGACAAGGTACCTACGTGATACTAAAGTCAAATTACGGAATAGAATACACATTTATCACATGAACGTGTTAAATTGTTTGTTAACATTGTTGTTAAAAAATATAATTATTAATATATCTGAATACTATGGTTAGGATGTAGGGGTTACTGAAGCAAAACAGTACTTGAATATATTGAATGTGAACAACATAGGGTTTATGAATTGGAGGTCGCGGGTTCGATTCCCGACGAGGTACATATTTAGTACTTGGTTTGGTTGGTGGTAAGGTATTTTACATGTCCGCCTCCCTAGCTACAACCATCTTATGTAAGTCAGCCACCAAACAGCAATGTTAATAGCATTGATATGTTCCAGTTGTCATAGTTGAGATAGCCAGTCAAATATGATGAGCTTTCTGAGTCAGTACGCTTCCACATTCGGCCTAATTTTCACTTAACATCAGGTGTGATTGAGCTCAAGTGCTAAACTGTTGTGCATAAAATAAAATCAATGACCTCATGGAGTCGACCATGGTTGGTGCTAAGGCGTTTTTAAATGTCTGCCATTGTTAGCTTTTTTGTGTTTCAAATCCCCCAAATAAGTGGGAGGTTCCAGGTGAGACTGCTTCCACCTTCAGGTCTACTAAACATGTGTCTGAGGTCAACTACAAAAATAAAGCCTAAAATAGGTTGAGTTTAAAACAATAAATAAAGCCTGTCAAAATCAAAAATATTTTATTCAATGTATGACTTATTGATAGTTAACATATTTAAAAAAATAAACTATCCTTCACAATTTGCAATTCTCATAAAGTAAGTTTAAGTAGGAAATAGATGATAGTTTGAGCAGAGAGACAATAGATTGGCAGTCAAGGCTGGTCTAAGGACTGTAATAATGTTGAGATATTTGCAGTCTACTCATCTGAGAGGAAGAATGAAGCCTCTCAAGACTTTGACTTTGACTTTGATATAAAGTTATGTATTTGATAATTATATGAATAATAAGACAGCTATCTGTCTTATTATTCATATAATTATCAAATCACAAATTGTAACCCATAATCTGTTTAAAAGAGCAACCCTGGAGTTTCTTGCTCGTTCTTCTCTGGATAGTCAGCTTTGTGAATGAGCAGTAAATTTAAATGTACTATTAAGAATGACGTTTTCAAGTGATAATTTTAAGCTATGAAATAAAATATTTTGATTTGATTCAAGATTGAGATGGAGTCCCACTCTCAATACTTTTTGTTGCTGTTTAAATACACAGTATCTCAAGTGTCAACTTAAGTTAATTGTTAATATGAGCCTTAGATATGGAATTTATTAGTTATCCAATTAATATTATCAAAGTAATAATAATAATAATTTGTATCAACAAAGCCATTAATAAAAATAGAATGAATAAAAATTTTTTGCAACCTTTCAAAAAATTACTACTAACACTTTTCACACAATTCTTTTATTTTTATTATAATTATTTTTATTACAATTCATTATTAAAATTCATTATTAAAATGTATTATGACTATAAAATAAGAACATTCGCAAATGAATTTAATAATAATAAATTTAATAAAAATAATTATAAAACAGGGCCATCTAGTTAACACTAATTTGAAATAAATCTGTCTTGAGGCACCTTACGAAAATTCAAATGAGATTTATTTCTTAGGATAGCATATCTCTTGAAAATGTCACATTTTTAACATAACATAAAAAATATTGAGAAGAACGAGCAAGAAACTCTAGGTGTTGCTCTTTTAATGTACAGAAGGATCAGTATTTTTAAGTACAGGTTTGTCAGTAGGTATGTATGTATGTAATGGTAAATAATAGTGTTTACTGCTAATATACCTGTACGTTTGGAACCAGTTACAAGCCTTGGGTGTAAAACTCATTTCTTAAATAGGAGAAGGATTTTTTAGGAACTTCATAATAAAATTGCTACTGCCCATCAATTGGCAATATCTCTGGTGAATCCCTTAGATGTCTTTCACAATCCCCAATAAACGGTTTTTTTAGATGGTGACCCTGACTCCTGTCAATAAAACTTTGCAGTGTGATAGTTATGTCTATAGGTTATGATGGACAAATAATGAAATGGTCGATAAATTGCGTACGTGATCCTAGAATTAACTTAGTAGAATTCAACTATCATGACTATGTCAAAAAACTGTGATGAAATAGTGCCAAAAGAGTTGGAGACCCCAAAGGAAAAAAATTTGTGCCATTGTAGTATAAGAGTTATTCAATATTTAAAGTGTCACATCTTGCTGGAATCCTTATTCTCATATGCAGACACTGCTTTACTATTATAATTTATATCCCAAAAAATTGTGCATAAATAGTGCTATAGAAATATACGAGTCCCATAACTAGTTCTTCAGAAACAACGAAGTTAAATGTACATTACAGTACATTTTTGAAAATCTAATATATGTCATAAAAAAATATAGCATCGTTTAAGAAAAATAGTGATGAACATGATGTCAATACAAGAAATAAAGATAAACTTGGCAGGTCACATAAGTCGCCTCCGCAAAGTCAGTAATTCATTCAAAGGGTTAGGTATATGCTTTTTCAATAAGGCCCCTGTTGATATACAAAATCTTCCTTTCAATAAATTTAAAGATGATTGTGATTGATGATATTGATTGTAAAGAAGGTGTGATTGAGGTCAAGTACGAACCCGTCGTGCATTAAAAAATAAAAAAATAATAAAAAAAAGATACTATAAAACAGAAGCTTACTAAGAAAGCATATTATAAAATATCAGATTATTTAGATGATAAACATTCATGGACACAACCAGCCCGTTCGCATAACCAGTCTATTATAATAATGAAATATTATATTTATAATATAAAATATTAATTAATAGTTTTGTATTAAAAAAAACTTTTTTTTAAAAGAGCTACCTCTCAAGTTCTTGCTTGTTCTTCTCAGTGGAAAATTGCCTTTTGAACAAGCAGTAACTTTAAAAATGTAAAGTCTGACTATTTTAAGTGTACCTACAAAATAAAGCATTTTTGATGTTGATGTCTTTGCGATAAGGGGCAACGTGGATGACGGACCTTTTGTCGACCGCATTTGTTCCACACCAGAATGCTCACTTATACTATACTATAATAGTGACGTTTTCAAGTGATAATTTTATCCTATGAAATAAAATATTTTGATTTGATTTATACTTATACTATTCAATAACTCGGCACTAATTTATTCCTTTGGGCACTATTTTAGCCCATTGTCATTGTCAAAATAGCTGAATTCCTCATTACGCATATGATAAATTTACTTTTGGATTAATTTGTCAATCGTAATTTGTAAACTCTAGTTTATCGTGTTACAAAGTTTCACTGATGGAGAAGTTACACTTCCTCTTCTTGATTGGATTACACAATTAACTTCATAGGAGCTACTATCATGTACATAATGTTAGTTTAGTTAATTGGAATCCACCACATTACTATGCAACCTTGATGACGTTACACATGTCTAATCACCATTTTGTGCTTCTTAGTTTATGTTATAGATATGCTTGGAGATATTGATGCAACATTTAATATCTATCCTATCACTACTAAATATATCCAAGCATATATGAATTAAAAAAAAAACACTGCAAAACGAAAGCCAGTGCTTGGAGTTCCATAAAAAGTTGTTTAATTTATTTTTTAATGAGAAGTGTGGTTAAGAGCGCGGTGGTGTACAGCCACTGCGGCCACGGTTGTGAGAGCTGATGATAATATAACGTTCCCCGCACCCTCCCACTCCCAGCCGCCGCCCCCCCCTCTACAGGAGCCGCGCGTCGCCGGCGCTGCGCCCGCGCCGCCGTCGACTAATCGCTATCATGTAATGACACCATATAGAATTTTTCTTTCTTTATTTTTTTCTTTTTGGAAACATAGTTAAAGAGAGACAAATATATGATATGTGCGTATCGGCGTATGGACGATCGTGTGTGTTATTGATTCTATTGTAACCCCTGTGGTGACTTGATTGCTTCGCACATCCCTAATCAAGGACAGCCTAGTACTTCACTCGAAGAACTTGATCCGTCTCGTGGGTTCGAATCCCACTTAGGATCAATGTTTATGTGATGAATACGGACCATTGTATTCCAGTCATATATTTTTTTGTATAAATATTTAGCTAGTGCAGGCTTTGACTTGTTTGGGACTAGATTATTGCTGAATTTGGGTTGGGTTGACAAACCCCAATCAACAGTATAGTTTGACAATTACATATTTACAAAAAAATAGCTACTTTTCTTTTGAACATTACTTAGCTAGCGTAGTTTCTTTATTTCCTCTGTTAACGTCAATTTTTGTTTAGGTAACATACATATCTTTGTCCCAAATGGGGTGGTCATGGTCACTCTCACACGTTTGAAACATCATTCATGGTTCACAATTCGAAAAATATACAGAAATGCACACGTGACATGGGGTGACCCCATCGCCGTTGAAACGTGCAGATCTACAGATATTCCCATACTAGCCTTCTACAACAACTCGGGTAGAGACTGGTTTGTTCTATTGTTTCATGCCAAAACCACACAGCATCAATTTTTTTGTTTAACGAATTACTCGTTATTGTATCGATTTTAAAATCATCAATATCTTTTGCAATGACTTTGAGGAAACCTAGCAATCAAGTCGCCAATTATGTTTTTTTATGGATTAGTCCGACGAATGAATATGTTTATCACATAACATATAAAATATATCAAGTCTATTAGATTTACTTGTTTTAGAAAAATAATGCTTCTCTGGGAAGGCTGTGGTATTGACTTGGAGCTGAACTGTTGGCTGTATAGTAGATTTATTGGCTTGAAGTTATTTGTATAGTATTACAAAGAAGTCTTTCCGGATAAGTCGAATTCTGTGTCAAAAAAACACAATCGTTCGTCAGATTAGGTACTTAGTTAACATTTACATTATAAAAAATAAGTTGTGTAAGTTTGGAGTGCTGTCTTTATATACCAATAATATTAACGGAATGTAGACAAGAAATATTTAGACAGGATTCTTGTAATTTCGAAGTTAAATTGGTGTCTTTCATGCTATGTTATTTTTCTTTTCCTTTCTCGTTCGAATTTGTTTCACAGCTTATTTTTTAATTTACTTTTAACACTTTATTTTTAATTGGTAATAATGACTTGAGTCTTTGTTGATAATAATGAAACAAAGTAACAATTGGTAGTAATTTGCCGGAATAATTAGTGTTGGAAATCACTGGTCATTATTACTGATTGCTAGAATTTTGCACATTTCTAGGCAAAGAGGCTGGACACTTTTTTAATAAAGAAAACCAGCCTTTTGTCTCTGAGATTCCCTATTAGTATTTATAATTGGGATATCTTATGTTTGAGTTTGTTTATTTTTTTTTCTTACATAGTTTCATAAGCTAACCTCCTTAGATTTATGCATAATATTAAAAATAAATGGCGTGAGAAACTAAACTGAATTATATTTTATTACCAAGATTTAAATTGTTTTTTTTTTTTAAATTACACGTCATTTCTTTTTATGCCTTGGGGTCTTAAAATGTAGAATTGTTTTAAGATTTCAATTTCGTGCACAAAATAGGATGTAGTTGTCTAATTTGTGCCAAAGATGTGACTTCAGATTTATATTTTCATAAAGAACAGTAAAAGCCTAATCGAAGTCATACCTAACTTACTTAAGATTGTGTGTTTACTAACTAGAAACAGAACAAATCTTTCTTTTTTTTCTGATCAATAAAATCTCGAACTAATTGGCGATAAAAAGTTGATTGGACAGATTTGTTCTATGCCGTGGCCTCAAAATTTTTCGATTTTTAAATGGAATAAAATTTTGCGGTCATTGAAACGAAGGTGACGGTTTAACTGGCACCTAATATTAACAAATATGTGCCAATATGCAACATGTATGTGTTACACCAATATGTTTAAGATTAACGCTATTTTGGATCTCATACAATGCGTACACAGTTGTATATGCGATCTGAAATGACGCGGCGTAATTTTCAACTAAAATTCAATGAATAATATTATTATTTCATTAAAATACTGAGACGTATTGAAATAAAGTTGAAAGTTATGACGTATAATTGAATTAATATGTTAACAGGAATGACACTGTTAGTGTGTGTGTTATTAGTTTAAGGAAAACGAATGACGGTAACTAATTAAAAAATAGCGGGTATTTCGAAAAAAGTAAGAGTAATAAAGTTAAACTTCATTCGTTTTGGTGTTTATGGTAAACCTATACATGCCATAGACAAACCATGCATGCTTATATAAGCTTCGAAGGACAAGGAAGTATGCCAGTTGAGACATCATATAACATTTTTTTTCCTCATTATCCCGACGTTCACCTAACACGGGACTCAAGACTCGACACCCTAGGTCCACCTTTTCTTTTTTTTTTCAATTCTCATTTCCTTTTGGTCTTCGTGTTGGTATTGTCCAGTCTTTTTACAGGGATCCAGAAATAAGGATGATAATTTTAATTTTTTCTCTCTTGGATAAAAATACGTATTAAATTTAGTATTTTTATCATTTCCGGTCTGTGATTATATTAAATAAGTTATAAATATATAATAACAGACTTTGCTTGTTGCAATTTCATTATACAATTAAGCTTTACTTATAAATTTGACAGTATCTGTGTTTGCCATATTGAGAAGTATGCCATTGAAGTGCCCTTTCAGTAAGAACGTGTGGTATTTTGGCGTACTTTTTGGTAACGGTGTTAAGTATTAGTACTTAATTAATGTGTTTGGAGAGGGAAACATTACCAGGATTTTTTTTTTGTGATTATTAACTCCTTTTCATGTACATTTTGCTGTTTAATAGCAGCTGCATATATCTTTTTTGTGTTACGGGGCATGATAGTGATTGTTTTTTGTGTTACGGGGCATGATAGTGATTGTTTTTATGTTAGTTTGCTGTGCAGCGGTTTAGTGCAGATTTTGATTACCTATGTAGTTTTGTGTGAAAATAGTTTATGTTTTTAGGCCGTAGTTTTAGTCGATTTAGAGTATTGTAGTGATTTTTTTTTCTTAGATCTGTGTTGTAGATTCATGTTTTTATGCTCGCATGTTTTTGTGTCCTTCAACGCACTCATATCATAGTTGCTGACTTTTTTTGACGTATTCGCTTTGTTGCATTATCGCTTTTAGACTGAACAGCAAAATTTATGAAAACGTTTTGTTTACCGAGTAATTTTTGGTTAAAAAATCTTGGTACCAAGTGTTGATAGTTAGTTGAATAGATTATAAAGATTGTTTTTCAAGGAATGTTCACAACATGTATCCACGTTTCCCGGACACCGGCTCCTTGGTGGTCTTATTTTATATGTGACTATGAACTTAGTACCGGTCTACGCACGAACTTGTTAAAAAATGCTCAATAATCAATTTTTTTTGTATTTGTTGTTGATTAATTTTTTTTATAATTTTGAAAAATTAAAAAAGGTCGTGTGTGGATATCTAAAATTAAGGCCGATTTTCAGTCTAATAAAAAAATCATATAGCAGGGTCAATTTCATTTGAATTGTTTTTTTTTATACCTGGAAAACGGCCCGAAGCACTTAAGTTTACAGTCTTGTTACAATTAAATAATAAATTAATGTCTTTTTTTATTGAAAGGTTCTTATCGTGTGATGATTGTTTTGTTAATTAAGAGTTTTTACAGAATTACAAAATGAAATGGTCACATTGGCTTTTCACTGCACACGGCTTTACTAAAATAAAAACTGATTATATGGAAAACGGTAATTGATTTTTTTTTCATATAGTCAGTCCTGCCAGTGTGACCATTGAAGAAAAATATTAAGGAATGCAATGTAAATAACGTTTGGTAGGTGTTCAGCACTCTCACTTCGTGTTGAATCATTAACATAACCTACCAAATCATTGTCTTTACCCTTCGGATTAATTAAAAAAAAATATATATTATGATATGTCAATTACAAGTATTAATATTATATAATATATTTTATAAAATAAATAATATATAATTTTTAATTGAACCGAGGTTCACTATTGTTGAGACTTTTCAAACAGTTTTATCTATATGTTTGTTTGGGGTGTCTCAAGTTTTGGTGAATTATGTAACGCCTTGTATGGGCATCGCTTGTCGTTAACACTGACGTCAGCTGCTACATACTATATACACGGCTGTTTTGAGAAACAAATCTTAAATGGAAAACTTTTTCACAACAAAAAATAAGGTCTCATTTCAGACGTGTGCCGTCTTAAAGATGTTGCTGTAGCCTTAAACATTTTTAACTATAGCAACACTTCAGCACGGCAACACAGCTACGTCAAGCGTGAATGCTCGGGCTTGGGTTGCGGACGCGGCGACTTGACAGACAACGCATCGACATAGCAGCGACTGCTTTTATCTATGACGCCTCTGTGAGATGCTCATGGCTATAATTACGTGGATCGGAAAACGTTTACATTTTTTTTTGCCTGTTTTTAATTTGCCCATATTCAATGTAAAAACGGATCGTTAAAAACACTCTTGGTATAGATATATTTTTCGATTCACGTCAACATCTAACTAACAATCTTTAAATGCTGTAAAGAGTAAAAGAAGATTTTTTATCAAACCAAGGCAATATTTCGATATGTAACTATATACTTGATTAAACATCAGATTGTTATTTAGCTATATGTGTCTGCACCATGAAACAATCAGTAAATCCAATGACATTCAAAACTTAGTCTTCGCCATTCGAATCAACCTCCCAATAGTGGCGCACAATCTGTTATAAAATAAAAGTCTATTGGATTCACTCAATTGCGTTTGACAACTCACATAAGCGTTCGAGGGTCAGCACTCGCCTAGTAGAGTTACTTGAGCATATGTTATCGTGATCAATAGTCGATTTCGCTGTCACCATTCGCAGATATTATGTACAGAAACCTACACTTTACATAAGATGTCCAGGGATGATACTACTGTCTCGTTGCATTCGTCCAAACACTACCGCAAAGACGGTCGGGTTAATTACTCTGTTCTGTGACGTCGCCACTAATTTTATAATATGCAACGAACTTTTAAAGTCGACTATTGATCGTACGAGATATGGTCCAGGTCTCTCTAGGGCCGTGGGCTGTGCCGCAGTGTCCGCTAGCGCGTGTGTATGCGGGTCTGTGGTCGCGCCGACGTGTTGTGCTCGTGCGCCGCTCACCGCTCAGCTGTTACAGTGACCCCGCCCCTTGGAGCGTATCCACAACCGCAGCCGCCGCAGGGCCCGTTCCTGCCGGCACCGCCTCATCAAGCCGCACCGCAGTATGGAGGTTAGTCTACAGTTTGGAGAGGGTGGGTGATCTGCGCTTTAATACAAAATCTCGTTCGTAATAACGTCTTGAGCTGTCGGTTTAAGTCAAGTTTCGCTCTGCTGTCTTGCTTCCTCCGTAACCAGAGCTTTCCACCGCGTGCAGCAGTTTTTTTGGCAGTTTTCTTGCATTGGGTATCAACCTCAAAGCGACAGCTTACTAACGCTGACGGCCGATACTCCAACAAATGTCTATGTCGGCCCTACGACGGGTTTTGGTTTGCCAATGTACCCCTAGCTCGCGTACATAGGTAATCCTACCATATTGAAATCCTTACATCATGACTGAAGTTGGTTTTTACTGGCATATCATGTTTAATCTTCATTCGCACCATGATGTTCCATCGCTACTAAAGCCCCGGTTAAAAAAAATCTGTCACGACTATTCAACTCCGCCTGTCATTCAGATATTAGCCGCCTCCGTGGCTCAAAGGTGAGGGTTTGATGTTCAGTGGGGTATATTTAGACGCCCTTTGGTGACCAGCTACCACTAACTTATCTAAGTCTACCGCCAAAAAGATTTGTTCTGTTTCGGCCGTTTGAGAAAGATAGCCAGTCCCCCAAACAAAAAGGGAGGTAAATGACGTCAACTATACCCGACAGCTAATGACGCACTGAGAGAAATGAATCGATGAAACGTTTGCCACTTGTGTAGCTCAGTTGTGATTGAACTTAAGCTCTAACCCGTTCTGCATAGAAAAGAAGATGTATGTAACAGACTGAGCGTGTACGCTGTGTACAGTGGAAGACTATTTAACATCGCTGCGTTTTGCTGATACGCTATTTGAGGACGTTGTCATTAAGACACCTTTCGTTTCAGGGCAATAAGACAGCTTGTTGATCATCTGATGGGCAGTGATTTGATTACTACCGCTCCCCCCTGTAACCCCACACAGGATAGAATCAATATTGTCGACTTTACATAACACAAAAGCGCTGTCATCCTGAGGGCTACAAAGGAATCCGTCATTACCGAGTAGTTCTACAGGCTTTGTTATCACGCCTACAATGCTCGTGTCCATGTAGCAAATCGCCATGTGGGGCAAAGGGGATGATCTTCCACAGGCCTGTTGGGTAATCCCTGCGATCGGTGACTGTCAGCTGTTAGTGGCTTTTGCCTATATTCAATGTCTCGAGACATCTTCGTTCGCGCGACGTAAGATTCGCCACCTTTGCAGATTGGATGTGTGGTTTCCTCCGGCAGAGAAGAATTGTGGATTGGGCCTAAGATTCTGGCCATTACAATATATACCAATGATGGCCTGTCCAGTGTTTGATTAGGGTAACTACTTCTAATGACATTAAACGTTCCACGGAAGAGAATTGTGTTCGCCAGTGGACTTTTTATAGGCTGTTGCGGACGATGACTTATAACACCTTCGATCCACTATAACACTTGTACGTTACAGTAGCGGGCGGATCCCCGTACGGAGTGACGTTTGGTGGCGCGGGCGCAGGTGCGGGTGGCGTGTATGCGCCTCCGCCCTACGACCAGCTGCAGCACCACCAAGCCATCCCAGCGCTCACGCAGCAACTGCCGGTGAGTTGCGCTCTTTAAAGCCCAGTGCATCATACACTTCAGAAATTATTGTTTTTCATGTAGTACATATAAAAAGAGTAACGCTACCTACCCGTGGTCACGAATACTGTTTAATTTGAAGGGTCACGCCTTAATCTATTATACCACACCTTTTTGTTATATTATGTTACTAAATCTTTTATGAATAGCTACTCATACTGGTATGGGAAGAATTGGAGTCGCATACCTTCGCCATTTGATAGCATTAAAGTAGAATTCCTTTGCAGGCTCAACTCCGCAGTCTTTGTTTTTATTGATCCTCTTAATATAAACGAGAAATGGAAATGGTCCGAGAATTGAGCCCAGTGGAACACCAATGCAAACTGGAAGATTTGTCAATCTTACCACTAACCCACCGAATTCGATTCATTTACAAGTACGAATTTAAAAGGTTGATGACATCACACACTACTACCGTGCCTATAATATCAGAGTGGCGTAATTTCCTTACCGTATGACCGTGATGTACATAATCAAAAGCCATGACAGATTAGTAGTCACAGTTTTAAATAAGTTTTGAAATGATACGCCATTCACCTTTGACCATACAATGATTTTGCTATTAACTAGACTAGATACTTTAAAATGTCAAGTGCAAGTCATACAATTTAGTTTTTGCATATTTAGCCATTTTTAACACCATGCAAATGTTATAAAAGTTCAATATGTCGGATTATTGTCTTGTGGTCAATTGGTAACTATTCAACTTCATACATATACACTGATATCATAATGTTGGTTCAAGCAAAAGTAATTGAATGCTATTCTGTTTGTATATGGATCGTTTTAGTTTGTGTTACAAAGCAATCTGCATCTGTAAGCAATAGTAGCATCAGATGCGATAGAAAAAGCTGTAGAAAAGTATAAGTTTTGTCAAGATAATGTTAACTGAAATGCAATAACACATTTTGGAACTCAGAGTATGCTTTCCAAGTTTGAAACCCCTACTTTAAAGACATCCAACTGCTTGAAAGAGTACAAAGAAGATTTGATTGAGACTTTTTGTGGTCACTACAACGTGCCGAGCTTGAGTGGCATATATGTGAGGAACAAAAACAAGGGACAGAGAGGACACTATGAAGCTATTAAAAAAAGTGGAGTTGTAGTGTTGTGGACTGTTTTGCACCGAACCACCTTGGTGAAAGTTCAGTTTCTTGCTCGTTCTTCTCTGAGGAATCAGCTTTGTGAATGAGCAATAATGTCAAAACTTTAATAATAAGATAAAAAATGTGACGTTTTTTCAAGTGATCATTTTTATCCTACGAAATAAATATTTTTTGATTTTGATCTTGTTGAATCTACAGCAGATGTACAGTCCTGCCGCCGCGATGTATGCGGCGGCGGCCGGGTACCCCGGCTACATCGGGTACCCCGTGCAGTACTACCCGTACTATCCCACCGCGGTGCAGCCCTCCATACAGCCGCTGCGACCCACCATCATGATACCTGTGAGCTATCATAATTATAATAACTATGCTCACCACTCCACTATGATTCGATGTTTGCGAGAATACAATGAAGAATTTTCGGATTTGGACATTTTTCCTCTGAGTCGTAATCGGTTCAAATCAGCAGTATTGAAAGCACTGACATGGATTAGGTAATTGTGTACACATGCACTCAACTCATACACACACACACACACACACACACTCGCACATACTACTCTATACATTTTCTCTCTTCCTTACACCCACAAACACAACAATTTGATGTATCGATAGATAAGGTAACATAATAAGCTATGTATAAACTTACTGAGATCTATTTTGGCTTCTAAATGTATAACTTATGTTTTAAATTTGTAATTATGGCTGTGATTTCAAATAAATCATTAAATTAAAATTAAAAATTAATAATTTATTGATTTAATAAGACACATCAACAGCACACATATTACAACTCACATAACAAACAGGTACAAGTATAAACAGGTCTGATACATGTGCCAATAATAGGCGTGTACAACATTCAAGAGATATACACAGCTCTAAACATAATTAAGTTATTGCAAGTCTTTATAATTATTATAATTCATTGATTTGCATAATTAGTCTGTGGTGTGACTTCTAAAATCTTGAAAGTTTCTGATTTTTTGTAGATATGAGTTGCCAGTAATAGAATAAAAATGATTTTTTTTATGCACAACATGTTAGCACTTGAGCTCAATCGCACCTGATGTTAAGTGAAGATGAGACGAAAGGTGGAAGCATACTGACCCGTATTCCCAATCTTATTAGGGGAACTCACTTTTTTTTTTATGGTTAACTGGATTCGCGTTTGACCACAATCTCACCTGATATGAAGTGACGATGTGGCCGAAGATGAAGCACGTGATCTCAGTAGATGCCTATTCACCCTGCTCTTGAAGATCCCAAGGTTGTAGGATTCAGGAAAAACTGACGCCGGAAGGGAGTTCCATGCCTTGGCCGTTCGCATTATGAATGAAGAATCGAACCGTTTAGTGCGAATGTTCGGTATGTTAACTACATACAATTAACTCTCATAACTTATCTCTGATAACCGGAACACAACAATGCTATTAACATTGCTGGTTTGGCGGCAGACTTAGATAAGATGGTGGTAGCTAGCCAGGCAGACATTTAAAATACCCTACCACCAACCAAACCGAGTACTAAAAACGCTGGGGATCGAACCCGCGAAACGATTTCTAAACATTCTGTAGCTTGCTTTAGGTATAATAGAGCTATTTAGTTATAAAACCTACAATATTAAATTAAAGTTACTATGAACTTTGCGTTGTAGAAGATGCTAAGATCTCCTAAAGCAATTTTCTAAACAATTAATCTACTTTTTTTTAGCGTTGTGATGTTTGCCCTTTGCGAACATTTTCATGAATATAAAGAATATATTGATCTAAGTATATTCACCGATGAATGAAATTCACCGCGGTAATTTTAATCTAATAATCCAGGTTTTATTAATAAATAGAAAAAAGAAAGAAAAGAAAACATTTATTCAGCTTACAATGGACATGTACATGAAAATTTTGAGATAATAATACTAAAACATAATAATGCCAGCTGATATAAATAAATAAATATCCTTAGACTTACACACAGCGCCATCTAGTTCCACAGTAAGCAACTATAGGCTTGTGTTGTGGATACCAGATGGTTGATATACTACATAAATACATTTTTTTGTAAATAAATACTTATTATAAATGAAAACATCCCTAACTCAGGTACACATGTCCTTATTCATCACACAAACATATGCCCCTAGCGGGATTCGAACCCGCAACCTTTTGGTATAGTGGTCAGAGTTGCTAACCACTACACCAAACAGGTCGTCGTGATATAGGTTCCAGCTCAGCATAATGCTGTGGCATGAACCATATAGTAGGTACTATGAGTATATTAATTCTCTGCCACAGCGCTGAATTTCAACTGGCACCTTTGTAGGAGGTAGGAAATACCTATACTATATCTTAAGCAAGCTACCGATTTGTTAGAAAATATTTTTATTCTGTCACCGACAGGTACTCTATCCATGTGCTAAAAATTACCGCCATTAAAATTGTAGGAAATTAAAAGTGTATACTTTGAAGGCTTATGCATTTGTCTGTGAGTCAATATGTCCAAGCTACGACCCCGCTCGGAAAGGGAACTCATGTCCGAGAAGAATGCTTAAAAATTATGGAAAATAAGTTTAATTTGATTTGCTGTGACCGAACAGAACGGGTTCGAGGCTGGCGGGCGGTTCGAGGGGCTGACGCAGACCCTGCTGCCCCCCGCGCCCCCCGGCGTGCCGCCCTCCCCCGCCCACCTCGCCGCGCTGCAGCCGCATCAAGTGCTGTGAGTACCCTCGCCCACTCACTGGCCACATTCGCACTCATTACTACTCACTACTCATCATCATCATCATCATCATCATCATCATCATCATCATCATCATCATCATCATATTGACCGTGTAACGGCAGGTATTGATGTTCCCTGTCCAACAGGATGTTAATGTTCGTTCCTCGTGATCGCGACGCGTACCGATACCACGAGTGTCCTTGGCGGATAGTGCGGGATGAATTTATTTGTTGTTTATGATGTTTCCTAGATTGTTAAATATTTACAAAAAAAATGTTTGTTAAAGGTGTTAAATTAAATCCAAACTATTCAATGTAATTATGTAACTGTTTATTGTTTGAGAGCTATGTAGCAACTGTTTTTCTGGGTCGCGCGACTTGGCTTCGCCGCGACGGTCTGCACTGCTGATTCTTCAGTATTTGTTTTTTTTGTATAATTTGGGTTACATGCGCAGATCGTCTCGGACAAAGTACACATTTTGTACATGCTTGTACAGACCGAAAGACGTCCACTGATGGACAAAGGCCTCCCGTAAAGAGATCCACAACGATCACTCCTGTCCGCACCCAGCGGCTTCCCGCGATCATTACCAAGTCGTCGGTCCCACTCGATAATATAATTTCCTTGACGACGAATTGAATCAATAAAGTAAATAATAAAGTAAATAATAATAAATAATAAATATTTCGGACACTTAAACCAATCATCTAGTCCCAAACTAAGCAAAGCTTGTACTATGAATACTAGATAACTGATAAACATACATAAATAATTATATAAACATCCATGACTCGGGAATAATGTTTATATTCATCACACAAACATTGACCCCTCGCGGGATTCGAACCCGCAACCGTTGGTTTCGCTGATAGGGTCACTATCCACTACACCAATCGGTCGTCATATCAATAATTATAATTTAATTGCAGACGTATTTTAATTAAACTGTAATAAATTGTTAAGACGTTATTTCTCTAAATTGTGAATTAATTAACTAGAAAATTAATTTAATCAAGAAGGACGTGCTGATTGTGGAAATTAATTTGTATTTTTATTGATTAATGAAGGACAGGCTAATTATAATTTTGCATGCTATTGTATATGGCTGATTTAAGTGATACAATTTATACTATTTTACTTACCGCAATCATTGCAAATAAATGTATTCTATTCTCGTGGGGGGCCTGCCCACGCTGCGTCTTCCGCATGGACGCCACTCGAGAACCTTTCCGCCCCAACGGCCGTCCGTCCTACGAGCAATGTGCCCCGCGCACTGCCACTTAAGTTTGGCAATTCTTTGGGCTATATCGGTCACCTTGGTTCTCCTGCGGATGTCCTCATTTCTGATTCGATCCCGCAGGGAGACTCCGAGCATAGCTCTCTCCATTGCCCTTTGGGTGACCTTGAACCTTCTCATGAGGCCCATAGTGAGCGACCACGTTTCAGTTCCATATGTCGTCATCACTGGTAACACGCATTGATCAAAGACTTTCGTCTTGAGACATTGCGGTATTTGGGACGAGAAGATACTCCTTAATACCATAAAAACAATTGTTGTGGAACCATTTAATTAGATTTTATCTTGAATTATTGTTTTTAATTTAATTTCACTAGGCAGACTATTGTACGGATTGATCGCTTCCTAGTCGCAAGTTACAAAACCAGGAACGGGGAATAAATATTAATGAAATAAATAATAAATAAATATTTCGGACACTTACACCAATCATCTAGTCCCAAACTAAGCAAAGCTTGTGCTATGGATACTAGATAACGGATAAACATACATAAATATTTATATAAACATCCATGACTCAGGAATAAATGTTCATATTCATCACACAAACATTTACCCGTCGCGAGATTCAAACCCGCAACCGTTGGTTTCGCTGACAGGGTCACTATCCACAACACCAATCGGTCGTCAATTATACAGTTGACAAATTCATTGTATTTGAAGAAATGCTATTTAATATAAAATCCTGTATAACTAAATTCACTTACATTTAATAGTTATATGGATTGTAGGTATTTCCGTCCGTCCGTTCTTATGTCCCTGTATTTTCGTCGAAACACAGAAAAACTGCAATAACCTTCGTACAGTGTCACTTAATGGTTTCTGTTTCCATCGGTAGGTGGCGTTAATCAACTGACGGGAGTTGCCGCCGGGCGAAAGCCACCTCAACCGGCAACGAGCGAGCAGACACACAGACAAACTAACTTGTAACATAACTATTCTATATTGTATTCATTACTGTCCAACACAGATCACACTAGGATAGCTGGGTATAGTTGTAGCGAGGCAGCCGGGAACGTGTGTTTCTTTTTATGCTCGAATCATTCTGGCACCAGTTTTATGAAGTCGAGTGTATTTGTAAGGGTTCCTTAGTACAATTATGGGGTTTAGACATGTAGCAAGTAGTCTATGTAACATCTGGTCTAATTAATAACATTCAAATAACAATAGGTCTATGTAGCAACTACTCTAATTAGCAACAAATCATCGAACATTTTTCTATGTGTTTATATATATTGTGCAAATAAACGTTTTATATATCTATCAGCAGGTCTAAGTAGCAACTTATCTAATTAGCTACAGATCGAAGTAACAACTGGTCTAAGTAGCAACTTATCTAAGTAACAACTTGTCTAAGTAGTAACAGGTCTAAGTAACAACTATTCTAAGTAGAAACTTGTTTAATTAACCTCAGATCTAAGTAACAACTGGTCTAATTACCAACGGGTTTATGTAACAACTAGTTTTATTTGAAAATTAGTCAAAGGCCCGTATTGATAAACCAATCTCAATACAAGTCTTGAGACTGTATCAACCGAGAAGCGTCTTAAGCAGTTGACGCTATCTCAAGCTCTGCGCTAATTTATAAACCAATCTTTAGGACCTCAGCGGCGACTGAATGATAGTCTTGAGTTTCGTTTATTAATACGGTACTGCTTGAGTATGCACGTGCGTTTCATGTCTCAAGTAAGGTTTATTAATCAACACCTTTACTTGAGACCGGTCACAAAACTGTTCTCAATCTTGAGAACGGTTTATTAATACGGGCCTAAATCTTAATTCATACTCCAGTGAAACGCTCACGTCGAGGTTTCCCTTATAAAATTCACTCGATACTTACGACTCGTGGAGATTCTTTTGTTATGCCTCGCGTAGTCTATACACAGTGTACAGGAGAAATGTCACAACAGCTTCCTTATTCAAGTGTGAAACGTTTCCATATATACGAACGCGGGATTGTCTGTCAATTGTTCGCGGTCTCTATAGGAACATTTGGCGGTTGTCTACAGGTCTTGGGTGTCTGCATGAGCTTGGGCTTATGGAGCAGCGATTTAGAATCTGGACAACTGTTGACTGCAAGATTAAGTTTCGCAAATTGTAGAAAATTGTTGCACCATTTCGTGGACAAGAATTGGTGACAATAAAATTATGGTCTGTCAAATCTGTATTGGCCGGTGGTATCCCGACATGCTTGACAGTTGCTCGCTCACTCTGAGCTAATTGTGAAAAGACGCAAAGGATTTAATATGTACGAGCATACGGACAGTCAGTTTTTCAATAAACTTTGTGTAAACCACGACAGAAGATACTATATTGATATGCTCACGACAAAGACAGGAAATATATCGTGATATGTCTAGATATCTATCTTTGACGTAAGTGTGATATATACGTCTTCGATGTGTGTGACAAGTCTTGACGACTATCGTTTTGTAAAAAAAAAAGAAACGGCCGACAATTCGGCCGTGCACAATTGCACCTCTTTTTTTAAGTCGGTTAAAGAATGACGTTACTGTGACAACGGTTCTCTTCTAGTGTGATTTGTGTTTGATTAATGTACTACTGCAATCGTAGGTGAATCCTTGTAACTCTGCATACTACGTAAACAGGGTTTGTATGTCTCAACGAAGAATTGATCTTTACTTGGTATTTTGTATGTACTTTGATTTGATGATGAAGCACTTTTTTTTCGTTTCAACTTTGTTGGAAGTGGAAACATTTTGACAACATCTATTGGTCGATCTATCCACAGAATTCGATATGTATTTAACGTCCAATAATGGACAATGTCAAGTTGTCTATGAAACCTATTGTGAAATCTATTAATATTTTGACCGGTTTTGAAAACAAATACCTTTTCATGGCAAAAAAGTGACACTACAAATTTGGTACGTTGGAAAATTCAAATAAGATACAAAGCAACATAATATTGTTTTTAATAAATAATATGAACGAGAAAAGTGTATGGCACTTCACAAAGTGTACAAGCAATAATGGAGTTTACTGTACATGTATACAGTAATAACATAGCTGTGAAAGTGCCATTGAAGTTATGCTGTTCAATTTATGACATGGTCCATTGCTCCACTTATGTCTCACTTATTTACTTTAGTCGTTTAAATTTCGTTAAAATGAGCAAGTTGTTTTTTTCTTTAAACATGTTGTTTAATAATTTACAATAATATCTATACGTGGGATGTGTCTGCCAACGCTATAAAGCCCGTTTATATATTTAACTGTGATGTCTTCGCTTTGCTCCCGCGACTGTCCGTATGTACACCATTGCTCTCTATTTGTTTATATATAATTGTAAATAATATACAGTTTTTAATTCGAGTAATTCACTTAAACTGTATCATGATACTACAAGTAGCATTAGTTTTGCGTTTGATTGGAAATGGAGATAATATTAATTTGTAAGTCTTAGTTAGATCACGTGATAGCTTTAAGAAGAAATATACACCAAAAATAAATATTATAAAAAAAAAAAAAAAAAAAAAAAAATACGTTCAGCCAATGGAATATTAATATTTTTAATCAATAAAAATACCATTTGTCGTAAATCAATAAGAACAGTAGAGTATTGTATAGTTTAAGCGGATTGCCAGAATTAAGTAAAGTGCTGTATAATGAATTGAGGAAAAACACTGAATTGTTTTAAAAACAATCGGTGATTTTTTTGAAGCAAACATCAGAATCTATCGACAAACCAAATATCATTGAACAGCTTTCACTCCGAAGTGATTCTAGTCGTGGCTCCAACTTGTTTTTAATGCATTACACGTTGCCAGCTACGCCGTCTGTTTGCGCCTTCGTAAACAGGCAATGGAATCAATTCGTGTGATACTAACGCCACAATAAATTAGAATCTCAAAGTGTGATCTAAATAGTGTGTACCGGACAGTGGCGGGTAGCGAGGCGCGCAAAGCCGCAGGGCGCGCGTAACTCAATGAAGTATTAGCGATTTTTGGAGCCATTACAACTAGTGTTAACGATGCGGGCGCACGCGTTGTCTCTGTGCTTTATTTTCATATGTATTATAAACAGAAAAGATATGATTTCCCCGACATTACAACTGCAAAATCATGGGTTTAACCTGATTTCTGAAATGACCGCTATAGTCATGAAATGAAAATATATACCGGATAAGTTTTTTTACCGCAAGGGAAAAATAGGGCATATTAGGTAAGTGAAATAAAAGGTTTTGGCATTGTTTAATATTTTTTTTACAAAACCATCGAATACAACGTGTAATTTGTCGGTCGCGTTTTTAGCCTATTCCACATAATTACATCATTAAATTAAATAAATAAAAACTGAGAATATATCTTATCACCATCTTATCTAAATCTGCCGCCAAGCAACAATGTTAATAGCATTGTTGTGTTCCGGTTGTCAGAGATAAGATAGCCAGTCCCCCAAATGTGTTGGGGTTTCCGGGTCAGTACGCTTCCACCTTCGACCTTCATCTTCACTTAACATGAGGTGTGATTGAGGTCAAATACCAACCCGTTGTGCATAAAAATAAAAAAAATATAAGTGCCAATTGATTTTGGCATGATAGGAATCCCGTCACTCACATATCATCGATGATGGTTTTGAAAAAAAAAACTACCTATGCCAACCTCTATTTCACTTACTACTTACTTCATTTGCTCTATTTTTTTTACAGTAAAAACATTCATCCGGTATATATATTTGAAAGACCTTCAATGATACATGGGGTATATAAATAAAAATATTCACTCCCACTGTTTTTGATATATTTTATTTAATAATTTTTTTAGGCAAATTTCATCTTTGTCTCGGAGTAATCTAGCTGTGATATACAGACAGATGATCGTGCATGGCGAACTCTTAAGGGTTTTTAGTTTGACTACGGAATCCTAAAAAGTGTAATTTGACCGATTTCAATTGACAATTCGTTACACAGGCAGCGCGTGCGCACCGAACTAGTTAATAAATTGAAGAAAATAAAAACGATGAAACCATGTGGTTGTGCGTGACACGTGCGAGTGGGACGTACTGTGTGTATGTGTGTGAGCGAGAGCGCGAGTGATTCGTTCGTGGTATGAGAGAGGGAGACGTGTTGGTGAGATTATGCTCCATTAGTGAATGAGGGAGAATTCTGTCGCGATCGAGTTTTAAGGTGATTTTTGACGTAACTGCAGATTTTAACTTGAGAGGTTGATAATTGCCATTGCATTGTTGTCACTGCCAGATTACGATATGAAAGAGACGCAAAGAGCTGGTGAGAATGTATCACAAAAAGTCATAAATGACGAAAAACTTCAAAATAAAACATAGTTCGTCAAGTAGGTACTCGAAGGTAAATTCAGCTAAACCTTTGAATTCCAAAGTCATTGGCAGTTATAAACTGATTTCATTTAAAATGACGTAACCACCAACATTGGTTCAGTCGATTTCTGAGTGACCTGTCACTTGTGTGGTATTGCGTCTCTCGCCGAGTAACATAAATAGGCAAAGGAAATGTAGAAGTGCTGATTCCTGAAGTCTTGAGCTACTGAGCACAGTATAATATCAGGGATTGTCTGTATATTATCACTAAAAGTAATAAACAATCTGTCAGTCATAATTAACTAGTGATGGATAATTTTTCAAAATTTTTAATATCCTGGAAATTTCTCAATTTCATTTTTCAGAAAAAAAAATAACGGCCTTAACCTTTATTTAAATAAAACTGTAGGTACTTACAAAAATGACAAGAATATAGTAACTATAGTCACGTATCACATCAACCTGTTACTGTCCAATAATCATAATACTTAAAACAATCATTTGCTAAATGAAAATCCATAAAGACTTATTCTTTGTAAATACATGATAAACTATTTAAAACTACTGGAAAAATTTAATTTTTCTTTTCATTTCCGAACGAAATTTTTCCATTATCCGTCACTATACTGTACATTCATAATTACATGTACATTGTACACGGTTACTATATGCAAAGTGCCAGTTTAGTTGAGATTTAGCGTATCATTGGTGCAATCTGTAATATCTCATATAGATAGGATTACGTCAAAAACTCCTTCGCCTCAGATGACATGATTAGACCAATAACTTAGAAACACGTTTAGTTTTTATAGGCCAAGTCTTCACTTAGCGGTTTGAGGCAGATCGATATTAGAATCGATCGTCTGCTACGTGTGATGGGCCACAGTTGCCTCAAAATGATTATAGATTCATTGTGTAGTCCGAATCTCACTTCGTTTTATATGGTCACTTTCGTTTTAGACTGTTGAGCTTTGGTCGAGGTTGATTATACTACGCTTTACATATCATGTTGCCGGTGACATTTTTAATTAAGGTTGGACCCTGAATGAGTCACAAAAATAGGATGACCTCACGAAGGTAAATCGAAAATCACAAAAACAAAATAAAAAAAGAAAGAGTGGTCTTTACAAAGCTGATTACTAAGGGTTACTTAAGTGTGAGAGTGTGAATGAATGCTTGAGAGGTGAAATTTAAATGTCACCAACGCCATGTTATGCTGGGACGAGTATAGGTAGCTGCTATTTCGGTAATACGTTAACGTTTCAGAGAAATGGCAAGAAAAAATATATCAACTTATGAAATAATATTGTAGTATTTAAAATAACGAAACAAAGTAATATTTTGTAAAATGACCGATGTATTTTTAAATGAATCCGCCATATTGAATTATGTGACGTCACGTTGGAGCGTCTATAGATGCTTCCTTTCTGCCATTTTTAATAGCGTGCCTACTTATTACCGAAATTTTAACATAACAAATTTTCACAGTGGCCTTTTACCATTTTTGAAAGCGTTTCAGATACCTTTTTTAAATATAAGCCGAGCGGATAAACTTTGTCTTACACTAGCTTTAGCGGAGCGTGCGAGACGCGGTTAGTTAGGTTATTATCCGCGCGGCTTATAAATATTTTGGTGGATCCAAAAGCTTTTCTTTTACACGTGGTAGCTATCTGTTATGAAGATCTTTTCGTAGTTATATGTTGTAACTGACTGTCACAGACATGGCTCGGATTTCTCGGCGCTAAAATTGAAATGTTATAGTTAACGCCGCAATTTATGCACTCTCAGAGGCATCGATGTTATTGAACTTTTATCTGATATTATGGAAATTAAGCAATATTGAAATCCACTATTACCTAGTAAATTATCATAAGTTTTTGGACATTATCTGGAGCGTATTTGTTGGTCTGAAGTGCAATAATATCGATTCATTTGAAAGTTGATAACACGCTGTTTTCATTCCGATAAGAGTTTTGCCTTGAGAAATCGGAGTTCTAGTTTACTACGTCTTTTTCTCTCTTAGGCATTTTGTTTAGGTAAACGAAAGAGACGAACATATTAATGTTCTAAAGTAATTAGAGAAAGAGAGGTAGAAGAAAATGAACTGTGAATTCGAAGTTGTTTTCGAGGCAGAAAAATAAAAAATGTCAGCCGCCATCTTGGAGAAATATGCGTGACAATATCTTTTTATTCCTCTGCCTTGCGAATTTACAATGATCTTTTGTATGTTCTAGTTTATATTTGAAAGAAATCTTTTTGAATATATTGCATTTTTTTTTGTTAATGAAATCATGTTGTTTAAAACTTAGTTGGATATGAAATGGGAAATTTGGAAAAAAAGAATGAAATAAAAGTGACGATTGCTAGTTAGACTGGGAATTTTGTTTTAATTGCCGGGAGACTTGGTTAATTATGTAAATGGTTGATGCAACGGCGCCGCTAGAACATCGGCTTAACTCGGGCCAAGGTATGAAAGGATTTAGGTCACTTCTCTGTACCTTATTACTTAAGACAAACTGTATTCCTTAGAGTTAACACACCAAAGAAATCGCAGTGCAGACTTGCCAAGTGATTGCCTCAGTTAATGGAATCTTTGCATCGCTTTGATATTCGGATACTCAAAATGGAGTATACATGATTCATGTTAGACGTTATTTTAAGCAGACTGCGATATGTTTGGCGTGTACCCTTAGCGGTTAAATATAATAAGGTACAGCGTCAACAAATATAGACATATTTGAAATTCTCAAAAAGGGCATGTTTAAGTTCTTATGAATATTTCAAAAATGTCGTTTAAATAGTTCGATGTTTTTCGTACGTTTCGTTCTCAATGTACTTCACGAACAGAATGTTATGTTGTACTCGGTAGAAGATATTCACTGAGTTTTCATAGTTCGCGGCCAAAAGCCATCTTACCATTTATATTCTTATCTAAGGCAACAAATAATACACTTCTAATTATTTTTTAGTTTTTCTCTCAATAATTTCAAACATCGAAGTGCGTATGCCATTGGCTATAGAATCGTAAGCACTGTAAGGCCCGTATTAATAAACCAATCTCAATAAAAGTCTTGAGGCTGTATCACTCGAGATGCGTCTTAAGAAGTTGATCCGTGCTAATTTATAAACCAATCTTGAGGTCTACTCAGCTAAGATCACTTCTCAAGTATTCGCCTCAGCGGCGAATGAATGGATAGTCTTGAGTTTCGTTTATTAATACGTGAAACTCGGCGCACCTCTCAAGTGAGTACTGCTTGAGTATCCACGTGCGTTTCAGGTCTTAAGTTAGGTTTATTAATCAACACGTTTACTTGAGACCGGTCACAAGACTGTTCTCAATCTTGAGAATGGTTTATTAATACGGACCTATATTAATAAGAGTGTCAGTCAGGTTGACCAGACACGGCAAACTATCGCATGAGTAACTAACTTTATTGCTTTAAATATTAGCTCGGACTGCTAGCAATACTTTAGCGTCAATACAGACCTGTTTACAATCGATCTTGGTGACCAGCTTTCCATTCTAAAAGCAAGGTACCTATCCGAAAAGTAATATCACACCAAATCCTTATATAAAACCTTGAAGTGTGCAACCATTGCTCAAGCGATAGTTGGCCATGTACTGTCTGCTTTTTTCGCAATAAAACACACTGTTTTAGTAATGGAAGGAGTACAGTAGACCGCACACCAGACACTCCAAACCTTCGGACTAGTGATGCCAAATTACGTAATGTTATCGAAAATGCTGGTAAAATACGGTCATCTATATAAATTATGGTAAAATTACCGGCGACTTGTGACGTTTAGTTGCATAATTATGCGACGTTGTCGATTAGTGCAGTCCGCCATAATGTGCGGCATATGCGCTCTTGCCGTTCCGCTATTGGCGGGCGACTGAGCAACCGGCGATTAGTTGACTTGGTTTTATCCGGCAGACTACACCCGCATGAGTAATCTCGCAAACTATCTTGTCTGTGAAAATGATGGCACGAGATCTTAGCGCCATCTGTTGCATATTTTACCGCTTTACTACTTCGGGTGTATGAGTGTCGATCGTGCGGCCAACTGTACCATTGGTTGACAGCGGTTTACGTACTTTCTATATGTCCATAATGTACAAACGAGGATAATAAATTGAAGCGACAGAGAAGGGTCACTGTTTTAAATATGGTTCGTTGCAAAAATATGGTATCATAGCAATTTTCAAAAGTATGTGTATGTTATCGGCAGTCTGTATAATCCAGTATTCTATTGAATTCCTAGAACGGTTAAAACGTTCAGACAATGTACCTAGTTACCTAGGCATTCTGTATACCGAATGAACAGCCGACAAAGATATTTTGAATTGGAACTAAAAAATATCTAACACACCTAATTAACAGTGTCTGATTTCTACAGACAGGCCAATCTCGCGACTTCTCCACCGGTTCTGATGAATACGGTATGCTTGCAGCTCTAGTAAAGTGTTTTATTTGTATCATTTCATACTTGGTCTCCTAATGTCATTCTATACATTTCCTAGGTATTTCATACATTACCTAGGCACAGTATGTAATAATTAACAATAGATATTTACAAATTGCCTAGATGAAATTGGTATTGTATAGAATAACTAGGTATTCTACTCACTTTGCCGGTGACATACATGACTATAATAAATGAGGTAGTGGATTGATATTTTTGAAGTTTTCAGATGACGCGTTTTTTAGCTGAACAAATATTGTTCATATTTTGTGGGGATTACTTACTTGCAGTTGCTTTTTTATGCATGCTTTGGATATTGCTATTGCCTACACAATGTGATGCAATTAGCGAAAAAAACATTGCAACGATAACTGTTTTTGTGACGCCCTCAAAAGTAACACCTAACAGTAAAGGACGAAGTATTGGTTTTCATATACGATTGTGCATTGTGGTAAAGTCAAGTGAAGCCAGGCGATTAAGTTATATTTAGCATCCCAAAAGGTAAAGGGACCATAGTGAACGCATTTGAAGATTATACTTGTTTTTTTTTTTGTTAAACCCCAACCCGCTGCAATTTTGTAGACTTTATTTTTCTCGAAAATAGATATGTTTTTTGTTTTAAAAATACTCGTGTTTTTTTTTTACATTGCTACTGTTTTTTGGCGGCTTTTGATGTGATTTTGACATTTACAGATTGTGAAAATGTCAAATTTATGCTCACTGTTGTCCAATCCATAGTTTTTGTTAGAAGACGCATGTCACTTGCAAAACAAATAGGTATGTAACAAGAAAATCTAGAAATGTTTCTCTAGAATCTTCATAATTTCTAAGAAATTGCTAGAATATAATTGTCTAGATTTTCTCCAGTAAAGATTTTTGACTTTGAACCTACTTTAATAGGCAGACAGCAAATGTGCTACGATTACTAAACATACTTTCTATCCGTATGTTGTATAATTTTTATTGTACAGTCGCGAAGTGAAAAGGCTCGTCATCTTAAAGTTGACTTTTGCTTGTAGACAAGTTGTTGATATGATATTTAACGCTAACATGACGTTTGAGCCGCATTATGACATATTTATTTTCCGACCGGTTCCGAGCTCACATCACCATTTGACATGTTTTAGCTCGATAATTCATAGTGAAGGAACACTTGTTCGGCTAAATATGAACCCTGACGTCAAAAAGCATATTTTTTCTATGCAACAGTGACATGTGCTTGATAAGTGTCAAATGTGTCAATGTGTCAAATGTGTCAAAATGTCAATGTGTATAGTATTTGAAAACTGACGAACCTTTTCATTTCGCGACTGTACATGTAACCATATGAAATCAGTCCGCCCTCGTCTTTATTTTTCAAATTAAACTAAGTGGATCCGCATAACGCGACTAGAATTTAAACGCCTAGTTCAAGATTGACATCTAACTTAAGTTGTTATTTGAGATACTGTTATGTATGAAAACAGTGTCCCAATAATCAAATAAAGTTATGAATAATACGTATAGCTTTGATGGGAAAGATTCTCGTAGTTCAAAATCGCGATATTCCATTTCATTTAATCATTTACATATACAGACGTTAGTTTGCGTTATTTACTTTAAGCATTTTGAACCATCGAACTAATAACGTACATACTGTTGAACCAACGTACAACGCGGTTTTGTACGATTCATTGTTATAGCTTTTTGCTGGGTAATGAATTTGTCATGTTAATGATTGGTCAATGTCAGCAATAAAGACATTCAGAAGCTTTGTGTTCTGACAGAGACCTTCAAAGCTACTCAGGTAGTGTTGAAATTGAATTGTTTAACTTTTGTAGTCGGTTACGGTTCCACGTTAAATTGTATTTGAAACGATAAAGGTGGGGGAGCATCCTGCCGGGCTAGCACAACTTATACAAGGTGACATAGATAAGCTATTTGACTAAGTTTTCCGTGTCAAATCATGTAACTTTCGTTGCACAACTTGACTAAATTGCGTCACATGATTGGTACGATGTCACAGCTATCGCTCGTCGAGAGTCGCGATAAGTTGTGCCAGCCGTGCTGTACGAAATGCTTTTTAATCTGTCTGGAATATAAAAGTAGGTCACAAGGATCAGAGATCTTTCCAGTCGGTTTAATTCCATATTGCTTACAGATACTTTTTTCGACACCGTGCCGTGACACTGTACGACATGACATATTGCAATAATGACATATTTAAATTCAAACTGAATCTAGTGCTTGTCAAAATAAAATACGCGATCAAAAAATAGATCTGATAGATATCTAAGGCTGTATCGACTGTGGGGCAATGTCGCAGTTGTATAAAAAAATTGACACGATCAGACATTACCGATGGTTAAATCTACAAAACGCCACGTTTTACTAATACCATGGACCAATAAACAAGAGGATTGACATTCGTCATACTAGAAATCGTACCTCTGAAGATCTCAAAATTAAAACTAGATGGCGCTAATTAAAACCAATTCAAAGTTAATACGCCAAGTCTTAACACATTGAGATTATTTTCTTCATAAGTGTGCTATAATTTATATAAAAATATGGACGTTTATTGAAATCTATAGCGATTTATTTCCAGATAATGAGTCCAGTAAACCCTCTACATGATGTCGATAAGCATTGGTCAACATGAAAAGGCGCTTTTAGAAACTAAATTTCAAAGTACTATAGGTACCTCATCGTGTATCTGAAGGATATTTGTAAGTGAATCAGATCATTCCCAAGTGAACAACTTTTATTACGGGACCTACTCTGGAATTATCTCAGTATTTTTGTTGACTAATTACTTTTTGTATGGTATTATTTTGGCGACCGGGGTTGGTCCTATGATAATAATTGTTCAGGTGTTCGCCGCAGCCTGTGGGGACTGAGTGGCGACCTAGACACTCAATTTGTCTTATGGATTTATGGATTACCGATCCATTTTGACAGATGCTTGAATGACGGATTGACGCCATTAGACGAACGTCATGGCGTCTAGAACTTTGCAGTATGCGCATCGGAACATAGGCTAAGTCCTCTTGGCCATCGTAAAGCGTGATTAAGACGTCCTTTTACCGCTCATTGAAGCGTCAGTCATGAATTATTATTGGTTGAATGGAATAATTCCGGCAGACTGTCTATGGCCCGATTAATAAACCAATCTCAATACAAGTCTTGAGGCTGTATCACCCGAGATGCGTCTTAAGCAGTTGACGCTATCTCAAGCTCCGTACTAATTTATAAACCGATATTGAGGTCTACTCAGCTGAGATCACTTTCGACTCAGCGGCGAATGAATGACAATCCTGTGTTTCGTTTATTAATATGGGCACCTCAAGTGAGTAACTACTGCTTGAGTATGTACCTGCTTTTCAGGTCTCAAGTTAGCGTTTATTAATCAACACGTTTACTTGAGACCAGTCACAAGACTGTTCTCAATCTTGAGAATGGTTTATAAATATTTCACCGTAAAAGGACGACTTCTCGCCAAAAAAGCTCTTTTAATGCGGTAATTGATGAATATACTGAAAAATCATGGCTCGTGGTTGCATAATCGAAAAATCAGTTAAATACGTATTTCATCAGTTATCGCATTACACGATATTCCATCTGTCAGTGGTTAATCTGACGTCTAAATGAACGTTTTTTGGTTGAAGACAAAATTGAGCGTCTAATAACCGTCACGGGATTGACAGGCTAGGCTAGCAAGTAGCGACAGCATCGCCACCGTCGTCGATCGGTGTCACGGAGTAGGGGCGCCTATTGTAAGCGTTGTAAGTGTACAGTGGGTCTTGCTCAACGTGTGTGGATCTAGACTCGAGTCACGTGCAATATAGCGTAATTATTATTTTGTTTCCAATAAAACTATTAAAATCGAAGTCTTTTTGTTTTATTCACTTTCACACAACACAACTGACGAAGAAATGGGTGATGGATGACTTCAAACTTCAAGCATTTATTTCAACGTAAGATACATGATATCATTTGTTGAATGTCAATTTAAATCTACTGGAAATAAAAAAGTTTATTGCATTTATCTGTCAGTCGGTATGTCCAAACTACTACCGCTTCGGAAAGGGAAATCATTTGTGGGAAAAGAAAAGCGGCGCAAGAAACCCACAGGATCATTGTTGTCCTTTTTTTAAAAAAATAAAGTAAATAACTAATACAATTTTATAATTTTGGGGAGCTGGTGGAAGTACACCAAGCGTGTTTGTCATTCAGGTAGTTTTTGCTAACGTTATTTTGACATAATCTTTTTTTTTTCTTAGATTAATGATATTCTCAGGCAGGACTCGAGATCTCTGTGAAGAACCACGGATAGGGTAAAAGTTGTGGGTGACGGAGACGGTGGTGTTAAATATTTTAAAACCTTGTAAAAGGTGGCTGAGCCGCCTTTTTTCAGGTCGGGCTGTCGTTGGCCACAGTGAATGACAGTCAAAATTCTCTCTTATAAGAAATAGAAAAACAATGGACGTAGGTCCAAATCGAGCCGCTTTTGCAGCTGTGATGAAAAATTTCGATCCACATTTTCGGCTGATCGAGGGGGTGCATTTTAAAAACATTTGAAATAGTCCTCGTTGCACCCCCTTCCCGGGTTCCATGGGTAAGGTCGATACTTCGCAACTCGCAAGTTCATTTCGGAAAACAGAGTAGGTAGACAAACTCCTGGCCGTAACAGGCGAGTGTCGCTCCTTTTTAATAGTACTCTTTGTCTCGACCAAATAAAGCAATGTGAATCTAACAACAATACCATTTATTTGGTTATACAGTTTTTTACATATAGCAACAATCGTAGGATAGTTTTAGGCTAATTTCGTCACATTAAAAGTGATTCAAAATGACGAACTGTGGATACATTTGCTCTATACACTAAAATCTTTCCAAAAATTCTAATGCATTACTAAATACGGAAGACAAATCATTGGACACGATAATATGAAATTGGAAGACACGTTTCGTTACTTTGACACTGAAAATATATTTTCTTAAATACCTAACGTCATTTTTTGTATACCAAAAAACCGAATATTTTTAATAGCTAATTTTCCCACAAAATCAGTTGATTTATATAATTTTTGAATGTTCTTCGTAAGACTTAGACAGAGTAATGTCACCTTTGACTCTCTTGACAGAGAAACTAATGAAAATCAATTGATGTACCTATATAATTGATTTTTTGAATAGTACTTTTTTTCTTACTCTAAATCGATTCTGACCAAGCCTATGTCAAGTTTCAGGTATACTAAAAATAACCTTGTCAATATTAACTCTAAAATTTTAACTAGACTTATTATCTACACAATTGGAAGCACAGTGATTTCATCAACAATTTGGACAAATACTCTTTGAGAATTTGACTCCATTATACCTACTTAATTCTAATATAAGTGGCAAAATATGTTTAACATTATTTAAAACGTTTTAACATAATTTTAACATTTTAGTGTGGTGTTGCCATAAACTGCTTCGTGTGACCAAGTTTTGATTTCCATGTATTAGGGTTCTGTAGTAAACCTTTTTAAATAAAAAGTAAATAAGTATATGTAGAGTTTACTAGTTATGAGAAATAGTCGACCAACTTATATAAATAACTTTGTATGTTAAACTGTATATATATTCCGACTAGGGAACCCTACTGCGTATATCTGTGATTCGACACGCCCTTGGCCAGTTTCTATCTAGGACTCACTAGAAACGAAGAACTTGAACAGCTTATTTACCTGATGGAAAGTGATGATATGGCCATGGTTAAAGATGTAACACGCGATGCCAGTATGCTACAAGAATTTCTTACTTTAGCAGTTTGAATTGTGAACGAACATGACAATTAAGATGTTCTTTACATCGACACATAGTACGTAAGTTATATTCGTGAAATCAGTTATGTGCATTTGTGATTCGATCACGAAGTAAAACGCCGAGCATCGTCATCTCCATAGCTCGTTGCGTGACCTCGAGCTTTCTTATGAAGCCCATAGGGAGAGGTCACGTTTCAGTTGCCATAAGTCAACATACTGGTAACACTTTGTGATGTAGTTAAAACGTTTCAAACATGCTATAGCAAAACAAGTTTTAAAAAGTCACGCGCTACAACCCAACGACACACGCTATATATTTACATTTATTAGTTATAATTTGACTGATAGTTTCATTTTTAAACTTGAACTTAACCGGCTTTTAGCCAAAAATCACAAAAAATTCTAAATTCAAAAAACTATTTCTCTCTACTCACCGCTAGATGTCGGTAGCTGTTAAAGAAATGCAAAGAATTGCAAGTGTTGCTAGCAATACAAATTTAAATACACAGCTAAGCCAGAACACCACAAGCAATATCGATTTAAGCGACCGCACACTAAAGAAGGTTATCCTTCTGACTAATTCTAAATTTTATTGTCATTGTCACAGTATTTCGCTTCTTATTTACGCTTAAACCTACGAATAAACTAGCTTATTATTTTAATCATGATCTCCAACAGCGATAACTTTAGAATGTTAAGGTGGAAGCATATTTGTAACCAGAATTAGATAATATGTTTTTTAAATAAATGAGGGTTCTAGATAGAATTTCGGAGCTGACAATCTGTTTATGGCAAGGTCTGTTTAAATGATTTTGTAAGATGTATGTATTCTGTTGTGGAACCTAAATTAAAAAAAAACATTAATTATTTCAAAATGGCGCCAAAACGTTATATTAAGAACCGTTATTATTTTTATTTTTCAGATTATTTAATCATGCCTTAAGATTTGTTTTTAATTGTTAATTGAATCAGGTAATTACGGAGATTTATTTATTTAGATTTATTATGCATTAATATAACTTTACTATAGTTATGTGTGATACCGTCAATTGTATACATTAATTACTTCAAAACAATTTTACATATGGTGTACATTTACCTATTACGGGATAGGTACGGGATTCCGGAAAAACCTGGGTGTATTTCCGGACATTTCTGAATCTCGCCACGTATATCACAAGTATACTTCTACCTTAAACATTGGCAAAGAAATGTGCATACCGTTATCGCTTCGCAATTCAGTTTCGAAACGCATTAAAAATCAACAGATGCTTATAAACTATAATAGCGTAATACAATTTTAAATTGTTAAAAACAATCCAAAAAATTATTAGAATTACTTAATTATAAGAAATATATTACTTCTTACGTTTACTGGCGAATGACAATGCGAATTATCAAATATTTATTGCGTTTATACACAATTATTATACAATATATAATTCTTATAATAAAATTAATAGCAACGTAACTGTCACTATTTAACACTTCCCACCAATAAATAGATACAGTACATAGAAGATGTACCATATTGTTATTAGATTTTTATATATCTCTCACGTTATACAGAGTTGTTTATAATTTATATAACTGAAAAGTCTTAGGCTCAGTTTCGAAACGTTTCAGTCATAGGTACAAAAAACAAATAATAGCAATATTTGTTCGACACCCCTTTTTTTAAGATAGTTACCATATTTTTCTTTCATTATAATATAAATTTTTTATACTATGTGAACCAAAATTACACGACTCAAAGCCACCACAGACTATAAAACTTAAACCCTTCTTCAATTTAAATATAAAAGTTGTAAGTCTTTTTATTAAAAGAAAGAAAGAAAGAAAACATTTATTCAGCTTACAATGGGCATTAAGAAAAACCTATTGTGTTATTCAGAGAAAATTTTGTTCTCGTGACATATTGAAGTATACTACATCCTGTATTTAATTTTCTTACGCGACTCAAATAATTTAAATATTCATTTCAGTCCCAGATGATAACCTCCTAAATATCTACACTCTTAAGCTCCTAAATAGTTGTGCGAACAATTCGACTCTCTTAAAAACTTAATAAAATTGCCTCATTCCTTGACTAAAGCATAACCTCCAAGCCGCCAATACAAAGCATTGACAAAGCGACTCTACATAACATATAAAATATATTATTTAATTGGCAAAATGGGAGATATGTATCATATATGTGACTGATGTAAATAATTACATAACTACCTACGACTTATAAGTAATAATTAGTTAGAATATATTTTATAATGCTACATAAAACATCTTTATTTAACAAAATATTTATGATAAAATCTAATGTTGTTCCTAGCACAGGGCCTGAGTGTCATTGTCCGGGCAAATAAGTCACATTTCAAGGTGCTGAATTGCAAAACTGTAAATGTATAACCACCTTAATGATAATCATTGAATAAAAAAATGGTCATGCAAGTCCCAAGAAGAGAAATATAAAGTCATTGAAAGAAGTTAAAGAATCTATTAGAAGGTTGGATTACGTGAGAAAGACGAAAGAAGAAGAGATATTGATGAATAGAGTGAGTACAAAGATTGGGACCGCTGCCAACGTACATAAAAAGTGCATGTGATAACTGAACTCTGTTTAAGAACTAAGTGTTCAGTACAATAATACAATTGAACATATATTTATAAGATAGCAACATTTATAGTAGAAAAATTGATTTTGTCCTGGCAACCCTGTCCTGTTTAATTACGCCATTATGTTAATGTGTAACAGAAAAAGTTTGATCATAAAAATAAATAATATAAACGTCCATAACGTTTTATTTTAAAGTATTGTATCAAACAAAAGTGGTCCTTCGTTTAAAACAGTGATACAGTCAGTTTTTATCACTCTATAAGTGATAATTTGAAAAATCAGTGTTCGACCGGCGGCGTGGAATTGCGTCGGCGCATTGCTGATTGCATTATTATTGTTGCTATCCCAGCAATATCTGGGGTGAAAAACTCCGTCTATAACGGAGCGGAAGAGCTGCGACCAAGATCTTCAATACAGGATCGCTCTAATTCTGGTCTGCAATAAACGGTTCGGCGTGCTATGGTGCCGGCCCACATTTCCAGACGGCATTTTTATGTTCAATAACATAATATTGTGACCCTAGTGCCGCAGCATTCAAGATTTCAAGGAATTTGAGAAAATTAGAGGTGTCTTCTGCATCAGAACCACAGCGGAGGTCCTATATACCTACCCTCAAAGCATTCATATTCGCCATTTTTTTTCTCCCATAAGAATGTTTTATTATTCGTTCACGTTCGGCGGGAAGGAGCTCAGAGAACGTGTTGTGACGTCACTTCGTGAGTGAACAAGTAGGTTGGTACACCTGCTAAACGTCAAACAAGTGAATTTCGTTCGTTCATATTTTGGTAAACAAAAACTTTTCGTAAACTTACTATATAGTTATTTTTACTAGTTTAAAAGTGATATAAGGGTATAAAAGTGACCGGAAAATACAAGTGCGGCAAGTGAAGTGTTTAACGTGCATTACATAAGGATTGTTTTCTTTAAATTAATGGACTGCAAGCTAGAATAACAAGGTACTATCTTTCTATTATACTATGTCCACAATGGCAGAGGACAAGAAATTAAAAGAACTTATTCAGAAGCGTACTTACGCAAAGGGATCTTTAACCCGAATTCAAAGTTTTGTAAACATCCAAGTAGATGAACTCTCTGCCAGTGTGGAACAATTGGAGACAAGACGAGTTAAATTTATGTCCACTTTCAAAGATTATGAAGAAATTCAAATAAAAATATTGGAATTGGATGAAAATGATAAGGAGGATATAGCTTTAGTAGAGGATAAATATTATAACACCTTAGCTTCCATAAATCATTTATTAAAAATATTGTCCAAGGAAGAGGCTCCGAGCAATAGTGAGAAGTCTCCGTCATATACTAAATTGCCGAACATAGATATTCCTATTTACTCAGGCAAGGATCTTACTCAATATAGGCCTTTTATTGATATGTTTATGTCCATGATACATAACAACAAGACTTTGTCCAATGTACAAAGATTGTATTATCTGAGGAAATACCTAACTGAGGAAGCTCTCGCCCTAATCATAAACTTACCTTTGACGAATGAGTCGTATACAGAAGCCCTTTTGCTACTAAAAAAGAGATATGAAAATAAAGCTCGTCTTGTAACCAACCATATCAATATATTGTTGGATTTGCCTGTCATGCAAAGGGGTACTGCTTCTACACTCAGGACTTTTAATTCCCAAGTACAACAGCAGCTTCATGCACTGAAAAATTTAGAACAGCCCACCAATAGCTGGGATATGTTATTAATTTCCATATTATCAAGGAAACTAGACTCATATACGAACAGGGCTTACCATCTCGATAGGGTAGACCCTGAGGCAATGCCAACATTGGTCGAATTTTTGTCTTTTTTAGAAAAAAGAGCAATTGCTCTGGAGGATAGTCCTCAACAAAAAAGTAATGAACCAAAATTTCAAAAATCAGTACCATTTAAAGTTGCGAATGTAACAGCGCAGAGTTCTAAAACGATATGTTTATATTGTCAACATGATCACCCAATATATATGTGCCCAAAATATAAAACTGCATCCTTTGAAGACCGTGTGAAGTGTGCTAAGTCAAATAAACTTTGCACATTATGTTTAAAATCACACACTGATATATGCAAATTTAAATTCAAATGCAAGGTTTGTTCTCAAAATCACAATACCCTTTTGCATGGCATAGATAAAGAAGAAGCTGTGTCATTACATTCCAATTTCCAAGATGCGAGAAATGTTTTGTTACCAACAGTCCAAGTAAAAGTTACAGATGACAAGGGGCAAACGCATTTGGTGAAAGCACTGTTGGACAGTGGTAGCCAGGTTTCCTTAATGACAGCTTCCCTTGCTAAAAAATTGAACTTGCAAATGATATCGGACAAAATCAAAATAATTGCTGTTGGCAGCACACCACTTTCTCAGCCTGGAAAACGAGTTCAAGTTTGTATTTCAGCAACAAGTAATGACACCAAACTTAATATAAAATGCCACTTAGTGGATAGAATAACAGCTAATTTGCCACAAAATTATATAGATATTTCTAACATGCCAAGAAATGTGAAACTAGCAGATATTGATTTCTATATCCCATCTGAAATTTCATTGTTATTAGGGGCAGATTATTATTTTAACATATTAACTGAAGGCCAAATAAAGCTTACGGATGGTTTAATGTTACAGAACACCATGTTTGGTTATGTTGTAGGTGGTTCAGTTAATTGTCATAATTCACCGTATTATAACTTGGTAAGCAATTTTGTAATACAGGATAATTCTAGTTTGAACGATATCATGAATCAGTTTTGGTTGGCAGAAAAAGTGCCAGAGATAGAAAATGTGGTCTCTAATGGCGAATTTCAGAAGTCCGAAGATTATTTTCAGAGCTCAGTTGTTCTGGCCAATGACCGATTCACTGTCAGTATGCCTCTGAAAGCGCCAATGGAGGAGCTTGAGTTAGGGGACTCATTTTCTGTCGCCCTCCCACGTTTCTATTCATTAGAACATAAATTTAAAACAAATCCTGACTATTTTCAAAAATATAAAGATTTTATAAAAGATTATTTAAAGTTGGGCCATGCTGTAGTTGTAGATATATCCAACTATGATATTTACAATGATGCCGTATATTTTTTATCGCACCATGCTGTACTCAATGAAGACAGCATAAGTACAAAATTGCGTGTAGTTTTTAATGGAAGCTTAAAATCCAAAAATAAAAAATCATTAAATGATGTAATGTCTAATGGACCAATAGTTCAAAATGAGTTATTCAATATACTCACCCTATTTCGGACTTACAAACACACACTTATATGTGATATAGAGAAAATGTTTCGCCAGGTCAATATCAATCCAAAACAAACCTGTTTGCAAAACATATTGTGGAGGGACGATCCATCGAAGCCCATTAGTTGTTTACAGCTACAAACTATTACTTACGGTTTGAAGGCTTCTACGTTTTTGGCCACCAGGTGTCTAATGGAGTTGGCGCTCAGGTATCGGGAGAAATATCCACTTGCAGCAGAAGCCTTAATGATAAATACTTACGTTGATGATTATATAGGAGGATGTGATACAGTTGAACAGCTCCATCAGCTGAAAAAAGAACTTGTAAGCCTATTAAATTTGGGAAGTTTCCAGTTACATAAATGGTGTTCCAGCTGCAATGAGGTGCTTGATGATATACCTGCAAATAAAAAATTTTTTAAAGAAATTAATTTAAATAAAGACAGTACAATGAAAACTTTAGGCTTGAAATATGATGTACTTACAGATTCATTTTCTTTTACAAGTCCTTCAGACAATTTTCTGGAACTCAATACTAAAAGGAAAATCTTAAGTTGCATTGGAAAAATATTTGACCCACTTGGTTTGATAGGGCCAGTGGTGGTACGAGCAAAGCTATTTATGCAAATCTTGTGGCATATTAAAATGGACTGGGACACTATATTGCCCCAAAGTCACTTGAATGATTGGAAGAAGTTTGTAGATAGTTTAAATGAGATGGGTACAATTAAGACTGTGAGAGGTGTAATAAAAGAGGAGATAAATGCTGTTGAACTAGTTGGCTACTCAGACGCATCACTCAAAGCTATAGGAGCATGCCTCTACTTGCGTATTTTCTATAAAAATGGCAATGTAGATGTAAACTTATTGTGTTCTAAATCTAGAGTGGCCCCACTTAATAAATCACTGACTATTCCCAATTTAGAATTAAATAGCGCACAGTTGCTATCCCAATTGGCGCACAGAGTCTATAATACTCTATTATGTCGATTCCCTCTGAAGGTAACTTTGCATTCAGACTCACAAATAGTCCTTTCTTGGTTGAATTCCAATAAGCTAAAAGGAGCCTATGTCTCCAATAGAGTAAGAGAGATTAAAAAACGGACTAAAGATTTTCAATGGTGTTATGTCAGAAGTGGTGAGAATCCTGCAGACATGTTGTCTAGGGGAATAGATCCACAAAAGCTGCAAACATGCGATTTATGGTGGAATGGTCCAAAATATCTCTCCGACCCAAACTATACCTTTTCCTCTAATGAGTGGAAATTTTCCATTCCTTCTGTTGAGGTAGATATCACACAGGTAGACGGTCCAAGTAATGTCTGCAATACCAATACAATTGATAATAATATTTTTTTTGATAAATTCTCTAGTTTACAGAAGCTAATGCGAGTTATTGCTTACATTTTAAGATTTAAACACAACACTTTAAAACCAAATGATAAAGTTTCTGGATTGCTCAGCCCCAAGGAGCTACAACACTCCTTAATAGTCATAATTAGACATGCTCAGAGGCAAGGGTTTAGTAACGGGTGGTTCAGTTAATTGTCATAATTCACCGTATTATAACTTGGTAAGCAATTTTGTAATACAGGATAATTCTAGTTTGAACGATATCATGAATCAGTTTTGGTTGGCAGAAAAAGTGCCAGAGATAGAAAATGTGGTCTCTAATGGCGAATTTCAGAAGTCCGAAGATTATTTTCAGATGGTGCAACTGTATTTTGCTGTAATTAATTTTCATTGCATGGTAGCGGACATAGGTTCGCATAAGATCTAGTATATACTTTTTTATTACTCATTTTTACCTCTGCCACTCTTACATGAGTATCAGGTCCAGGATAGACCTTTACTATTCTTCCCATGGGCCATTCCATTGGAGGGGTATTTTTTATTTTGACAATTACTAAATCACCTTCTTTAAGGTTCTTATAGGTGTATTTCCACTTAGGTCTATTCTGTAACTGAGTTAAGTAATCCTGTGACCATACTTTCCAGAAATCTTGTTTAATTTTAGTAACAATTTAAGTATTAACAGTTATTATTTAACAGTTTTAGTAAATTCTCTAGTTTACAGAAGCTAATGCGAGTTATTGCTTACATTTTAAGATTTAAACACAACACTTTAAAACCAAATGATAAAGTTTCTGGATTGCTCAGCCCCAAGGAGCTACAACACTCCTTAATAGTCATAATTAGACATGCTCAGAGGCAAGGGTTTAGTAACGAAATAGAGTCTATCAAAAACGGCAAAGTTATTAAAACTGGTCTAAGTAATTTGCATGCATTTCTTGATGGCTTTGGAGTTCTAAGAGTTGGCGGGAGATTGCAGAATGCCAACAATTTATCTTATGAGAAAAAACATCCTGCAATTTTACCCAAATCAAATAAATTGATTAGTATGATCATACAAAATGAACACCTTAGACTATTACATGCTGGACCGAAATTGGTATTGAGTTCTTTATCTCAAAAATTTTGGATAATGAATGGAGTGCGGGAAGTGAAAAAAGTTATTCATGGCTGCATAAAGTGTTTCCGATCTAAGGCTGAAGCTGCTAAACAATTAATGGGCTCGTTACCTCCAGAAAGAATAACCAGTTCCAGGCCTTTTCAAATTACAGGCATAGACTTCTGTGGTCCATTTAATATGAAAGTAGCGCGAATTAGAAACCCTATGGTTACTAAAGCATATATTGCTGTTTTCATTTGTTTCGCCACTAAGGCTATCCATGTGGAATTAGTCAGTAACCTCACCACAGAGACGTTTTTAGCAGCCCTACAGCGTTTTATAGCTAGAAGAGGGTGCCCCACACAAATTTGGTGTGACAATGCAAAAACATTTAAGGGTGCAGAGAATTATTTAAATGATTTATATAAATTACATTCTTCTAAAAAACATGTACAGTCTGTTGAATGTTTTTGTTCTGAGAAAATGATAAAATTTAATTATATTCCTAGTTATTCCCCGGAATTTGGTGGTCTTTGGGAGGCCGGAGTGAAAAGTGTCAAGTTTCATTTTAAGCGTGTTGTTTCCAATGTATGCCTAACATTTGAGGAGCTATACACAGTAATTACTCAGATTGAATCCATCTTAAATTCAAGACCATTGCTTCCAATGAGTGCAGACGTTTCTGATTTTAGATATTTGACACCCGGACACTTCCTCATAGGTGTTCCTTTGACCAGTTATCCAGAGCTAGACCTCTCGGAAAAAAGAATAAATAGATTAAGGTTTTGGAATATTGTTACTAAAATTAAACAAGATTTCTGGAAAGTATGGTCACAGGATTACTTAACTCAGTTACAGAATAGACCTAAGTGGAAATACACCTATAAGAACCTTAAAGAAGGTGATTTAGTAATTGTCAAAATAAAAAATACCCCTCCAATGGAATGGCCCATGGGAAGAATAGTAAAGGTCTATCCTGGACCTGATACTCATGTAAGAGTGGCAGAGGTAAAAATGAGTAATAAAAAAGTATATACTAGATCTTATGCGAACCTATGTCCGCTACCATGCAATGAAAATTAATTACAGCAAAATACAGTTGCACCATCTGAAAATAAACAATAAATAACATTAATTTTAACTAAAAACATAAGTATAATATAATTTAATTATATAGAAATTAAAACAAATAATTATAACTTAAAATTAATATTAGTAATTAAGATGCTTACCTTTTGTTATATGAAAGATTCCTCATTAGTGCCTGGCCCCCAGCTTATGTTCAGTACAATAATACAATTGAACATATATTTATAAGATAGCAACATTTATAGTAGAAAAATTGATTTTGTCCTGGCAACCCTGTCCTGTTTAATTACGCCATTATGTTAATGTGTAACAGAAAAAGTTTGATCATAAAAATAAATAATATAAACGTCCATAACGTTTTATTTTAAAGTATTGTATCAAACACTAAGTATTCAAACTTTGAACTAGTACAACTTTAATAATTTCATCGCCATGTGGATAGTTGTAAAGAGAGAGTTGAAAGTAAGTAAATTATCTAAAAAGATATCGCATTGTAACTTATCTCATAGAAAATATAAGTAGGTATCTAAAAAGTGTCCAAGGAAAAGCCACATAAATACGGTCTCCACAAAAGTCATATGACGATCGACTCCAATCAGTAAACCTGCTGTCTTTGAAGGAGCGTATAAAAGGAGACATACAAGGTCTCGTACCACTGATACAATTGCGATAACATGCCGGACATTTTCAACCTCAGTCGCATCCATCGTGCCAGACAAAAATGAGAAGATGGCTAACACCAACATGCTAAATAACAGAGTTGCGAGCATATGGAACCAGCTTCCTCAAGAAGTTGACGATGGCCCCTCCGTGAAGAGTTTTAAAAATAGACTTGACAAATGGTTTAAAGAGAACAAAGTCTAAAATCATGAAGACTATATCCAAATTTATTACTTTTTCTTTGTTTTTAATAATATATTTTTTAGGTTGTTTTTTATAATAAACATTTTACAACATTAGAAATACGTGAAATTCATTTAAAATAAACGTATAAGGTTTTGACCTAAATAAGAGTTCAAGTATCAAAATTGGAAGTTGAAAAACATTATAATACGTTAGATTTTAAAGTTGATGTTGTAGCATTATTAAATATAATCATCCTAGATATCTAAGTTCGATTAATATTTTAAAATATATCAGTGATCGATCCCAAGAAATCATTATCGTTGTTACGATTAGCATTGATGAAAACTTCGTCGTTTAAGTTGAATAAAACACGTTCAGGGACACAACATCGATCAAAACTGAAACAATATGACACATCATTTTCCCATACATTTTCACCACCTACAAGTGTGAGTGCAGGTAGTTCTGAAGATTATTAAAACTTATCGATACGGTGCAGTAGACAGGAAATCCTCGTAATAGGTACGGCACTAATACGTCACTATCGTATATTTCTAATTGCCGTCACCCATGTAGTCATTATTAAAGATCGGAAGCAATCGTCGACGGACGTTGTGTCACCTTGCCTTGGATTTCTAAGGCGGACTCTCAACGTTGTGTCCCGGAACGTCTTAAAAGAGGTACAATTTTATTCAAAATAGGTAGGTACCGTATCACCTAATTGCACTCGATATTATCTGAAGATGCGGCGGAAGGTGGAAACGCACGCACCCCGAACTCCTAACTTATTTGGGGGACTGGCTATCTCATCTCAAGCAGCTGCAACACAGTATTGCATTCAAAATTACTGCGTGCTGCAGAATGAGACTACCTAGATAGTGGTAACTTGCCATGTTGATATTTAAAAACGGTCTCTCCCAACCAAACCAAGTATTTTCATTCTTCACACCGAGTAATGGAGATGGTATAGTTTACTTATTCTAAAGTTCTAAATATTAACACTTATACCTACTTGATGGAAATTGCCCATCGTCTGCTATAGTCCACGAAAATAAAGACATCTAAGACCTCTTACAATATAATAAATCAAAAATAGACACTCTTCACACGATATAAAACGCTGTGCGTTTTCCCTAAGCCTTCTAATCATTCGAGTATACCTTCCTACATTGCTTTCAGCACATAAATAAATTATATTTAAAATGATCTTTTAATTCGCAAGCAATAGCTTTGAGCATAATTTAGAATAGTTTCACATAATTTTAAAGTTAATATTTAATCACTATAATTTTACATAATTTATTCGATTAATGGAAGACATAATTTATACATAATTCATTAAAAATACCTTTTAAACTATTTTGTTCAGCAAAGCACAACAAAAGCAATTGTACCCATAAATAAATATAAATTAGGCCTTAAATTGGCAATATCTTATATTGTAAACTACGATAGATTCTGGATAAATATTTTTTAAATCTAAGTTATTATTTTAGAAAATATATTTCCATTGTCAACAAGAAGATTCTTTTCCCAAACACTTTTCCACTCAGTATAGTTAATAGATATTTAAAACCTTGCAATGTTGAAATTGTTGATTAATATTTACTTATTGTAACATTTACTAACAAATATATATGTATATATTTATAAGACCATTGATATATTTTTAAACAGATTAAACTGTGATCTGAAAGGTAGCATATACTTAGTTTGGAAGACAGGATAGTGGACCACAGTCTATACAATAACTACGTCCATTCACTCCCTGCAATTATATCAATAATTCGTTTATATTATATATTTACTCATAAATAAATAAACCTCAATTAGATTTTGAACCTAAAATCAGGCATCTTTGATCATTTTTCACGTATCGCTATAAATTCGGAAAAGCTCTACATAGGTACATACACTGTTATTATTATTGATAAAAACTGCAACCAACTAATAAACCTATCAGTGAAAATGTGTTTTGTCTGTCTCATAAACTAAGATTTAGTTAGAGGGACAAAAATTGACTAACACAGGTTTATTGGGTGTTTTTAGTATTTATGAATAACAGTGATTTGCCTTGTGCCTTTAAATATCGCTACAGTTTCGAAAATAAACTCCCTAAACATAGGGTTGCCTATACTGAAAAGATTTCCGATTTAAATCCGGATTACATAACGTAGAACATTCCAGACGTGCCCTATCTTCAATTTTTTACAGAATTTCAACATATTTCGACGAGACTGCCATTGTCGCGCGTGTCTTTATAAATATATATGTATAATACACAATATTCTTTATTATAATATATAATACGCTTGTTTTGTAAATAAATATCTACATATACCTAAATATTCTTTATTATAATATATAATACGCTTGTTTTTGTAAATTAATATTTACATATATGCCTAATGCCAATAGATTGTTACATACATTTTTATTGAATCATATATTCAAAATTCTGATTTTCCTGCAGTTCCCGCTTTCCAGACAAAAACCGTAATATGTCCGCAAATTCATGACGTATGGCAACCCTATTTAAAATGGCCAATTGACTAAAAAAAATTGTCGAATGAAGCTTTAAAAATGAATTCACTCTTCACATATATCCATCTCCATTCCAATATATTTCTAAACATTATTTATTAATTTTCTAAACAACATTCGCATTCACAGTAAGAACGATACATTTATATAACAATTAGATATAAGGGCTAAAATTTTGCCATCTCAATAAAGTACCTACGCTTTTTGTTTAATTTTTCAGTTATAGCTTCCAAAATAAACTACATCTATATTGATTGATAAACAGGTAGATACAATTCTAAATGTAGGTATAAGAGAAAGATGATTTAGTTATTCATTTATATCCACTTTATTGTTTTTATCCATACTTGAGATAACTCTTTTAATGGTAAGTACTTATGGAGGTATGTAGTTATGGAAAATTAAATTAATTTAAATCGAATCAAATCAAATACGCATTATTGTTTAAATAAGGAAGGTACATTTAAATTTAATTAACCCAAATATTTTATTGTAAAAAAAAATCGGAGGGGGTTTTAACACTCAATAAGGACTTTTTTGTTAAGTTAAAAGATAAAATAATAAATTATAATAAATAAATTAGTTATGAATAATAATGTTCATTCCTTACAAGTACAGTCTGTTAAAAACAATTTATAATGTATTTAATTAAGACAGTAAGATGAGGTCAAGGATCATAACTAATGCTAAAATGGGTCTAAACCTGTACTATTAGATTTTTGGAGCCTGTCGAGTATGTGACCACCCCCCTCCCCCCTTGAAGACTGTTACTGTTATCTAAATAAGTACTAACTTACCAACGATTATCTGCATGAATGCGAAGTTCTGATGATAGTAAATCCTTTTAATTATCTAAAGCCATTCCAACTGGGTATTGAATTTCGAATACAAATAAATACTAAGACCACCTTTCTCGAGCCTTTCTATACATCCAAAACATTTAACTTTTGAATGACGCTAGCCAGCTATTGCCAGCTAGAAAATTTAATCGACCATGATATCCTGGCCAAGACGGTCGATCTCCGCCAGAAGGAAGTCCACGTCTTTAGTGGTGACCGCGGCAGAGGAAATGATGTTGCGGAAGAAGTTGGGGCGGCGGTCGTCGGGCTGGTAGCCCACCATGATCGTGCCGGACTGCATCATCTTGCCCTTCAGCTTGGCGCAAACCTGAGGAGAAGAATAACTTCATCACTACTAAATTTAGCAATCTTCTCACCCAAAATACCTCAGTGTTTGGAGACAAAAGTGTAATCAATGTGTGTTACCAGAGATGAATTATCGCACTGAAACTTAGGCCCGTAGTAATAAACCAATCTGAATACAAGCCTTGAGGCTGTATCACCCGAGATGCGTCTTAAGAAGTTGACGCTATCTCAAGCTCCGTGCTAATTTATAAAACAATCTAGAGGTCTACTCAGCTGAGATCACTTCTTAAGTATTCGCCTCACCGGCGAATGAATGATAGTCTTGAGTTTCGTTTATTAATACGCGCACATGTTTTTCAGGTCTCAAGTTAGGTTTATTAATCAACACGTTTACTTGTGACCGGTCACAAGACTGTTCTCAATCTTGAGAATGGTTTATTAATACGGGCCTTAGCCTCTCGCTATGGGCCTCATAACAAAAGCTCAAAGTGACGCAACGAGCTACGGAGAGGGCGATGATCGGTGATACACTACGTGATCGAATCAGGAATAAAGAAATTTGTAGGCGAGTGCAGGTCACTGACATAGCCCAGTGGATTAACAAGTGGAAATGGCAGTGGGCCATCTAAGAACTGATGGAGAGTGGGACATTAAAGTTCTCGAGTGGAGACCACGCACCGGCAGACTCACCGTAGGACGTTCACTCACAAGGTGGACAAACGACCTGATGAAGGTAGCGGGAAGTCGCTGGGCCAGGCCGGTCACTCTGGAATTCTATGCGGGAGGTCTATATTTAACAGTAGACGTCCAGTGGTTAAGATGAAAATGAAAAATGAAAACTGAAAAAGAGACCTTTGTGCTCTTTCTAAATCTAAAAATTTTATTTTTGTGGCCCCACCTCAAACCGGTATACAATAAGCCAACACAGATTGCGCTAAGGAGATGTAAATTTGTTTAAGTAGGGTTTTTGTACAAATATGTCTCAGCTTCTTGAATGTCCATATAAGATTTCTTGTTCTATTCATTATAAGTTCTAAATGTGTGTGCTAGGACAAACGTTGGTCAATCATTACTCCCAGGTATTTGATGTTATTAACTTTAGTAATTAGGGTACATAAGATGATGCTGATGAATCAATGTGAGTTACCAGTGATGACGTGTGGGACTGGTGGTGGGAAACGTGGTAGACATTGAGTATGTATATAAGAGTATATTCGTGTGTGTCCTCCTTCACCTTTCCAAGACGGATCTCCTTGTGCGCGTCATGCTGGACCGCGCGCAGCTGCTTGGGCAGATACCAGAAGGAGACGTTGACCATCTCAGGCTCGAGGATCAGGTAGAACTTGTCCGGTTGCTCCTTGATGCGGCGCACCATGTACTCTGACATCTCCATCAGGTGGTCCATGTGGCGTTCGAAGCCAGAGGTGCCCTGTAAGCGAATTATTTTAGAGTCTGTGTAGAGTTTGTCTGCCATCGCTGACGATGATGATGATTAGAGATGGCGCTTGACATCACAACGGTCATGGTCAAAACTTTATTATTATAATGAAAGAGTAAGTTAAAAAACAATATAATTTTTGATATCAATTTGTTATAACGATAACAGTTTACTTACACAATAGGTTACATTAGTAACCACAAATGTATAACGGTTCAATATAGCCTTTACGAACACCGCTAGATATTACCTTCCCACGCCATTGCAGCCACAGCTTGAAGATATCATTGTGCCGGCCGCACTGGATCACCTTGTCTCCAGTGTCGTACTTCGGGTCGTAGATCTTGTCCGTCATGAAGAGGTACTCGGCCGACATCGCGTTGCAGTTCAGGAGGATGCCCTAGAAACAAAGTAACAAGGTTGCTAAGTTTGTAAGAACATGGAAAGGGTGGTCTCCAGACGATATTCTCGTCCACGAGTAGGGAAATCGGTTTAAAGAAGGTTGTTTTCTCCACATACGTATACATAGAAATAAATCGTAACAAGAACAATGATCTCAAATGTATTTTAAAATCTTTTATGAATTTATGACATGACCAGTTACATGTCATTCGTGTTTCTCTTGACATTTCCTATTTTTTGTGAATTATGTCTGTCGGATTATTATTTTAATCGGAATTTAATAGTAGATTGTTAACCAAGGGCTGTATGACATCAATTGCATACCAGGTTTTAGCGAGGGCGCTAATTAGCCCGAGTATGCAATTGATGCTTACACCCGAGGTAAACACTCTGCTTTACATATCGATTGTGAGGTAAGTAAAAACAAGTTGTAGCTTCTTAGATAATTCATTAAAATATGATATCAAAACACTTTCAGAAAGAGATTTAACTTTTTTTTCTGACCGCCACTTCATAAATTCGTCGTATTTCGATCGTATTCGTATCGATTTTCTAAAACTGTTTTTGCTTGTTCTTTTATAAAATCGGGGGGTTAGATCCATGTCTTCGTCACTTGACATTTTTCAAAACTTTTGAGAAAGAACTTCAAAACACGAAAAATTTACTTTCGCGCCTAGCAAGTCAGCTGCCTTTTTTACTCTTTACGATTTTATGGCACGCTAGCGCGTCAAATCGTGCTGGCCAGTTTGATTTTTAAATCGATTTCAACTAACATACGATGTGACTGCGAAACAAATAGTTCGATATTTAAAATAAAATCTTCATAAATTCTAATATAAATTGTCTCGATTCCGATTCGAGTAAATAATCGAAATATTCTTCTTGCAGTATGACAGTTCTTTTTTCAAATTCCAAAACCTATGCTGTAATGCTAACATTACATGGTAGGTTTTGAAACCTATGCTGTAATGATATCCATACACCCCGGCATTCAGGGAAGTAAGTGACTATTTACAGAGCAAGAGATATGTAAAGTATTTTTTTTATATAATGAATTCATAAATAACCTTTTGTCTAATTGTTATGCTAGTTGAAAATGCATGTACCTAATATTTAAATTTTACAATCTGTCCTATGACATAAATATTTGTATCCCTATACTGGCTGATCACAGAAATCAAAGAAATACCTGTAACCAACTGCATGTTACCTGTATATCACAATAAAATTATTTACTTGATTAATTTAGAAGGCTGAAAACCACCGAAAACTTTATTTTTAATTTAATTTGAAAGTTTATAGCCAATATTCGGCACGATCCACGTTGGGCGCCATTGTCCCACATTGGGCGCCAATGCCCCACACTGGGCGCCAGTGCCTCGCTCTAGGCGCCACTATACCCATTGACTACGAATAGAGTACCGAATACTTTAACCATTTCCGACAAACAAAATATGAACATACCTATCGTAAACAAATAGATAGCACTTGTCAGAAGCCACCTTGCGTATGACAGCACTATAATTCAATACGCATATATCACAGTAAGTCAACATCTGTCCGGGACAGATAGCGGCACCCTTTGGCTTGAATCGCACTGTGGGAGCGGTCACTTTACATAATTCACAGCACAAACTTTACTTTACCACGTATCAGGGAAGGCAGATTGTATTTTGAACGAATTTCGTTTTGCAAACAGATTATATGAATGCAAAACTATTTGATATTTATTATTCAAATGATTTAGGTGAAATTTTGCGCTCCAAAACTCGGACATAATAGAGGCAGATAACTCTTATAAATAAAGTAATACACAGTACATCATTTACGTGTCTATTGTCAGTATGGAAGTGCCAACTAACAAAAGGCACCTTAGGTATAACCTAAGTCTACGATATCAACTCTATTCCTTACAAACACAAGGTCCACTTTGACAAACTGTTAAGTTGATGATATTAATCCGGCCGCGTCAGAACAATATGGTAAGTAATAAATTCCTTCAAACTCCGCCCTTTGGCAAGTTAGAGTTGGGACAGACTGTAGTAGCGATAGAGATGTCGATAGTTTTTTTACGATTTAAAAAAGAAATTGACCTCGTCGCCTAATGATTTCGGACCACTCGCCATTCCTGAACAGAGCATTTACCCCCCATCACTTTCTTAGACCAGCTACTTTTAGCATGTACTTCTTCATTCCCCTACATGTTCTTTTTGACTGACCCGTCAATATCATTTCTGGGGCTTGTCGCCACAATTACGGTTTCTTTCTGGGGCAAGCATGATTTCCATGCGCTTAGCATATTCACGCGTCAAAAGGTGGGCCTGTAGAAAGAAAAGTCGTCTCACGTCGTATCATAATCGTCTCAAGAGTAGACATGGGTCAATAAATATTTTGTTGACGTAGTTGTCTTAATACTTAGAGATTCCAGCCCAACACGCCATAAAAAGCTCAAATGCATAAAAATACTCCCTATAACTTCTGTGCTTGCATAAATTATTTTAAATAATTTGCTTTGTAAACTTCGTAGATACAATGGGGGACGATCATTATTTGTCATAATATTACATTTATCGAAGTTAATTGTACCCGTGCGAAGACGAGGTGGGAAGTATTTGATAATTCTGTGTAGTGTGTTGGATGAGCAAATGAAGGGAGGCCATGAGGGGTCGTTTTTTAATTGGTTTCGGTCTAGGGATCCAGAAACAATATCATGGCTATGTGAGATTCGTGGAACCGTGGGAGCATTTGCCCAGTAGCAGGACAATTGGTGTGTTATTGAACATTTGGATCTTCGTTCATAATGTGAACATTCAAGGCATCAAACTCCCTTCTGGAGCATCTATCCAAAATCCTACAACCTTAGGATCTTCAAGAGCAGGGAGAATAGGCATCAACTGAGATCGCGTTCTTCATCTTCGACAACATCGTCACTGTTCATATCCAGTCAATCACAAAAATGAAATGTAGGTCAACTAAAATAGTTATTTGTTATACAAGAGTGCAAAGTTGCTTTTTAACCGCGTGCTCAACTTTGATGACCGAGCAAGCGAAGGATTCTAAAATTGAATCATGAGCGCAGCGAGTGTTTCAAAAATTTAAATCCTGAGCATTAGGGAGGGAATCAAAAGAGCACAAGGTGAAAAATCTTTGCACTCGAGTACAACACGTAACTTTTCATCCCCCCTCAGCGAGGAAATTTTCAAGTTTCTTATTTATAATAATACCTACGAAGTCAAAACAAAATGGCGTGCGCAAATCAAATTAAAACAAAAGTACACCAAGGAGGTTCAGAGTCTGAGTTTTTAACAAATTTTAAAAAGTTGTATGAGAAATACAGCACCATGGAGATGGAAGTAAATAGGTTTAATGATGTTTTGGAATCACATACCTAGTGCGCGCGATGTTCTAAATTGAAAATTTACTTTAACCTCAACGGGATAAAAACGGCTTTTGTGCTCAGATATCGAATAGCAACTACCTACCATTACCACCACAAAAATACCATTTCCGAGGTGGGAGGATGAAAAATATGTTTTATCGATAAATCTAGTTTTATTTCATTTTCCGTTTAGTACGTCCTTATTCCCAGCTGACGGTAGAAACATTTAATTAAACTCCACTCTCGACACTTGCAAACATATGTAGCCAATTGCCACCCCCTATTCATGACATCCCCACATTAAAACCAACCGTAGTGCTCATGTAATAAACACTAAAATCCGTTATCCAACTTTTAAATATCATATCATATAAAAGTAACCTTTCTTTCGTTAATGCTAGCGTCGAATTTAGCTAATTTTATTATGAAAATATAAATATGGTAATTATCACTCTTATCGCAAGGCGTTAAGGTATAATTTACGGCGTTAAAACAATAAATCTGAAGGCATTACTTGCAGAAGTCTCAACTGTAGTTAATGGTTCTAATAAGAGTGCAGATTTTATTGATACTTAAGATTGAGTAGCAGTCGCATTCGTTATCGTTTGCGATTGCCAAAGTCAAGCAACGCTCTGGTGCGGTCAGTCTTTTCGATTGCCGAAGTTAAACAAATAACCACGACCACTAGTGATATTGACATATGAGAGTTCAGTGTTTCAGAGGACATGTTAAAGTAGGTCTCGTTTATTGAAGACAGTCGTACAAAAGCCTGAAAATACCGCAAAGCACAACTATTCCCGTGTTGGAAGTGAATAAAACAACAGGAATCTTGGTTAAGTAAGCTGTATTGAACTGAACCTTAAAGTTGATACCGCGTTTTAATTCTGAACAACGACATCTAGCGGATTCTACTTAAACTAATTACATGAAGGAAAACATTACACTTAGCTGCGGCGTTAACAGTCGTTATGGCTAATCGGTGGCTTACAGCTTAAAAACACCAGTGTGTTAGGTGACCACTTGTCTGACACAAATGTACCGCGATGGGCTCACGTGGTAGATTATGGCCTATACCCTCTTCCAGCGAGCGGAGGCTGTGTCCCAACAGTAGGGAAGTGCAAGGCTATTGGTGATGATGATTTTCAAGGCCCCATACATATAAACTATTGACTATGACTAACTAATTATTATGGTTCCCGTATCTGGAAATCAAGTTAACTCCTAGCTCAACTAATAGATGCTTCATGGATATAGAAATATCACCGCATCTGTGCGTGACCGGCTGGCAGCAGAGCGACCACATTCACCTAAGCTGTTACCGGTTCAGGAAGCAAGTAAAACACTGATATAGTTTTTCTTAAACCTGCATGTCGAGAAATAAAAATTCTGAGGCAAGTCCCCAACCCTCATTGGGCCAGCGTGGCGGACTATGGCTACAATGGAATGTTTACGGGCTGATGATGATAGGATGTGAGCTGAGATTAATTGATCGAACATATAAAAAAATACGTTTGATAATATTTGAACAAAGACTACAATGACGGATATAGATAGATTTGTTGTAGCTCTTACCTCATACTTGAAGTGCACGGTGGAGCACTGCAGCAGGGTGCCCATCAGCTTGTGAGGGTTCCATGTCACGGAGTCAGCTCTGCGGACAAACATACGAGGTCACACATTAAATTGTACTTATTTAAAAATAATTTTAAATAACCATAGAACAGAAGTTTCATTTATTTACCACCACAAACCATAAGTGCAATGTTAATATATAATAGCCTTTTGTTAATAATTTCTGTTTTATGATTGCTTTGAATTTATTTAAAGGCAAATTTTGAATGTCTAATGGAATCTTATTATAAAAGCGTATACATTGGTGTCGATTCGGTTGCACACGAACTAAACTAAAACCAGATTTAGACTGGTGCTGTCACGTTATATTGTTCCAGATAGAAAAAGACAGGCCTGCTTTAAAATTGGTTTTAGTTTGGTTTGCGTACAACCGAATCGACACCACTGCCCTTCGAAGGATTTACTAACTTTGTGAAGTCTGTGATAATAGAAGTGATAAACAGATAACTGGTTCTTATTCCTTGTGTTAACATTGTGCCTATCACTATTTTTAGCGAATAAGGTTATATTTTTTTTTGCATATAACAAATTCTCATAAATGTATTGAGAAGCTATTGTTAAGATATTAATTTCCTTAAACTTATCTCTAAGAGACACTCTAGGTCCTAATTTATAAATGGCACGAATAGCACGCTGCAGCCTGTCTATGAAGTATAACTTTTATGTCGCCTGATGGACGAGACGCCCTCTTCCATCTATAGGCATTACATCTTATCCCACCCACCCTCTTATCCATAGTTATTCACTTTTTACAACGCAATTAACCATGATCGCACTCCAAACCGGAGGGTGGCAACCCCACAGACTATTAATTAAAGCCCTCCGCGGAGGGAAGTGGAAAGACAAAAAAATGGCAACACGCCGCCTGTCTGTCACACAACCCTCGTAAATCACTCGAGTTTTTAAATATTCCGCCCGTTACACCGTAGCGAATCTTTAGGGCAGGGTAGATACTGCATAAATCAAAAGTTGATTAGAATTTTGTGTTATACTTCCAGCCAGTATGTTAGGGCTTAGCCCCAAACAAGAGGTCTTGATGACGCTTTCGTCTTTTAGTTTAGGCATGTAGGTTTAGCATTAATTTTTTACCTACTTTATAGGTTTATAGGTATAGGTGAAACTATAATAGTTTCATGTATTAGTAAATACCTATGTTCGTTTAATATAAATATAAACTTTAAGTTGTAATGTGAAATCTACCTATCGGACTTTTACTAGTAAACTATAGAACCTATTGTATTGATATTTATAGGGAAGTAGTGTGGGGTCTGGAGAAGAACAGCTAAGATCTGATGAGATGTAAGACACCAGTCCACGATAAAGTACGCGGACGAAGCCATGGGCGGAAAACTAGTGTTAATTTAGTTATGTAGTATCCAAAGTAACCTGACACAACTTAATCAATCCGCTCTGAATAGCAAAATTTTTGCAATAGCGGAAATATCCGCTATACGTAACCATTCGCCTAACCATTGAACGACTAATTTAACCGTCTGCCTACGACATAAGTAAGTATATACATAATCTTGTTGCACTAGTCCTAATTTATTTAAGGTTGGCGCAGTACGTCTTTTTCTTCCAATCTCCTCTAACCGTTACCTCATCATTCACGCCCTTATCGTTCATATCACCTCTCACACAATCAATCCATCTTTTCCGTGGTCTTCTTCTTCCTTTTCAACCATCGATATCCATATTCATCTTCATCATCTTCATTAGTAACATGCGTTTCATGCCTCCTCATAATATGTCCATATTAAGCCTGGCTTATTATTATTAGTCCGCCTGGCTAGCTACCACCATCTTATCTAAATCTGCCGCCAAACAGCAATGTTAATAGCATTGTTGTGTTCCGGTTATCAGAGATAAGATAGCCAGTCCCCCAAAATGTGTTGGGGTTTCCGGGTCAGTACGCTTTCACCTTCGACCTCATCTTCACTTAACATCAGGTGTGATTGAGGTCAAGTATTTATTTATTTTTATTTTATTGTTTTAGGGATAACAACAGCTTTATACAATCTATAATCATGATTCTTAAAACTATTCAGGAAGACAATAACAGTTATCCACTGATTTATATACTTATTATTATTAATAATAGTAAGTCAGCGCCAACGATGACTGTAGTACGCAGCGCAAATATTCCGTAGAGTGCTGAGCGATCCGCTGAGCGCGCTCACAAATCTATTTGTATCAACCCGTTGTGCATAAAAAAAAGCCAAATGAATTTCATTTAAACTTTTCTGTCACAGGTGTCTCTTTTAAACTCCCTCTTACATATTCATTCCTTATTTTATCCCGCTTCGTCACTCCACTCGTCCATCTCAACATTGCTTCATGCAATTTTCTTTCATCCGTCTTCATCATGGCCCAACACTCCGATCCATACATTGCGACAAGTCTTATTACGGATTATAAATTTCTAAATAATTTTGTTTTAATTTATTTCAGTTAATGTAAATTGTGTTTCGCGCTCCACGTACAATCTGCACTTTGTTACATATCGGTGTAAAAGGCGGTTCAGCGCCCCAACAGCGCAACATCAAAATCGGGGATTAGACTAAAACGCATACGGGACCCGGCAACTGTGTCAATACAAGATAAAACACTTTACTATATCGTACAGGTTAATAGAAGCACTCGTGCTGCAGTTCGTTTTCGATACACGAAGTTAAGTTACATAAGTATTCTCGGGTTTCGGAGATAAGGAATATTTTGAAACATTCTTCGAGATACCTACTGGTCAAATTCAGTTACTGCTATGTTTTCACTTGTAGGGTGTTTATCATTCCTTAATTAGATAAAGAATGAAGGACAAAAATATAATATAATATATATATAAAAATATATTCTATACGTGCTTCTGATCAAACTAATTTCAGGTTTAAAGTTATTATTATTTCATAAATAACCTAGTGTAATGTACAATAGTATTATTGTATACTATACTAGGTTATTTATTAATAACCTAGTATAGTAAATTAAATGCAAGTCAGAAGCTTCAAAAAGAACGGTGTTATTTAGATGTCCGTGAAAAGAACTTTTTGTCCGGCGGACAAGAAAATCCAGATCGGACAATTTTGGCCGCGAGGAAGGCTTTTTGGCATTCTATACAATAAAGCACACAGGGAACAAAAAGTCCGTCGTTTGCACTAATTCTGTCCACAAAGACTCTAAGTAACTTCGTTATTTTTGAATTACTTTACGTACGAAGAAGTTGAAGTCGTCTACTTTTTTCTCTACCCAAAGGTTGTAATCGCTTAAAGCGATAAGACCGCCTGGTTGTACAAATTTTTTTTTTTGAAGCTATATTTAAAATGTGTCATGTATTCTTTTTTCTACTGAATAGTCGTGGAAATCTATAAAGGCTTTTGCATTCTAAAAATACTCTGAAATTCGTAAGCAATACTTGTTAAGATTATTGTAGAATTTTGTGCAATAAAGTGTACTTGATTGATTGATTGATTGAGTACTATGTTAAGACTTGTATATTCGATGGCGCTATTTTATATTATACAGTTTTTAGGATAATTGTGTTTTTTGTATTATAAAGTAACACGTATAATAAATAATAAACTATAATCAATCTCCAACATCCCTTAAACAGTACCCACTAATCCTTGCCCGCCTCCATTAGCTCGCATCCATCAGCCACTAAATGGCGACGGTCTCCGCGGGTGGTGCGGGGCGAGGGGGGAGCAAAATCCTACCAAATGTGGCAGTCGCGTGCATTGGACCGCGTGACAAGGGGCTAGGGTTGGCGAGCGCGGTAAATGTACCCTCAATATTTTTTTATTTAATGTAACAGTTCTTACAAATCATGACTGTCGTTGACGGTCCTCGAAGCGATGACGACCTTTAAATTAATAATAATAAATAAATATCTTTGCACATACACACAGCGCCATCTAGTTTCACACTAAGCAATCAGGCTCGTTTTATAATTTAGTATCAATAACTAAATGTAAGCACTGCTATACAAAATTCTATTCCGCCATTCGCCTCTATACCATATAATTTTGCATATAGTAACCGATATTATTGAAATAAAGTTGACCGATTGGGCCATCGAAAGTATGGCGTTTTTAGATGAAAGGTTATTGATAGTAAATAATAAATAAAATATCTTCAGACATACACACAGCGCCATCTAGTTCCACAGTAAGCAAATATAGGCTTGTGTTGTGGATACCAGATGGTTTATAAACTACACAAATACATTTTTTTTTGTAAATAGACACATATACAATGGAAAACATCCATAACTCGGGAACACAATGTCTGTATTCATCATACAAACCTATGCCCCTAACGGGATTCGAACTCCAAAAATTCTGTTGTCCTTGAGGTATTTATTGAGAATAAAATAGGAGATATCCTTCGAAATATATCCGCTACGATAGCGATGACCCACGACGGCAGCTCACACACACATAACTAAATAAATATATCGAACACTAATAACCATTTATATAGTCTCAAACTTTGCATAACTCGTGCTGTAGATAGTTACTAGATAACGTTTGTAGTCATCACATCCCATTAGAGGAATCCGAACCCGCATTGGTTTTAAAAGCACAGCCACTATCTACTTCACCAATCGGCTATCTAATAAATCACAAAAAATAAACAGAATACAAGTGCCGAAATGTATTGCATGTTATTGCGTCATCAAACACAAAATAAAATACATATTACAACTTAAACATAACAAAACCAATTGAAACAATCAACATTAGGCGGTTTTCACATTAACGCTCGTAATCTTCTAATTTTTTAAGTTTTGAAATGTAGAAGGCTATTGGAATAAATGTAATAACATCACACTGAGATCGCTTGAATAATGTAGCTCTTAATCCTTATCCAAATATCCTTTAAATAAATTGAGAAAAAAAAGAGCTCAAAATAAATATCCTTGGATATACACACAGCGCCATCTAGTTCCACACTAAGCAACTAGGCGTGTACCATGGATATCACAAGTCCGTATTCATCATACAAAAATATGCCTCTAGCGGATTCGAACCGCTATATTTAGCGTCTCTAATCACACACCAAACAGGTCGCCAAATAAAAAAATATCAATAAATAGAAAATATTGGCGAAAATTATTATGTTCTGTTTAAAATATTAAATCTTGGTAGCAACCCTGCTGCAAAGGATTAGCGCCTTTTACTCCCGCGTAGCGCTACGGGATACGGGCTACGAGCTACGAACGTAGAATCCGTAGCTGTCGAAGCAATACGCCAGTTCGCATGTCAATCCAGGGTTCCATGTCACACGGTTCACTGAGCATGGGAATCCCCAGTAGAGAGATTCGGTGCGTTAGGGAATACGTAGTCAGTTTATTCAGTCAGTTGCATGAGAGAAATTACTCATGTTCGGTAATTTTTACCCGACTGTCCAAGAAAGGGCTGAAATGTTTTTAGAGCGTATGAAAATATTTTTTTTTTAAACTATAAATAAATTAATATAAATATATTTATTTATTTATATCACTTACACCAATCATCTAGTCCCAAACTAAGCAAAGCTTGTGCTATGGATACTAGACAATGGATAAACATACATAAATATTTATATAAACATCCATGACTCGGGAATAAATGTTCGTATTCATCACATAAACATTCGAACCCGCAACCGTTGGTTTCGCTGACAGGGTCACTATCCACTACACCATCAGGTCGTCCAAATAATATGTCCGTTCCTTTGGCGCGATTGGACCGATTTCGAAGTGCATGGTATTGTTAGATTCATCTTGACACCCGAAGTGTTGTAGAATAAATTTTATGGTAATAAATCCAACATGGCGTCCGCAAAATTTGTCAATTTTATTATAAATATCATTGTTATTTTAAATTTTTGACTAATAATTTTTGACTGTTACGTCATTATAAATATATTTGTTATTTATTAAAACACAAAATATGCTGTCGGGTTTTTCAGTATTTAATTTAAATAGTCACTTTAATCACAACACTACCACCGATTCTCATATAAAATGTTAAAAGACCAGAACCCGAAATTCACTACATTAGTGTTAATGAATTTACTTTAAAACATACTTTATAGTGTAAAATTTCCGTGAATGTGAACTCTTCTAACAAAAACCCTATATATTTTCACGTCTGTTTCCCGTAGGGGTAGGCAAATACCACAGACTTCCACTTGCTACGATCCTGACACACCTCTTCTGCTTGCTTCACTCTCATAAGGTTGTTCATACATGCTCGTCGGTTTAGGGTACTCTTGACTTGGCCTTTCTTTAAGACGTCCCCTATTTGATATGGTATGTCGCCGTGGGCTTCCCCTACAAACACATTCGCATCGTATATCTCTTTCGTTAGTGTTCATTCATCCTCTCGACATGTCCAAACTAATCTTTGTAATTTAAAAACTACAGTTTTCTGGCGGAATTCGTTAAGTGAAGATGAAGCCGAATATGGAAGCGTGGTGACACAGGAACCCCATCGTATTTGGGGTCTTACAACGCTATTAACACTGCTGGTTGGCGGCAGACTTAGATAAGATGGTGGTAGCTAGCGGACATTTAAAATAGACTACCACCAACCAAACCGAGTACCAAACATGTACTCCGCTGGGGATCGGACCGGCGACCTTCGTTAACCCTATGTTGTTTACATTGAGCCACAGGTGCGGTTCAAAACCTGTTTTAGTATATAGGTAAAATTTTTGGTATACCCATTTTAATGAAATGTATCTGGGCAAGCAGCTAGTATAATTCTGTAAAACTACAGAAAAAATAACATCGGAATCCACGGTTTACGGACATAACTTACAAATCTATGGTCACAGGAAATATCAACGTCCTTGGCTAGATTTGATATCGCCATGCTTGGTAAATGTGGGAATTTGTGGTGAATGTGGGAATAAAAATTTAAAGGCATGTGAAGTTCTCAACCCGCATTGAGTCAGCGTGGTGGACTATGGCCCATACTCCCTCATTATACGAGGGCAGGCCTATATCCCCTACAAGGGATGTTTACGGGCTGATGATGATAATGACAATTATGTGGAAAAAGAATAAAGCTCGGAAAACATGGTCCGAAAAACTAACCCTCTGTTTTAGAAAACAATTTAGAATACCGAATTTTGAATCAAATTCGAAAAAAGTAAAAAGCCAAAGAGTATCGAATAGAAAAAGAGGTGAAGGTTGGACAACTCGTCACAGGCATAAAGACTTACCTTTCGACGCCGGTGAGACGAGGGTGTCGGTACTTCTTGGAAAAGAGCAGTCCACCTCCCCATGCGGCCTACACAGAAAAGCAAATGTGGTTTACTCTTATTTTCAACCGACTTCAAAAAAGGAGAAGGTAATTTTCAGTAAACAGTCCAGTAACCTATGAATAGGAGTTTTTTTTCTTCGTTAATCATATGTACAATTCCTGCGATTTTCAAAGCTACATCCAATATTATTTCAAGGTTTCACATGACATATTTTTAAATTTCTGGGCTAAATCACATAATAAAAAACATTTGAACAGAGCTCTTTTCGTGTGCTTCCCATAATCATCTCTTAGATTCGCTGAAACTTTTATAAAAGCGGTTACTTTTAAAAATTAACGCTGCCTATACTTAACTTAATGTTATCCGATAATACACACAAAGTTTAGATAAATTTGGATTTGCCGTTCCCAAAAAAAAATCAAAAATGTTTGCATGGAGAAAACAGTCTTAATGAAATTCTTCATACAAAACGCCAATTTCATAGGTAAGGACCTAATATTTAGTAAGGATACACTTTTAACTTCCGATAAACTTAAAGACCGCGATTTTTGTACATGGATAGACTGTCAGCGATAGAATAAAAATGTTGTCTAATAAATCGGTAGCTTGCTTTAGATATAGTATAAGTAATTAGTGATAAAACATAGACTGTATGATTAGAGAGACCATTGTGAATTACATTGCGTCGGAGAATAAACTTAGAGTTCCTGTAACTATTTAAAAAAAAAATCGATCATTAACTTCTTTATATTTATGAAAAATTTCACCGAGGGTAAATATCGCGACTCAATAAACTATTTCTACAAAATATAAAACTTCGGGTACCTTGGTTTGATGAAGTTAAGCTAAGTAGGCGATTAATTAAGTTACCTGTTATACTACCACTATCCATCAAACAAGTTTGGATATCTGGTGAAAAGGACTGACACTCCTAACTGTGAAGTCTGTGGAGTAGTTGAGGATGTCCAACACCTGTTGATGGAATGTGCTAGAAACCGAAATGAAAGAGATACACTGATGAGACAATTAAAGCTGAGTCAATACGCTGTAGGTTTGGCTCAATCAATTTTGGGTAAACCTGGATCAATAGAGGCCAGATTATTATATAATATGTTTGTATCTTGTCATCAGTGAAGCTTGGTCACGGTACGATGGGACTGTCAGGTCTAGAAGGACTCAAGTCCCTAAATTAAATAGTGATTAAAAAAAAATATAAAGTAGCCATTGATTATTTTTTTTAGAAAATTGCTTTAGGAGATCTTAGCATCTTCTACAACGCAAAGTTCATAGTAACTTTAATTTAATATTGTAGGTTTTATAACTATATACCTACATTATACCTAAAGCAAGCTACAGAATGGTTAAAAACATTTTTATTCTATTATTAATGGCTACTCTATTAAAATTATAGGAAGTAAGCTATTAAGCTTCTATCCTTCTATTTTTTTTTAATCCACAACGGGTTGGTACTTGACCTCAATCACACCTGATGCTAAGGGAAGATGAAGTCGAAGGTGGAAGCGTACTGACCCGGAAACCCCAACACATTTTTGGGGGACTGGCTATCTTATCTCTGACAACCGGAACACAACAATGCTATTAACATTGCTGCTTGGCGGGAGATTTAGATAAGATGGTGGTAGCTTGCCAGGTGGACATTTAAAATGCCCTACCACCAACCAAACCGAGTACTTAAACGTGTACCCCGCTGGGGATCGAACCCGCGACCTCCGAATCGTAAACCCAACGTTGTTCAAGTTAAGTTAAGATACGCAGTAAAATACGCAATTTATGTAACTTCCTATAGTTACATAAATTGCGTATTTTACTGGACTAACAATCGGTTCAGTAGTTTCTTTGTAATGGTGAACAGCAGAGTCGCTTTACCTTTAGTGTGTCCGCCCACGACCGACTTTTTGTAGGACCGATAATCGGCCGATTTTTTCGTCAATACTTTTAACACCGATGTTGTGACCGATTTTTTGTAAGACGTGGGCGTTGAAACATTGCAATCAGTACGTTCCATTTTTCTCCTAAAAAAATCGGTCACCGATTGTCGGTCGTGGGCACACTTAGACGACTCTGTTTAGGAGATGGATGATGGAACTCTAGCGTGTTTTTTAGATTTCAAAAGCGAAATTTTTTTTATTGATATAGACTCACATCAACGTGCATCCACATGTCGTACTTCTGGCAGATGTCGGCGATCTCCGTGAGTGGGTCGAAGGCGCCAAGCACCGTGGTACCTGACGTGGCGTTCACGAAGAACGGCACCTATATTTTTAATAAATTTAAAGATACTACAAAACAGAAACTCATTAAGAAAGCATATTATAAAATATCAGATTATTTAGACGATGAACATTCATGGGCATAACCAGCCCGTTCTCATAACCAGGCTATTTCACAATTAATAATGAAATATTATAAAAAAAAAAAAAAAAAAAAATAATTTTGTAATATAAAAACCTATTTTTTAAAAAGAGCGACCTCTCGATTTTCTTGCTTGTTCTTCTCAGGGGAAAATTGCCTTTTGAATAAGCAGCAGCTTTAAAAATCTAAAATCTGACTATTTTAAGTGTACCCTGTGTACCTACCTACAAAATAAAGCATTTTTGATTTGATATACCTAGGGGCAGAATATTAATCTACATGACAAGGTGTCAAAGGAGATCGACCGTCAGACTATGGAGTGCAGTACCTCTACTTACATTTCTGTGTCAAACTGACCCTAATGTATTTTATAGTAGTAAGTGGACACTCTCAATAAACATTAAAGTCGCAACTCAAGACTCGTTATTTACTTGTCATGAGCCACCGTTTCGTTTTCATATTTACAGAGGTAACATTTAAAAAACAAATCACAATTTACCAACTACAATAATTGAAGACAAATTGTTATTGAGCGATTCTACAAACGGTCGATCTTCTGGAGACAGAACACTACGTCAACGTGTACCATACATTTACCTACAACGGATTGATAGCAGAAATCAGAAACGAGAAAAGTAAGGGCAAGTTTGCTAAGTTATGTAAAAATCATTTATTATCCAATTACCCCACTCAGTGAATGTTGTTCTATCCATAACTTGCAATATATGTACCTAATTTGTATTGAAATTTTAACTGTGTATTACCCACGAGGACTGGTACAAAAGAGAACAACCAGACAAGCATATTTTACTGTGCGCGTCAGTGAGTAATGTCACGTAGGTATGTGTATTCAAATGCAGTATAGGTACTTAAATAGATACAGATACACTGTCGGTAGATTGGAATAAATAAGTAATATGCGAATTAGCTTACAAAAGACTCAAGTCAACGAGACTGCTATACTCCCACAGACAAACCGATCAATTTGGTTTTGTAGGGTTAGCCTTACAACTGCTTAATAAAGATATAGATAGCGAGTCATCTATATCTTTATGCCAAATGTCCGAGAAGCCTCCTCCGAACCAGTTCCAACTTCAGCGTACTGCAAACTTCCATGCACATTGGACTGTAGTTATTAACTCCCGCCTCGTGAACATTACTTGACTATCTGTAAGTGCTACCTGTTTTTCTACCTAGAAATGTCCCATAGAGATCACTTTTAGTCATAAGACCGCCTAATTGTGTTCTAATTTTATCATCAAAAATTATTGTAAATTATTTTGCGGAATAAAGAGTATTTGTATTGTATTGTATTGTGTTGTGTTGTGTTGTGGATTGTGTTGTGTTGTGGTGTATTGTGTTGTGGATTGTGTTATGTTGTGTTGTATTGTGTAGTGGATTGTGTTGTGTTGTGTTGTGGATTGTGTTGTGTTGTGTTGTATTGTGTTGTTTGTGTTGCGTTGCGTTGCGTTGCGTTGCGTTGCATGGCATTGCATTGTATTGTATTGTAATATTCCAGAACACTTCTAAACAAGTAAGGGATTAGCTCTCCAAGATGACTGTCTTCTGATTTCGGATGTACGGAGTGTGAGTACTCACGTCGCCGCGGTCCCTGTGGTAGCGCACGAGCCGCTCCAGCTCGGCGGGCAGCATGCGGCCGCGCTCGTCGGACGGCACGGCGATGCAGTAGTCGGTGCCCAGCCCGCACACCGACGCGCACGACTTCACCGAGTAGTGGCACTGGAGGACACCGCAATACGTACATCAAAGTGTCTTCAAATTAAGCGTACACAGCAAAAAAAATGTACACCAACTAAACTAAAACCAGTTTTGGAGTGATGCCGTCGCATCGTACTGTTCCAGGAATAAAGAGACAGTATTACTTTAAAACTGGTTCTAGTTTAGGTTAGGCTAGTTGGTGTACATCCGAATCGACACCATTGGCGGTCGCGTATGTAGCACATTCCACATAATTATACGTCATTAAATTAAATTAAAAAAAGTTGGGGAAAATTTGAGTTTCAAATAAACGCATCGCCACGCCAGTCGCATATCAATCTTCGGCTATGATGGTTAAAAAAAAAAACTACCTATACCAATACCTTCTATTTCACTTACCTAATATGCCCTATTTTTTTCCTTACCCTAAAAAACTCATCCGGTATATAAATCATCCATGTCTTACGAATAAAATGAGAATGAGGAAAAGCTAAGATCATTTACCTGGTCAGAGGTGAACATGACCAGATGGCCTGAGATGCTGGTAAGCCCCTTCTCCTTGTACTGCGGAAACTTGTGATGACGGGCAGCGAGGAACGCGTACAGATTGGAGACCGAGCCGCCTGCGGAGGAATGTAGAATTAAGCAAGCTCTCTATTTTGAGGTGACCTTTTAGATACCAAAATACAAATTTATATTTTGAAGTCTAACCCAGTTAATAATATTTACAATCCACGGCCTTGGTCAAAATAAAGAGAGATGTTATGAGCACGAATGAAATATATGTTGCTATGGCTCGTATTAATAAATCAATATCAATAGAAATCTTGAGGTTGTATCAACCGAGATGCGTCTTAAGCAGTTGATGCTATCTCAAGCTCCGTGCTAATTTATAAACCAATTTTGAGGTCTCTCAGCTGAGATCACTTCTGAATTATACGCCTCGGCGGCGAATGAATGATAGTCTTGAGTTTCGTTTATTAATACGGGCCTTAAACTTAAATGTGCATTAGCTTATACACTTCCTTTCCATTTGTACAATATTTATAAACAATAATTATACAATTTATTATAAAAAAAATCACAAATAAAAAAGTAGCCCCAAGTCTCTGGTTGGTGGAACGGTACCCAGAAGGCTGGCCGCGTTGCCTCGCTGTATAGCGAGGCTGATTCTCTGACCAAAGTATTGGCCAGCCCTCCGATCGTGGGATGCATCAACCAGACGCTCAGATAACTCCCTAAAAAGAGTGTGAGCACCCGGTCCCCACGGCCCAAGCGTTTCTACACCAAACTGCGCAAATAGGTGATCTCCACTGAGACCGGCATATTTGCGCTGTTTAACGCTTTCTGCCGACGCGACAGCGGAACCAGCTGTACCTGAATGTTGGGGTACCATCTTGTAAGTCTGTAAGTGGTACTGAAGAAAATAGTACCTGGCGCCAAGATAGAGTCGCCAGTCTTCCACCCAATCATGTCCCTCATCTTCTCCAATACCACATTCTCCATCAGGATGAAGACCGGCGCGATCTCATAGGTGAACATGTTGGTATTGGCAGCGGCCGTGAGCCACTCTCCGGCCAGAGAGATGATGTCCAGCCCGCAGGAGAGTTGGTTGAAGAAGTGGGGGTGGCCTGTGGAAGAAATATATAAGCTTAGTTATACTGGCTAATAGAAGCGTCGGCGGCTCACGCGGTCTCCCAATTTGGGAGGTCCGAGTTCGATTCCCAGGCAGGCCATGTACCAGTGAATTCTTAAATTTAATTTAACCGCCTCCGTGGCTCAATGTAAACAACATTGGTTATACAAATCGGAGGTCGCGGGTTCGATCCCCAGCGGGGTACATGTTTAGTACTCGGTTTGGTTGGTGGTAAGGTATTTTAAATGTCCGCCTGGCTAGCTACCACCATCTTATCTAAATCTGCCGCCAAACAGCAATGTTAATAGCATTGTTGTGTTCCGGTTGTCAGAGATAAGATAGCCAGTCCCCCAAATGTGTTGGGGTTTCCGGGTCAGTAAGCTTTCACCTTCGACCTCATCTTCACTTAACATCAGGTGTGATTGAGGTCAAATATGAATCTGTTGTGCATAAAAAAAAATTACTTATGTGCATTTATCCGACTGCTCTTAAACGATGAAGGAGAACATCGTGAGGATACCTGACAAATATATATCTAAGGCATGTGAAAGCCCCAGCCCGCAATTGGCAAGCGTAGTCGACAAGCCCATATTCCCTCATATACTAGGGAAGGCCTATATCCCTGCAGTGGGATGTTTACGGGCTGATGATGATATTCCCTAAAGAAATCAGTAGAGGAACAAAAGTCATGGATAGCTTCACAAATTGAAGTGACAATGGTAGCACATAGCTCGAAGAACTGTTGGACGGTGAGGTAAAGTTCTCGGGTGGTGCTGGTGACCACGCACCACCGGTGTGGAAGCGGGATTACGGCGGATTTAGATAGTCTGTAAACGTAGTTACTTCTGGGCCATTATGATGACGTTTCGTTGGCAAAATAGCTGACCACAATTAGGTTCCTCCTCCGGAGTGCATCATCAAATCTAACCAAATTTACATGGGATCACCCTCGTGATAAACCCTATCAAACAAAAAACAATCACCTAACTCGGTTAACAATTGACGAATGCTGTACGTGTAGCCACATTGTCCTCAAGAATTTGATACTTTTGCCATCGACTCGCTTTTGAATTTGAATTTGGAATATGGAATATGGGATATGGGATATGGGATATGGGATATGGGATATGGGATATGGGATATGGGATATGGGATATGGGATATGGAATATGGAATATGGAATATGGAATATGGAATATGGAATATGGAATATGGAATATGGAATATAGAATATAGAAATATATATACAGTTTTATATGACATAACAAGTATCTTTAAGTAACTTATTTAATTTGCATAACACATTCTTATTCCTATAAGATACGATCTGTTTGTGTTTATTGTATAAAATGGCAAACATATAAGAAAGAAAATACTATAACAGGAATATCCTGTCTTTATGCAACAAGCGACAGTAACTCGTCTGCTCTGGGTGCGACAGTAAGCCAGCGCTGAGCTCTTGTAAGCTCAGCATATAGCTGAGTCGTTTCCCTTTCGCTGCTGCGACACTTATGAGTGTTTTGTTAGTTTATTAGTTATTTGTGTATGTCGAAGTGGCGAATAAATAGTTTAACCAGTTTCTTTCTTTCTAGGAACCTCCTCCATTTTTGGAGTCGGTTAAATATATATATTTTTTTTAATATTTCGGACACATACACCAATCATCTAGTCCCAAACTAAGCTAAGCTTGTGATAAGGATACTAGATAACGGATAAACATACATAAATATTTATATAAACATCCATGACTCGGGAATAAATGTTCGTATTCATCACACAAACATTTACTCCTCGCGGGATTCGAACCCGCAACCGTCGGTTTCGCTGACAGGGAAATATAGGAGTATTTTACGTCGTTGCTTCCTCATTTTATGCCCAAATTGGATTCAAATAATACGTGACGCAATTGACAACCACCGTCGCCACAAAACAAACAATTGTCCGGGCCAGCGCACAAATCCGGACGGGTGCCACCCGGATGTAATAGCGCGCACCATTTGACCGGCCGATTGCTTCCTGTGTCAGGAATTACGGATATATTCCAAATAAACAGAAAACATTTCAAAAACATTTCAGAAAGAAGAACAAAAGAAGTCGTTCGTTTTATTCTCTCCTCTCGGAGAAGGCAAAGGGATTCTAAGCCCATAACAGCCATGTCTTATTTTTCTTATTTCTTCAGTTTATAAGTCAGTGTCAGTCAAAACAAGTAATTCGTCGTATTACTTGGCGTATACAAAGTCTAGTCACGGTGAAGTCATTCTTTAGTAAAATGGCAAAATGATTTACAAAAGATTTTGGCGGCTTCTTGTGGGAAACCCGAAAGCTATTTTCTTCGTCGTGTCTGATGCGCTTAAATTTTTACGATGATAGTTTGTCCTCAATGACATTCTAAAAATTGGTCCCCTAAAAAATCCTTCGGGTACCTCAGATCGACGGCGTATATTTGATGGTAAAATCCAATAGCCGTCCTAATCTCGAAGGTACTCATAAAAATCTACGTTTTATGAGGTCGTTAGCAATAACACCGCGCGCCATGCCTCCTATTTTGGCGGGAAACGACCGCCATATTGAATCCGCCATTATGTTTTACCAATTTATCACTTGATGACTGGTGGGGGCAAAGGTATAATAATTTCATTGTGTAGATTATACATTCGCTTGAAGCATTATGAAAAGCTTTGTGGGGATTTTTAAACTTAGGCACACACAAAAGATTCTGCTCGGAAAGATATATCATCAAACAGCCTTACACGTCCCCACTGCTGGGGCACAGCCTGCTCTCACTGGGGGAGTGTGAGACAAATGGCCACACGATAGTGTTTTTTAGGCCGCCGCATAGGACTTTTAGGCTCGGTCTTTTACAGGATACATTTCGGTGAGTGTGCGTTGGAATTACACAATCTTATTCCACCATCGCCATTCCATCTTCGGACTACTAGGCGCGGGGAGGGATTCCACCCGTATGTAGTTAACATACCGAACATTCGCACTAAGCGGTTCGGTTCTTCATTCATAATACGAACAGCCAAGGCATGGAACTCCCTTCCGGCGTCGGTCTTTCCTGAATCCTACAACCTTGGGATCTTCAAGAGCAGGGTGAATAGGCATCTACTGAGAACGCGTGCTTCATCTTCGGCCACATCATCACCTCCCATCAGGTGAGATTGTGGTCAAATGCGTATCCAGTTAATCATAAAAAAAAAAGGCCACTGGCTCAATTAAAAACAACCGGGACCGACTATTTAACGTACCCTCCGAATCACCGAAACACTCGTATTAATATGCCATTGTGGTCACCCATCTGGGGACTAACCGCGAGAGACATTGGTTAACTTCGCCAATCGACATAATCGCCAATAATTTAACCGCCTCCGTGGCTCATGGTAACCAACATTGGGTTTACGATTCGGAGGTCACGTGTTCGATCCCCAGCGGGGTACATATTTAGTACTCGGTTTGGTTGGTGGTAGGGCATTTTAAATGTCCGCCTGGCTAGCTACCACCATCTTATCTAAATCTGCCACCAAGCAGCAATGTTAATAGCATTGTTGTGTTCCGGTTGTTGTTTAAGTATTCGGTTTGGTATCTCAGTTCAGTATGAATGTTAGGTATATTTATCATTTATATATACATTCAGTGTACTAAGTATCGGGAATTTGTCAATAAAACAAAAAATACAAATTATTCATCTAAATTTATTTTATCGCCTTCAAAGTAGGCCCCATCGCTTGCAATACAACATCTCCACCGCTTCACCCAGTCTTCCATACATTTTTCATAGGCTATTTGCGGTATGGCCTTTAGCTCATTCAGCGAATTTTCTTTTATGGCTTCTATCGACTCAAAACGTTTTCCTCGAAGTGGTAATTTTAACTTGGGAAATAAAAAAAAGTCAGACGGAGCCATATCAGGTGAATACGGTGCTTGGTCGAGAACTTTTGTTGAATTTTTCGCTAAAAACTCTTTCACTATAATGGCTGTGTGTGATGGTGCATTATCATGGTGCAGCATCCATGAGTTGTGTTGCCACAAATCTGGACGTTTTCGGCGGATACTCTCACGCAAACGCTTCATGACGCCTAAATAATATTCTTTATTCACTGTTTCTCCCTCTGGAAGGAATTCGGAGTGAACCACACCACGGTAGTCAAAAAAAACTGTCAGCATCACCTTGATTTTGGAGCGACTTTGCCGCGGTTTTTTGGGTTTCGGCTCGTTTTCGAGACGCCATTCTGAAGACTTTTGGCTTGTTTGCATGTCGTACTCATAAACCCATGTCTCGTCGCCAGTTATTATACGTTTCATAAAGGTCGGATCCGTAGAAGCTCGGGAAACCATGTCTTCAGCGACATGCTTTCGCTGCGCTTTTTGAACAAAATTGAGCTCTTTTGGAACTAGTCGAGCGGCGACGCGTTTCATGCCTAAAATGTCAATGAGAATGTTGTGGACGGACTTAAAAGATATGTTCACCTCACTAGCCAACTCTCTCAGACTCATACGTCGATTTTCGAGCACTAGCTTCTTGATTCTGTCGATGTTTTCTTTGGTCGTAGCGGTTGAAGGTCTACCAGAACGAGGCAAGTCTACTACTACTTCTCGGCCTTCTTTAAAAGCCTTATACCATTCATAAGCCCTTGTTTTCGATATACACGATTCGCCGTAGGTATTTCGCAACATTTTTAGTGATTCACCACATGAAATATCATTTGAAACACAAAATTTAAGGCACACTCTTTGTTCAACAATATTTTTCATTGTAAAAATCGCCGAGGACTCAAAACTATGACCAACAAAAAGTGTAGTTTAAAACAAATTAAATGACAGATCCCGCTCAAATTTTGCGCGCTAAATCAGTACAGTGCTACCAACATGCAGTAAAAAAATTAGAACGACCTCTTTTACGCGGGTCTTTTTATTGACATATTCCCGATACTTTTTACACAGAGTAGTATATTATAGTATAAGGATTTAGATATATTTTACTTTTGTAAGTTTGCTTTACGCTACGCAGCAGTAGTTACTTTAGTAACTTATTAGTAATCTGTGGCAGTAGTGTATCATATTAAGTTTCTTTGCCATGGTTGTCTGGAAGAGATCGCTATAAGCGATAAGACCACCTTTGTACACCTGTTAAAATAATATCACTGTGTATATTTTTAAGGTGTGTACAATAAAGAATTTTTTCTTTCTTTCTTTCTTTCTCAGTACCCACCCCTTTCACCCACTTATCATGCCTTTTCTTTGACTACCTGATACGACACGGCATTTACTTTTTCCTTCACTTGTACCATGTATCTTCTTCTAGACCTTCCTCTCTTCATCTTCCCATTCACTTTTCCTTGGTAAAGTTGTCGTGTCGTATCAGATGACCCAACATCTCCCCCCATTAACCATCTACCTACAGGACCTCCTCATTGCTCTTTCTTTCCATCCAGCGTATTCGCTCCATTCTTCGCCAACACCACATTTCAAATGCTTCTAATCTATCTCTATTGCGTTGTGTCCACGTTTCACTAATCAATATTGCCTTAAGTAAATTTGTTTTGTACCGACATATTTTCTTTTGTACAATAAACATACTGCTACTAAAACCTTCCCACGAATTATTTCCAAACAAAAATCCGAATTGAAATCAAAAGTATGCGACTCACATGCAACATAACTCCAAGTAGATACATCTCCGACACGCACTTGGCCTGTTTTTGTTTAACGCAATCTAAGTTGTACCTTCCCCAAACTCTCTGACAATACAGCTAATTTGAATGCCCTCAAACGGTGATTTAATTCTGTTTGCTCTGCCCCTCGCGGGTGTGGTGAGTGATAAACCGCCCTGGGGGATAAGCCCGCCGCCAGTTTATCATTTGACACTTTTTCGCAGAGGGATGCTGTTTGCGTTACAGATTTAAGAATTGAAAATGTAGCAAACCCCCGACTACATTAAAATTTATCGTACAAATGATATAAATACAATGCGTTTATTTGACACACTGCGAACGACACATTGAAGAAATACGAAAGCAGAAAAATAAATAACAATAACAAGTAAAACAAAATATTAAGGGTAGCAATAAAACGAGTGACTGTAAATTACATTTTGAAGTTTCAAAATTAATTAATTTAGGTTATAGTATTACTAAGTGAGCGACTGACTGCGAGTGACGAGAAATCAACAGAACAGCTTACAAACATTAATTTGAGTTACTTAAAAAACAAAATGAGAAGCTTCATAATATTGGAGCGACCTAATATTTGTTTGAGTGTCAACGTTACGTCCTGTATTTTTTTCAATATTTGGCAAATGTAATTCTTACATGTCAACCTAACACGAAGGGTATGGCGGGCCGGGGGTTCGAACCTAATCTATCCATGTCGGGGTGCCAAGAACTCCCGTGCTCGCTTCGCTCGCACTCGTCCGGCTCGCTGGCGCCATACCCTACGAACCTAACCTAACCATGTCGGGGTGCAGTTATGCTTTAGTTGCCCTCTTTGTATATCCAGTCGCTCACTTAGTAATGTAGTCACTGAAATAAAATTTTAATATCTGAAATGGATTACATAATCACAACCCACTTTTTGTAAGCTTGTTCTGGATTTTATTATTAATCAATATTCGTCGTTAGTTAAGTTAATTATTCGCTTACTCAAATACATACCGCTCAAGTTATTAAAACAGTATGTCATCATCAGTCGCAAAGTTCTTTTTTATTCGCTAGTTTTATAATTCCTCAAACATTAAGTGTGAGACTCGATCTCAATCCTAAGATCGCTTAGAGCTATTAGGCCCGTATTAATAAACCAATCTCAATACAAGTCTTGAGGCTGTATAACACGAGATGCGTCTTAAGCAGTTGACGCTATCTCAAGCTATGTGCTAATTTACAAACCAATCTTAAGGTCTACTCAGCTGAGATCACTTCTCAAGAATTCCCCTCAGCGGCGAATGAATGATAGTCTTGAGTTTCGTTTATTAATACGTGAAACTCGGCGCACGTCTCAAGTGCGTACTGCTTGAGTATGCACGTGCGTTTCAGGTCTCAAGTAAGGTTTATTAATCAACGTAAGGTTTGGTGTAGCGGTTAGAAACTCTGCTGCTATACCAAAAGGTCGCGGGTTCGAATCCCGCTAGGGGCATATGTTTGTATGATGAATACAGACATGTGTTCCCGAGTTATGGATGTTTTTCATTTATGTATTTATTTGCAAAAAAAAATGTATTTGTGTAATTTATCAGCCGTCTGGTATCCATAATACAAGCCTAGTTGCTTAGTGTGAAACTAGATGGCGCTGTGTGTATGTGCAAATATATTTATTATTATATTTTTTTGTTATGGAAGAGCGGGGTTTTCTAACGCAAGTATAAATATACTTAAAAGAAAACCCCAACACTAAAAATGTTAGGTATCTAAGTAAATGAAAATAAACATTTTTGATTTTTTGTCCGAAATATTTATATCTCTGCAGGTGACTGTAATATGGATAATAGATAACGGATAGATAGATAACATACATATTTATATATATACATGACTCGAAAAGTTCGTATTCATCGCACAAATTTTTCCTTCGCGGGATTCAGAGTCACCATTCACTACACTCGGTCTTCAATTTCCAATTTAAAGTTCTCCTTACCGCTGTCGATTTTTTTTTTCGTTTTATTCTCTCCTCTAGGAGAAGGCAAAGGGATCTAGCCCATAACAGCCATGTCTTTTTCTCTTATTTCTTCAGTTTGTAAGTCAGTCTCAGTCAAAACAAGTAATTCGTCGTATACTTGCCGTGTACAGAGTCTAGTCACGGTCAAGTCATTCTTCAGTAAAGTGGCAGAATGCTTTACAAAAGATTTTGGCGGTTTCTTGTGGGAACCCGAAAGCTCCGTTACGCACTTTAATTTACACTTCCCTTCACTTGTACACCATCACTAACGTTTGCTGCACAATATTCTGCCATTATTAAGCTTCAAAAGTTAGAATGCACAAATTATAAGAATTATAAAGAAAAATGCAACTTCACTCGCCGAGTTCCCGCCAAAAAGACTTACCGCTGTCGATGTATTTTATCTAGTTTTTTTTTTATTAATCACGTCAAGCCCCTCTTCCGAGCCACGCGCACTCCCTCTGCCGATAAACCATCCCGCGGGACGTATGCACTATTTCCTTTTTATTATTTTTTTTATCAGACGCACGCCTCCGCGGCTTGGCGGTCAGTCCATTCAGCTTATCTTGACGGGATTCCTTGTGAATGATGTGAGGATTACATCCTGCCTTTGTAGTTACATAGATAGCTTCTGTTGTTCGTAGCAGTGCATTCCCAAATAGGGGAGAGGTACAGTCAGTAACATAAACCCCAGAAAGTCCCATTTAACGGTAAAGCGTCGGTTCAAAAACAAACTGTAGTAAACGAAGCACTCCTGAACTAATCCATATAACTAAGTGGCGAAAATGTTGATACCCCACACGTTCGAGTAAAAAAAATTTTTTTTTGTCACGCATCCCTTTTTTGGTGTAGTCCCCTCTAAAACAAATTATACTCTACCTGGCTTTGGGTCAGCAAGACACATCTTTGGTGAATGAAAAGCCCCACCCAGAATCCTTAGGTGCAACCCGCTTTTGGATCTCCCACCGTGCTTCACCAACTATAGGCAGAATGCGTTTGTGCAGCGAGCGAGTAAGATTTTTTTTTTTATATGAGAGGGCGGCAAACGAGCATGCAGGTCACTAAAAGGGTGTAGGCTCGTTTCTTGAAGGTTCCAATGTTGTACTCGTTCGGGAATACCGCTGCAGGAAGTCCGTACAAGTACAAGGAAGTTGTACAAGCAATCCTATGTAAATGGTCAGTTATAGTGTTTTCTAATGTGAGTCAGCAAAATCAGTTTTGAACTGTCAACTTTCTAATGAGGAGATTGGATTAATTAAAAAATATTTCATATGAAACCTTGAAATAATATTCCATTTTCCAAATAAAAAACAAATTTGGATATAGCTTTGAAAATCGCAGGAATTGGTACATATGATTAACGAAGAAAAAAAACTTCAATTTCATAGGTAATAACCCAATATTAACAGACGTTCCGATTTGGCTGGCGCCGGCCACCCAACCACGACCAAAACGGAACGTGTACCTATAGAGTGGTCGGTTCAACATAATTATTATTTTTGCTGGTTGGATGTGGTCGGCTCGCCGGCGCATCCGACATGGGCAACTGACGGTTGAATTTCCGACCGTCGGAACGTCTATAGCAGTGTCTGAATGGTTTCCATGTCGGCCCCAATTTGACTGTCTGTTAATAGTTTTATATATTTCTTCCCTTTCACTCATATTCGTTCCATGTGCTCAAATATCTTAACATACCTCTTTCTACCTCACTCACTACGTCAACTTTTACGACAGACATTTAAACCTTTCTTTCCATTGTAATCCCTATGTTATTTAGTACGTCATGCAGTTAAATGTAGAATCTACTCAATAATTCGCAAGTTAAACAGAAAATTGATTTAAAAACATTCATCAATAAGTAAGCCATTTGGTAACATTATCAAAAATGAAGTCTATCGCTACAAGAGAGAGTATACATTTCTATAATGTGAACATCGAGTAGGGCTACTGCAGTAAAACTAATATTAATTCGTCAAAAGGAATTTAATATAATCCCCTCGGTGAAGCAGATGGGGTCGGCTATTAATTCTAACTCCGACTATACGGTGTAAGCATGACCAGTACAGACACTAAAGTGTGAGAGAGGCTATGGCCCGTATTAATAAACCATTGTCAAGATTGAGAATAGTCTTGTGATAGGTCTCAAGTAAACGTGTTGATTTCTCTTTGATCAATTATGTCAACTATATCATTGTTTTGTTTAAATAAAAACTAAGACTATTTTTGGGAAGAAACTGCCTACTGTAACACAGTGAAAACTAGTACAGTTGGCAGAACTTCATTGTTAAAGTGCTGATATATACATGAAATAAAGAGATTTATTATTTATTATTTATAAACCTTGAGACCTGAAACACACGTGAATACTCAAGCAGTACTCACTTGAGAGGTGCGCCGAGTTTCACATATTAATAAACGAAACTCAAGACTATCATTCATTCGCCGCTAAGGGGAATACTTTAGAAGTGATCTCAGCTGAGTCGAGCTCAAGATTGGTTTATAAATTAGCACGGAGCTTGAGATAGCGTCAACTTCTTAAGACGCATCTCTGGTGATACAGCCTCAAGACTTGTATTGAGATTGGTTTATTATTACGGGCCTATGAGTTCACGAAAACTACTCTCGTTATTGTCGTTTTAGCACCATCGGGTAGGAACAGAATTTTTTCGATAATGTGAATCGTCTGTGTAATCACACTTACACAAGGGTAAGGTTTCTAGCAAGACACACAGTACCCGTATAAACGATACCATTTGTGTGTGTGAAAAGGGGATTTACGTCTGCAATAACGTGTGTTTAACAGCTAGAATAATTTCGAGGTTCAAGGTGTCATTACATTCGTTTTGACCCCTGGATTGTCATTTTAAAGTAAATAAATCCAATATGGCGACATTTAAATATAAAATATGGTGTCTGTTTATTTTCGTTTTTAAACTTATTATTATTATTGTATTGCTAAAGGGTGTAAATAAAAATTCAGAACCGACGAGGCCCACCGCTAGATCACTTAAGAAATGTTGTGTACACTCACTGTGTCCATCTGCATTGTGTACCAAGTCAGGTGTTGCAGTAATTTCAGAGTAATCTGCATTCTAGAGGGCAGCACTGCAGCTAACCTAGAGGGTGTTTTTTTATGTAGGATTTTATACGGATCACTGTTTTGTTTGGCGTTGTGGAATTTTGGGGAGGCTGTGAATGGAATAGTTTTTCTGTTTGCTTTCTTAACCCCCGATGGAAAACGACAGGTGTTATGTGTTTCATGGCATTGTCTGCATGTCTAGTCTTTGACCGAACGTATCTCTGTGTGGTTTTTTTTATTTAAAAGACTATTTTTTTTATATTTTCGCACATCATCAACATTCGATTGACGACCGATTGGTGTAGTGTGGATAGTGACCCTATCAGCGAAACCAACGGTTGCGGGTTCGAATCCCGCGAAGGGTAAATGTTTGTATGGTGAATACGAAGCCTTTTTGTGCGATTAATGATGTACGCTGTATTCTTCATGTAGCTTTTGTTAATTGTGCAATAAAGAGTATTTGAATTTGAATTTATTCCAGAGTCTTGGATGTTTATATAAATATTTATGTATGTTTATCCGTTATCTAGTATCCATAGCACAAGCTTTGGGACTAGATGATTGGTGTAAGAGTCCGAAATATTTATAAAAAAAAAAATCGCAACTTTTCCGAAGCCGCATTAGCGAAGAACCTCAAACGATGTAAATAAGTGAAAGTGGAGATTAGAGACCCGTGGGGACCAGGCGCTCATAGCCTCTTCCGTTAGTTATCGGAGCGTTTGGTCGGAGCGTCACACGACCTGGGGGCTGGTACTTGGGTTACTAGTTGGTACTTGACCTCAATCACACCTGATGTTTAGTGAAGATGAGGTCGAAGGTGGATGCGTACTGACCCGGAAACCCCAACACATTTGGGGGACTGGCTATCTTATCTCTGACAACCGGAACACAACAATGCTATAAACATTGCGGCAGATTTAGATAAGATGGTGGTAGCTAGCCAGGCGGACATTTAAAATGCCCTACCACCAACCAAACCGAGTACTTAAACATGCACCCCGCTGGGGATCGAACCCGCGACCTGCGAATTGTAACTGGGTATTCAACAAATGTCACCGGTCCAACAACGGGGCACATGACGTTTCTTGTCGAAAATGACTACGCTACGAGTGGACCCAGTCAAAAGATATGGTATTATCAAATACAACATCCTACAATAAGCCTGTCATTTACAATAAGATAACAGCAAACCCCTCGCAGTCCATTCAGTTTGTACAAACACTTATCTCTCGCCACTCGGGTCTCAAGAGAGATCATTTTCCCTCCAAAACGTATCTGTCATAAACAATATTTTTAACTCCCGACGAAAAACGACTGGTGTTATGTTTTTGACGCATTGTATGTGTGTCCAGTCTTTTAACCGCCTCCGTGTCTCAATGTAAACAACATTGGGTTTACGATTCGGAGGTCGCGGGTTCGATCCCCAGCGGGGTACATGTTTAAGTACTCGGGTTGGTTGGTGGTAGGGCATTTTAAATGTCCGCCTGGCTAGCTACCACCATCTTATCTAAATTTGCCGCCAAGCAGCAATGTTAATAGCATTTTTGTGTTCCGGTTGTCAGAGATAAGATAGCCAGTCCCCCTAATGTGTTGGGGTTTCCGGGTCAGTACGCTTCCACCTTCGACCTCATCTTCTCTTAACAACAGGTGTGATTGAGGTCAAGTAGCAACCCGTCGTGCATAAAAAAAAAAGTCTTTGTCCGGGCGTATCAGTAAATGTGTGGTCCGAGTTGGGATTCTACAACCTTGGGAGCTTCATGGAGCATTACATAATTTTTCATCTTCATCGCCATTTCATCTTCGGACTACTAGGCGTGGGGAAGGATTAAGCCATAAGAGAAGAACATTCGCATTAAGCGGTTCGTGTCTTCATTCATAATGCGAACAGCCAAGACATGGAACTCTCTTCAGTTTTCCTGAATCCTACAACCTTGGGATCTTCAAGAGCAGGGTGAATAGGCATCTACTGAGATGGCGTCATCTTCGGCCACATCGTCACTTTCCATCAGGTGAGATTGTGGACAAACGCATAACCAGTCATTCATAAAAAAAGAGACGAAAGCAGAAAGAGACAGGTTATTAGCCTTTAGGAAAAACATTGTTTGGTGTATTGAAATTTTCAATGCGTGTGTGTGTATGTGTGTGTATGTGTATGTGTGTGTGTGTGTGTGTGTGTGTGTGTGTGTGTGTGTGTGTGTGTGTGTGTGTGTGTGTGTGTGTGTGTGTGTGTGTGTGTGTGCGTATAGTCTTTGTCCGGATCTCAGTATTGCGTGATCCGATTTTTATTACAAGCTTTTGTTAAGTTTGCAATGTTCGTATGTACGAGTAAGTTGCAGACCATTTTTCCCCCGCTCGCTGGTATTTTTTTTTTATTAAAAACGCGAAACCACGCGTTTGACTACAATCTCACCTGTTGGAAAGTGACGCTGTAGCCGAAGATGTATCACGCGCACCCAGTAAATGCCTATTCACTCTAGACTTGAAGATCCCAAGGTTGTAAGTGTCGGGAAAAACCGACGCGGGCACTGAGTTCCATACCTTAGCAGTCCGCATTATAAATGATGAAGCAATGGTATGTGATTGATACTTATTTTCTTATTTAAAGGTATATAGGTATAGGTAACCTCTACACCAAACAGTCAACACCAACACCAAAAAAATAGAGAGGACACGACTACTATCAGTATTCACGCCCCGTCCCACACAGTCCCGGAATCTGTAGTCCCGTAATTGATTCAATTTGTGTCCCGCGCGTGCCACCGAGTGATGAGCTATTCATCGCGAATCTGTGGAGTTGTGGCTTTGATTGAGTTTGCGATAGTCTGTGGTGTTTTGACACTTCATTCACGTTCACACTACCTACTCAAAATTAAAGGACTATAGTTAAATCAAAAAAGAAGTTGCTCAAAACTGTACGATGCATTATAATATTGGGTCTTTACCTATGAAATTGGCGTTTTTTTTTCTTCGTTAATCATATGTACCAATTCCTGCGTTTTTCAAAGCTATATCCAAATTTGTTTTTTATTTGGAAAATGGAATATTATTTCAAGGTTTCATATGAAATATTTTTTAATTTCTGGGCTAAATCACATAATAAAAAAAATTTGAACAGAACTCTTCTCATGAGCTTCCCATAAACATTTCTTAGATTAGCTGAAACTTTTATAAAGCGGTTACTTTTAAAAATTAACGATGCCTATACTTAACTAAATGTTATCCGATAATACACACAAAGTTTAGATAAATTTGGATTTGCCGTTCCCAAAAAAAAATCAAAAATGTTTGCATGGAGAAAACAGTCTTAATGAAATTCTTCATACAAAACGCCAATTTCATAGGTAAGGACCTAATATTTTCAATAAGGAGCCATTTCGTCACTAGTTTTTTCGCATATTGAACTCTCCGCCCAGCTATTGTGAGCCTTAATTATCTGGGAAGGTATAATGGTATGCCGAATCACACTTCTGCGAAGAACGTTTCGCCGAATTCCGAGTACATTCTGAAGTTCGTTTGTATTTAATTTTAGGTCATGAACAAATTCCGCAATGTACTCGTCATTTGGTGAATAATTAGCGTTCTTCGGGGAAGAGTATACAAACAGCATTAATGTGTCCGCCTGGTTAATTTCAAATGAAAAAAAATATATATTTCGTAAGTTATACGAATAACATTTGAACCTAATAGAATATCTTTGTTGAGATAACATTAGCGTAAATACAAAATGAAACGTATCCAAAATAACTATCTAACTAATATTATAAATGCGAAACTTTGGATGTTTGTTTATTTGTTTGTTGTTCTGTCACGGGCAAACGTATGAACGGATTTGGATGAAATTTGGTATATAGGTAGAATATACCCTGTATTAAGACATAGGATATTTTTATCCCGATAAAGTTAGCATTCGACGCAGGCGAAGCCGCGGGCGGAAAGCTAGTACTGTATATAAAAATAAATCCATAACCTAAAATCCTGATCTTTATTCAACGACGGACGGACAGAGGGACGATCTATCAAACTATGTTAATCGGGGGGTGAACGTTGGGAGTGTAGAAGGTGACCACGTATTGCATATTTATTTGGGGACTATTTTTTTTATTTTATTTTTTTGGGTCAGTTAACAACAGCGTACATAGTTACATTATTAACAGTTTCTGTAAATATTAAGTATATACACAGTCCACGACACTATCCACAAGGTAAGTAACACAGTATTTCACAAAACTTACAAGTTATGTTTACAATAAGTACATCCGTATCATTACAATGTTACATTGTGCTGTGCGAACCCGCGACCTCCGAATCGTAAACCCAATGTTGTTTACATTGAGTCGCTGAGGCGGTAAATTCATTATTATAATTCATCATTATAATCAATTCGTATTCGTATTCATAGATTGTATAGAATTTTTAAATATTACGAAAGATTTAGAAGATCCCAAAACCGCCTGGTCACCCTTCCCAGTGCTATGGCCTAATCCAATGATTTGCGTGATATTCCGCCGAGATACTCACCGCGAAGTAGTCTCTTTATTCAATGAGAACCTTATTCTATAACACTTGCTTATAAAATATTTATTCATGACGTTCCAACGCACATTGACCAGTGTCCGTGCGTCATTTGGAGGCTCCGTACCAGCGTTGTAGTGAACGGCTACAACCCATGCTGAGTTGGAAACCTTTTGACTCCACCTTGCGACACCGACAATTACAAAATACATTCACACACACGCACACACACACACACGCGCACACACACACACACACACACACACACACACACACACACACACACACACACACACACACACACACACAAACGTGGTCATGTCTACATACCACACCAATCCTTTCGCACTACCTAACTCACACTTTTGTTTAATCTTATAAGTTATAGTTCTTACCTTTTATTCCAATGGTCCGGTGTTGGAGAGGCTGGTAATCTGTCATACAGGCTGTCCTAGTGCAGATACCAGTCTCTCACATAAATTTAAATTATTTAATTGTTTTAAGAAAAAAAAAATAAAAAATAAAAAAAAAATAAAAAAAATTAGATGGCAAACACATATTTTTTGCATGTGTCTCGACTGTGTTATATTTGTACCTGATTGTTTGTGTCAGAGATGGATTTAAATAATTTTTTCTTTCTTTCTGTCCTTCTTTCATTCGCCGTAATGTAAAATATTTTTTTTTTTTTTTATTTATTTATTTGCTTTTAGGAAAACTTACAGCTAATACATAAGATATCATATGACCATTGTATATGAAAATGCCAATTACAAGTTCCCACATGTAAGTTAGGAAAGTTAAGAAGAAGAAAAAAAAAAGAAGAAAAAATATTAAATAAATAACAATAGTAGGTACAGTCAGCCACAATAACAATGGTTCACTTACGTGTCACCCTCCACGCAGTCATAAAAATCTTTTGTGAGTATACGTCTCACTGTTAAAGTACTCGTGCAAAATAAGTCGATGCCAAGGTCATTGCATATGCTGTTGAAGCTGTTGCTAGCGCGTATCAGAAATGAGTTCTGCCTGTAATTTGTCCTCGATAAAGGAACATAATAACAGTGGCGGTTCCCGAAGACCTAACTAGTTTGTTTTCAGCCTTATATTAGAAAGCAGTTCCATATGGAGTGGTAAACCAAGTCAATGGCACATAAGGGTCACTTAGGCCCGTTTTACAGAAAGACCTCATCTTCACTTAACATCAGGTGTGATTGAGGTCAAGTACGCCAACCCGTTATGCTTAAAAAAAAAGTTACTCGAGCAGAGATTTCCTCTTGAGGACAGTTAAAAAGAGACAACTTTATGTAACTTGCATTGCGGCATCTACGCTCAAGCTCATCTACGCTCAAGCTCATCTACGCTCAAGCTCATCTACGCTCAAGCTCATCTACGCTCAAGCTCATCTACGCTCAAGCTCATCTACGCTCAAGCTCATCTACGCTCAAGCTCATCTACGCTCAAGCTCATCTACGCTCAAGCTCATCTACGCTTGAGCAACATTCTGTAAAACGGGCCTTGGACTGATACAAATCGGTTTATCGTAAACGTTTCGTGTTATTTCACAATTAATAATGACATTTATTCTTCCGTCTTAACCCCCGAAGAAAAACGACGGGTGTATGTGTTTAACGGCGTTGTGTGTATACGTGTGTATCCAGTCTTTGTCCGATTTCAGTGCGGTTTTTTATATTAAAGAATAGTCTTTAATATAAAAAACCGCACTGAAATCGGACAAAGAAAGGATACATCCTTTCCCATGTTTGGTGAAAATCGGGTAAGACACAGTTTTTTGATGTATTTGGATGATATGAGTGATTTCTAAATTTTTTTTAAATGTAGGATTAAACTAGGGGATAGTTTCTTAGCTATATGATGGGAAGGAAGAGGAAGACCACGGAAGAAATGGATTTTTTTTTTGGTTTCATTCTCTCCTTTAGGAAAAGGCAAAGGGATCTAGCCCATAACAGCCATGTCTTATTTCTCTTATTTCTTCAGTTTGTAAGTCAGTCTCAGTCAAAACAAGTAATTCGTCGTATACTTGGCGTATACAGAGTCTAGTCACGGTCAAGTCATTCTTCAGTAAAGTGGCAGAATGCTTTACAAAAGATTTTGGCGGCTTCTTGTGGGAACCCGAAAGCTCCGTTACGCATTTTAATTTACACTTCCCTTCACTTGTACACTATCACTAACGTTGCTGCATAATATTCTGCCATTATTAAGCTTCAAAAGTTAGAATGCACAAATTATAAGACTTATAAAGAAAAATGCTACTTCACTCGCCGAGTTCCCGCCAAAAAGCCGGAAGAAATGGATGGATTTGAATGAATGGTGATATGAACGAAAAAGGCGTGAATGATGAAGTAACGGCTGATAGAGGAGATTGGAAGAAAAAGATTAACAGTGCCGACTGCCCTAATAAATTGGGACCAGGGCATTATGTTTGAAGTTTAAATAATTAGTTAACACAGTTGGTTTGGTCTTTCTGGATGACTTAAACATTTTGTTTCTACGGGGTTTTGCTAAATTGTCAGTTTATAGATACCTATGACATTTTTTGACTTTGACTTTGACTTTGACAGCTGTCATCCAAATGATAGAGAGATAGATAAAGCGTTTATTTGCATATTACAAAGTCAAAGTCAATGTCAAAAGTGCTTTATTTTGTAGGTACACAGAGTACACTTAAAATAGTCAATTTCACATTTTTTAAGCTAATGCTTCTCCAAAATGTAATTTTCCCCTGAGAAGAACAAGCAAGAAACTCGGAGGGTTGCTCTATTAAAATCACGCTTTGATTTTACATAAAGGTTTTTATATTTCATTATTAATTGTGAAATAGCCTGACACGCAAAAGATCTGATTATGTCCAGGGATGATTATCATCTAAATAGTCTGATATTTTATAATATGCTTTGTTAATAAGTTTCTGTTTTAAAGTATCTTTAAATTTATTGAGAGGAAGATTTCGTATATCAACGGAATCTTATTGAAAAGCGTATACATAACCCTTTGAATGAATTACTCACATAAGTCGCCTCCGTAAAGGAGGCGACTTATGTGACCTGCAAGTTTATCTTTATTTCTTGTATTGACATCATGTTTATCACTATTTTTCCTAAATGATGCTATTTTTTTTTGACATACATTAGATTTAAAAAAATGTACTGTGACGAAAAGGTAAACATATTATACACTTTAAACCTATCTCTAAGTGACACTGCAGACTTTGCAGAGGCGACTTATGTGACCTGCAAGACAGGCCCACATACAAAAATATTCGACCGCAACAATCATTCTGCTTGGTGTTTCTCTTTCGAAATGTAGCCTTATTTCACAGTAATAAAAATAAAAACAAAAATTAAGTACAACTGTTACAACTTATAATAGAGTTGTATGTGTATCTGTACCACACATGGGCCATCGCTCAGTGTGGATCCTCACCTATAGCGGTAAGACACTGATTTTCAGCTAGTGCCCTCCGAGAGAAAGCGAGGGTAAGGTACTAGTGCAAAAATTTTCAAAAATAACCATAAGTGTGTATTCTATAAAGATCATGTTGTACGGTGGTGTATTGTATGGATCATAATGATACTCGTTTAAAATAATAATTGTCTTTTGACAATTATTATTTTAAACGAGTATCACGTATTTAAACGTATCACGTATTTATAGAGTATTTAAACGAGTTAAACGAGTATGTTAAGCCCACTTTTGTGGGCTTAACATAGTTAACTAAATACCGGTTCGCATTGTGGCCAACGAATCAAGATGTCTGTGAGCAGCTACCGCTAAGCTATTCGAAATGTTGGAAATGCTTTCGGAATATTCATCTTTTGTACTTCTAGCAGGTGTGCGTTAATTCGCTTTTTAAAAGAAAATTCAAATTTAACCCTTTCATTGACACGGCTACTCCAGGGCCAGCAGTTTCATTTTTATTTTGTTTATTATCTCCTCTCGGAGAAGGCAAAGGGGTCCCATACAGCGTTGTCTTATTTCTCTTATTTCTTCAGTTTATAAGTTAGTCTCAATCAAAACAAGTAATTCGTCGTATACTTGGCGCATACAGAGTCCAGTCACGGTCAAGTCATTCTTCAGTAAAGTGGCAGAATGCTTTACAAAAGATTTTGGCGGCTTCTTGTGGGAACCCGAAAGCTCCGTTACGCACTTTAATTTACACTTCCCTTCACTTGTACACCATCACTAACTTTTGCTGCACAATATTCTGCCATTATTAAGCTTCAAAAGTCAGAACGCACAAATTAAAAGAATTATACAGAAAATTGCAACTTCACTCGCCGAGATCGCGCCAAAAAAGCCTCAGCAGTTTCAAGTCATGACGTTTTAAATTTTCATTTCCGTGACTAGGAGTCCATAGCTGCACAGTTGGTGAAATCGATCCATCTTCCCATCGAGAACAGAACGATTCACGCGCCGTCGAGCGCGAAACGCGACGGATGCCGCGGAAAATTGCAGCTACCCTCATTGTGTGTCGAGGGTGGAATGTCTATATGAGAGTGCATCGTAAGAGGCCGGCTCGCGGATGTATATGGACCACGGAGTTACAATCGGATGAGACAGAAAAATTAATAACAACTTATTGAGGACCGATTGGTGTAGTGGATAGTGACCCTGTCAGCGAAACCAACGGTTGCGGGTTCGAATCCCGCGACGGGTAAATGTTTGTGTGATGAATACGAACATTTATTCCTGAGTCATGGATGTTTATATAAATATTTATGTATGTTTATCCGTTATCTAGTATCCGTAGTACCAGCTTTGCTTAGTTTGGGACTAGATGATTGGTCCGGAATATTTATTTATTTATTTTATAAGTATTACAGTCGATTATTTTATTTGTTTTTCAATTATTCTACGAGTATGAGCGCCTAACCTAATAAAGGTGCTAGCTGTAAATTGTATTATTAAGCTTCAAAAGTTAGAATGCACAAATTATAAGTTTTATAAAGAAAAATGCAACTTCACTCGCCGAGATCCCGCCAAAAAGTAACCTCTCTCTCTTAATTGATGACTAGTCTTTGTGTAAAAGCGTATACATTGCCGCCTTAATTATTTTTTTTTAATTTTTTTTTTGAGAGACAAACAGTTGCTTACATAAATTACTTAAGTAACTCATGTACTCTTAAAATATTACATTTAGTGTTAACCTACAGTCTCCTACATTACTTAATCTACGGTGCATTAGGTAAATTACATAACATACAATAAAATCAAATGTCGATATCTTAATCTTAAAAAATCTTATCTTAGATGGTTAGAACTGGGTTCGAATTAATTTCTATTTTTATTCGATTATTAATGTCCTACACACAAATTATAAAGACTTATGTGTCCTACAGTGTAACGTTGGGCAAGAGGCGATCATTCCGGTCCATTTGGAAATGTAATTGAATTGTTTGATGGCAACAATCTCGGGGGGTATGCGGGCTTTAGGGTGCCGGATCGATGCTCGACATAACTACGTTCATACACATGAACAACTTTAAAAAAGATTTGCCGTTTTTTTTTTTAATTCTCCACGAAGGGGTGTTAAGTTTGAATGCGTCGGTCTGTGTCTATTTAGGTCATGGACTTATTAATTAAACAGGACTGAGTACTCGCCGCTGAAAAACGAGCCGAGCAGGATGTGTAACGTAGAGGCCGTTTGTCTCTGTCTAACAGGGTGACCACAATATATTTGTTACTTGGGACAAATGTTGTAATAAAATATTTGTCAAAAAACTTTGGCGTTTTGACATTAGCCGGCGTGAGCCATTTATTTCGCATTTCTTCATTTTTTGGGAAACTGCAATAATAGTACAACAGTCAGGACCCTAATCAATCACACATATTTCACATATTTCGACTCATTTCAAGAATTCATGGGCATCCTACTTCTTTGATTTACAAAAATATTATTTTTAGCTTACCTGTGGAAAGATATGTTGCAACCACCATAGGATTCACTTGGGCAAGTATAAACGCAACACTTTTTCACCATTTTACTCCTTTTACTTGTTATAATATAACAAATACTTTAAAAAACTTTTAATGCAAAGAAAATTCAAAATCACACCGAGCCGCCATGACATGACATGCTTTTCAGGGTTACCATAAAAATAACAAAATCGAAATAAAAATTTATGTTTTCTGTTTGATTTAAGAATATATGAAAAGAAATTAATGCGAATGTTATTTGTTTATTTATAATTGTTAAAATAACATAAAAATATAAGTGTTTCAATGGAATTTTTGAGTAGCCAAAACTGTTGATCATAATCATTTTTTTTGCTGGCAAGATGTAAGAACGAGACACACGGCCTCCGTTATTATTATCTCTCTCGGCTCGGATTTGCCTTTGTGTATGGTGCATCCAATTTAATACCTTATTGCGTTGACATAGTGATCATTTTCCTAAATGATTCTTTTGATAGTTATCAGTCCTGTTTAAATAATAAGTCCATGATTTAGGTATATTCGAGCTCAGTCTGAATTCGTCGTGAAGAAATCAGTTCCGCCTTGGTATTGAAAATATTTTTTTAACACAATTATACTTGGAAGATGTTATTCAAGTATTACTTTTTATATTCTACAAAGGGGCTATAATAGGGTATTTTTTATTTAGTGCTATTCGTTGTGGTATAATTCTGAGCGACGATACGAGGGAAGGCCTGAAACCTTGCAGTGGGATGTTTACGGGCTCATGATGATGAATGGTGTCAGGCCGATGAATTCTGCAGGAAGTTGCTGGGATAAAAAAAATATTGTTGGTAGCGAAACATTTATTTTCGCGTCTTTCCAATGCAAAAATATGAAGGTTGAAATCTAAAATTTGATTGAAGAAGTAACCCCATTTTACGGTACCACCTTTCCCCGACATATCAATAGCAACTATCACTTACCAGTCTTGACCTGGTGCTTGAGCGCGCTCTTACAGTCCTCCAGCAGCTGCTTGAGGGGGAGGGGGTCCTCGGGCAGGGACAGGTCGAGCAGCTTCTGCATCTCCTCCGGCATCCTGAACTCCAGGATCTGGGGAATGTAGTGGTGGTGAGCACACTTGCATGCGCTATATTCATTTTCGATTTGGGAAGTTAAGCAATGTCTAGTGCAGTCAGCTGACTCTACTAATGACAGTGGTTGCGAATGTCCCAAACTTAGGTCTACAAAATCAATAAAATACCTAGGTGTCATTATAGATAATTACCTAAATTTTAAGGAGCATATAGAAACCCTTACTGCCAGAGTAAGAAAATTGATATATGTTTTCAAAAACCTGAGACACGCGGCAAACCGTTACCTGCTCAAAACTGTGTATTTATCTCTATGCCAATCTCTGCTACTCTATTGCATCACCGCATGGGGCGGCTCCTACATCACGAGCATAATCAAACTTGAAAGAGCCCAGAGGGCCATCCTTAAAGTTAGCAATTTCCGACCTTTCCAATATCCAACTGCCCAAATCCTGGCCGAGTTTGATGCTCTATCTGTGCGACAATTGTTCATTTTACAAATAATTGTCAAAAAGCACTCGACAACAACATATGACCCCTCTTCCCTTTCCACACGTAGACTAGCACATTTAGTCTGTCCTAGCGAATCCTTCCGCTTTGCTCACTCGCAGCGATTTTTCTGTTTTCTCGGAGCGTACCTATATAATAAAATAAACCAACATCTGAATATCTACTCATTGAACCAAATGGAATGTAAGAAACTCACATCCAACTCGCTAAAACGCAAAACATACGATGAAACAGAAAAGTTGCTGACAGTAGTAGCTTAGGTCCTAATTGTAAGATAATCACGCATTCTGAGTAAGTGAGTAGATAGGTTAATGTAAAGTAAGGTTATTTAAGAGTAAATAGGAATTTTTTTTTTTTTTTTTTTTTTTTTTATTCTCAACGGGTTAGCACTTGACCTCAATCACACCTGATGTTAAGTGAAAATGAGGCCGAAGGTGGAAGCGTACTGACCCGGAAACCCAAATAATTTGGGGAACTGGCTATCTTATCTCTGACAACCGGAACACAACAATGCTATTAACATTGCTGTTTGGCGGCAGATTTAGATAAGATGGTGGTAGCTAGCCAGGCGGACATTTAAAATGCCCTACCACCAACCAAACCGAGTACTAAACATGTACCCCGATGGGGATCGAACCCGCGACCTCCGATTCGTAAACCAAATATTTTATTGTTTATTTAATTTAAGTGTATGTATAGGTCTCATTATTTTTGTTTTAGCAATCGTGTTGCTTAAGACACAAGTAAACATTTACTTAGTTTAGGTAACATAATATAGTATTATTTGGACTATGTTACTATAGAATAAGTCATGTATTTAGGTTAATTTTTATACTGAAATAAATTTTATCTTATCTTATCTTTATCTTTATCTATTGTTTCAGTAGAAACCATACAGAATTCGAGCAAAAAATTTTCGATTGTACCCGTACAAAGTAAACCATATGGAAACCACCTTAAGTATGGAATTCCATCAATTTTCAGCTGAATTCGGCTATGGTTCCTGGTGGAAAGTTGGTCGTAATCAGGAATGGAGCCATCAGTAAACAGAGATTACACGAATTCAAATTCACCCTGTATATAAATGAAATACCTGATAAACTCAATGAAAATAGTATAGACTATTTGTTAAGCATGCGAACCGGGAGACAAGTGAAAGCCAACGTAGTTAGAAACACACTGTCTTTATTGACATGACCAAGAGCGGGGGCGCAGCCCCGTAATCGTTCTACCTACATATTACAACACTATTTAATAATTGTAGATCTTAACACAGTTTTTTTTTTCTTTTTTTTTCTTTCGCAAGAGTACATAGGTACTCTTGCAAAAGAGGAAGGAGGAGGGCGGGAGGAGCTGTGTTAAGATCTACAATCCCGTTGGTTTTGCTAACTTGCGTAACAAATATATATAATTGTATTCTTTATTGCACCAAAATATTACAATAACAGAGTACAAACAATAGGTCACGTACAAAGGTGGACTTATCTCTTTAAGAGATCTCTTCCAGTCAACCTGAGCATTGAAATAGGAAACTTAGTAAATTTGGGGTTTAGCAGTAAATTGTGTGCAAAAGAAAAAATCATATAACGAATAATAAAACAAATAAAAAAAGAAAAGATAACTGAATAATAAACTTACACTAAATATATTACATATACCTACTGCGAAATATATACATAACATAACTTAAATATATATATATATATACTATAAACCTACATACACATACTAATAATATCACGAAAGATTTGTAACATATGTTGAGGGCAGGCTGTAAACCAGTGCTGAGTGATTCACGTCACTCAGTGTTTACTGAGACTGTCCCCCACACACGCACTCAAATGTAGTACCTAGTTAGTCATAGAGCCGTGTTGGTGGATCGATCTTGAGACTGGGATCGCGTCTCGATCTCGATATTATAGTTTTCTTCTATTTTTATTTTTTTGATACTGTTTCAATATGAAACAGGTTCTCAAGCGTGAGCTGGTGGCCATCTCGGTCTCGAGAGCGGTTTGTGGGATGCGGACCTTGATTTCCTCTGTTTTGATTTCTTGTATGTTGTTGTGGTTTTTTTTTTTTCGGTGTGTGGAAATAAATGGTTTAAATGGTTATATTCGGATGGGCAGCGTTCAAGAAACTGTGCAATCCAAAATACCCCAGTGCTTGAAGACGAAGCGGAGCTACGGAGCGGGCGATGGTCGCGTTTCACTACGTGATCGAATGTGGAATGAGGACATAATAAATAAATAATAAATATCCTTAGACATACACACAGCGCCATCTAGTTCCACAGTAAGCAACTATAGGCTTGTGTTGTGGATACCAGATGGTTGATATACTACATAAATACATATTTTTTTTGTAAATAAATACTTATTATAAATGAAAACACATACATGTATGGCATACCAACGTGCTGCAGTAACAGTGGGTACACATGTCCGTATTCATCACACAAACATATACCCCTAGCGGGATTCGAACCCGCAAACATTTGGTATAGTGGCCACTATACCAAACAGATCGTTAAACGTGACATAATATCCCAACGGATTAGACGGCAGTAGGCAGGGCACATAGCTCGTAGACCTAATGGTCGGTGGCGCATTAAAGTTTTCAAATGGAGACCACGCACGCAAGAGCAGCGTAAGATGTCCACTCAAAAAGTGGACAACCGACTCGCTGGATGCAGGCCGCTTGCAACCAGTCACTCTGGAATTTTATGGGTGAGACCTATGTTCAGCTCGACGTCCTGTGACTGATATGATGATGATGATATATGTTATTATATTACCTTCTCGTTACGGTCATTGACCTGCTGCACGTAGTCCAACAGGACGTCGACGACGCGGGCGAGGAACTCGCGCGTTTGGGGGTTGGCGTCTTCACGGTAGGGAAGTATGGCTGAAACAAAGAACGTTTTGAGTACCTAGGAAATTCAGCGATTTCGCGATTATTAGTGATGGCTTTGATGAATATAAAAGAAAAATCTCTTACATATCTTAAATATCTTCTAAATATCTTGGCACATACACACAGCGCCATCTAGTTCCATACTAAGCAACTACGCTTGTATTATAGATATCAGATGGTTCAAAAACTACACAAATACATTTTTTTTTGTAAATGAATACATATATAAATGAATAACATTCATAACTCGGGAACACATGTCTGTATTCATCATACAAACATGTGCCCCTAGCGGGATTCGAACCCGCAACCTTTTGGTATAGCAGCAGAGTTTCTAGCCATTACACCAGGTCGTCTCTTACATAACTTCTAACTTCAAGCATTTATTTCAACGTAAGACATATAATACGTCATTATGTCAATTTAAATCTACTGGACATAAATAGGCTTATTGCATTTATCTATCAGTCAGTATGTCCAAGCTACTACCGCTTCGAAAAGGGAAATCATCTGTGGTAAAAGAAGCGCAAGAAACCCACAGACAGGACGACCACTCCTTTACAATAGATTAAATGCGAAAACGGCCATGTAAAAGTCATAATAAGAAACTCGTCAAATGTCCCACGGGAATACAGAGAATTATTAACTGTCTTAGTAGTCATTAAGCAGAGATTTATTCTATATAACGACTATTTGGTGTAGTGGTAAACTCTGACCACTATACTAAAAAGCCGCGGGTTCGAATCCCGCTAGGACCATAAGTTTGTATGATGAATACAGACATGTGTTCCCGAGTTATGGATATTTTTCATTTATATATGTATTTATTACGACGACTGACGACCGATTGGTGTAGTGGATAGTGACCCTATCAGCGAAACCAACGGTTGCGGGTTCGAATCCCGCGAGGGGTAAATGTTTGTGTGATGAATATGAACATTTATTCCCGAGTCTTGGATGTTTATATAAATATTTATGTATGTTTATCCGTTATCTAGTATCCATAGCACAAGCTTTGCTTAGTTTGGGACTAGATGATTGATGTAAGTGTCCGAAATATTTATGTTTATTTATTTACAAAAAAAATATGTATTTATGTAGTATATCAACCATTTTTTTTTTTTTTTTTTTGACTGGGGGAAATCGCATTTACGCGATCGACCCGCCGCTGACGGGGGTCAGCGGCGAGGATATGTGGGACTCACCGCTCCAGACGGGAGCGGTCCTACCCACTAAAAACCCGTCGGTGTTCCTCCGCGCGCACCGAAACGGCGTGGCCACGGGTACGGGTATTTATTTATTTATTTATCTGGTATCCATAACACAAGCCTAGATGCTTACTGTGGACCTAGATGGCGCTGTGTGTACATGCAAAGATATTTATTTATTATTATTATTTATAATATTATAATATCATGATGGCTGACATAATGATGATTTAACCACTTTCCACCAGCTGAGCTACTAGTAAATGAACTATTTCAAAATGTCTGTGCGCATGACGTCACAGGAAGCACGTGCTATAATAATTCTAACCCTCCGGGCGCGCGCGGTCTGTCGGAGCGACGGATTAAAAAGTCTCTCTAATATAACTGCAATATGCGTCCCGTGTATGTCCCGGAATGTGTGAATAGGGTGACCGAAATGACATTTTTTTTTATAATTACTTTTTTGAAGCTTTTCTACACCCTGCTTGACAGTCAGCCTCATTGATTTTCCTTCTTTTTTTTATCCACATCGGATTAGCAGCACACCTGATGTTAAGTGAAGATGAGGCCGAAGGTGGTAGCGTACTGACCCAGAAACCCCATCTTATTTGGGAGACTGGCTATCTTATCTCTGACAACCGGAACACTATTCCTATTGGGTTTGTCCTTGTCAAATCTCACTCTCTTTTTGCAATGCGCAACCCAACAAATTTATATAGCTGATTTCTACAGAGTATAACAGTCAATACACAATTATTGAACAGTCCATTGCATAGATTGAGCGATATCCATGATGCAGCGGACGCGAGCCAGCGGCAACAGCATCCTGATTGTATGGCAAGCCGCATGGATGGGCCATTCATGAAACCTTGGTTGTCGATACAGGCACCAGTGTCCCATATCACACGCAATATTTGAATAACAATTTTGACATTTACATATAATCTTAATTTCGCAAATTCTATTTAACACTTTGCATATATACGTATACAAACATACATTGAACAAACATAGGACAGAAATTACAATACACAAAAGGCGAGTTTATCTCTGTAAGAGATTTCTTCCAGCAAACCCTCGGAAGGAAAAACGAATTTAAAGTTTTTTATTGCAGACAAAGAGCGATACTTAAAATATAGAGCAATACATTAAAAAAAAAACATCACTGTTATAGGAACACAATTGACAATAAACAAAACATTAAAATTTATAGCAATAATGGTTTGATTATAGGATTATTTAATAAGACCAAAAAATATAGAGATATTACACACAATAAATACATAATATAGATTAGATTAGATTAGATTTATTTAGTTCACTTTTACAATATTAAGTCACACATACAGTTCCGTAAATTTATGATTTTTAAAGTAAAAGTGATTGTCAAACATAAAACAATAAAACAATAACTATACACATACATTACATTACTAGATTATTTGTTAAGTCACAAAATGAACAAAATAAGATAGTTTAGCATCTACATATTATTATATGTAACTATGTCAAAATTAATTAATAAAGTATAAGTATGTAACCATTGTTACGTCAACGTCATACTATTTTTGAATAATGAAATAAAACAAAACTAAAATAAAATAAAAACAAATAGTGAAATAAAATAAAATAAAATAATCATGATGAAATAAAACATAACAAAATAAAATATAAACCATGTCATGAGATTATTGATATGCCATAATCACCTTTGTCAAATAATAGTTTAATACAAGTTAAAGTGAATATATTAAAATAGAAATCATGTCAGGAGGTTATGAAAATGTCATATCCATATACTCTTTAATAGAATAAAATTCATTTTCCAACAAAAAGTTTCTCAGTTGGCGATTGAATGCGTCGTCATTTGTTTCGTCACGTAAATCTGCAGGTAGATGCTCATAGTACGTAGGTCCGATCACACGGGGGTTTTTTGTCGCGAGTGTTGTGCGTCGTGAGACAGATTGTAAGCGACCTGTACTCCTTAATAGATGGCCACCTATAAAAGCCTATATACTAAAATACATATTAATAAATACTTACGTATGATAAATATATAATATATTAAATACTTATATAGATATATCTATAATTCTATAATAATATTTAAATTTTCAATGCTAAATTTAGAATTATTATGTTTAATTTTTCTATTGACAATTGAATACTGCATATCTACTGCATATCCCTACATCTAGAACAAATGTTCTACGTCATTCTCCAATCCCGAGATTGTGTGGTGAATTTAACCATTTGAATAGTGAGATCCCACAGACTGATATCTTTCACGATTCATTAGGTGTGTTTAAGAGAAGAATTTCTCAATATTTGCGGAAGCAACATTTATAGACCATTGTGCTGTTTCACTTAAATTAATTTAGTTTTTAATTTAGACTTAACTTAATTATGTCTACAGCCGACTGATACGCTTATGTGGGATTATAACAAGTTCTATTTATTTATCTCTTGAATGTTGTACATGCCTATTATTGGCACATGTATCAGACCTGTTTATACTTGAAACTGTTGTTATGTGAGTTGTAATATGTGTGCTGTTGGTGTGTCTTATTAAATAAATAAATAAATACCACTATTTACTAACATAGTTATAGGTAATTGTATGTATAACATGGACCTTATTGTCTGGAGGATAAATGATTTATTATTATTATTATTATAGATCCGATAATTTAATTAAAAGTCGTTATCTAATATCGAATCACACTCCAACGAAAATTGTAATACGTCATCGTGAAATTTTGATGTGCGAATGGAATTTTCCGATATTATCCAAAAGGACAGTAACACTACTCACGTCATATTGTACCAATGTCCTTCGACAGATGTTTTTGATTTGTGATTTCTATTACAAGAGGGTGCAACAAACACCACCGAATATCAACCCTATCCCCCATCAATAAAGACTCTAATCCTTATCAAACATAAGCTTTGAATTACGGGAGTTTTCTCATAACAATGCTTTTGGATTTTCAATATGAGAAAGACAAAATTAATATTGCAGCTGCTAAAATATTTTACATACAATTTTGAACGGTAAACGTATGGGTAACGAGAGGAACATGTTGTTTCGCTGGTGAAATATCAGATTGCAGTTAAGTATAGCTATTGTAAAAGTGAAACCATTGTAGGTTGATGAGTCTGTTGTTGTTGTGAAGGATTGCTTGCCCTTTTGACTGGAGATGTAAAGCGAACAAAAACTATTTGACTTTGATTAAGATGCACAATGTTTCCTTGTTGTTTTGCTATTCTTGAAGACCTTGCCACGTATATTTTAATTCAAATTCAGAACACGATAGTCACGCATTCGGTGAGTAAAGATTGTTCTTCATTTGAACGTGTTTTAACGATTGTCTACACATTTCTTAATCAAACATTTTAGGATTATTTTATTGGTCAACCTTCAGAAATAAAAAAAAAGAAAAGTGTGCAAGGTGTAAACATTTCTGTTTCGGAAAAGTATTGTTTATTTCCATAGACTTTTCTGTAAATACTCCTAAGTGCTTTCACATCTAACCCTCCGATGCCGGCGGGACGCAGTGTCCCGTGCGACTCGAGTGTTATAATCCCACATAAGCGTATCAGTCGGCTGTCAGTCTCACGCCGACGTCCGGGATGCCCCCTCCTGGTTTGAACTCTGTTAAAATGCCAGTATTATCTGCTTGACTTGGCGATGAAGTGAATATAGTTTTATTTGAATTTCTATGGTCGATGGAATTAAAAATTGTCACGAATATGCTGATAATCCATTGTATCTGCTAGATCGGAGGTTAAGAAATCGCAAAAGTACCAGGACTTCCAACGAGGTTAGATGTTCATAGCGGTTGCCTTCGAGACGATGAGACCCTGAGGCAAAACGCCTGGTCCAGGACCTGTCGACGCGTCGAGGCTTCTGGTGACCGTAATTCTCGTTATTCAACACACGAACGCTGCTTGCCTGTTGGGCACTATGCCGTCACGAGGACGCAATTTTTTATCTATGCTAACATCATATGAATTGTATTCATATTTAATTCACATCTATATCGCCATTAATTTGTAAGCTTTGGTTAAATTTAAGTTCTCACGATGTAATAAAAATTTATTTGTGGGTAGTTTTGTAATATTATCTTGCTCTATTAGTAATTTCAAGGAGCGGTAGGCTGGGCGCATGGCGCGTTAGACTGATAATCATTGGGTCATAGAGGATCTTGGATCTACTCCAATCTGCAAGCGCAACGTAGAAAGTCCACCGACAAGAGGACGATAAAGGTCGCGGAAAGTCACTCGATGCAGGCCGCTTCAAATGAAATATATGACGGTGACTTTATGTTCAGCAGTTAGACATCATATGTCTGATAGGATGATGTAAGAGAACCAGTAAAATTATCGGCACAAGAAGTCAAAATGCATTCAGGGTAACAACCCAAACTGTAAACACAGGGTTTACAATTTGAAATCGAGAGAACATAGACTATATCTTCGGAAGTTACATGAGTTTTTATAAGCGTTTAAAAAAAAATTATTATACATACATAATGTCACGCATGTCTCCCGTAGGGGTAGGCAGAGACCACAGACTTCCACTTGCTACGATCCTGACACACCTCTACTGCTTCCTTCACTCTCATAAGGTTGTTCATACATGCTCGTCGGTTTAGGGTACTCTTAACTTGGCCTTTCTTTAAGATGTACCCGATTTGATCATGGTACACACTACCATACACATTCGCTTTATATATCTCTGTCGTAAGTCTTCTTTCATTCATCCTCTCCACATGTCCAAACAAAATTTTAGTATACTCACTGCTAAACGTCACCATGTCTCAAGACCCTATTTTGATTACATTTTCAAGCGGGGAAAAATTACAAATCTACATCGTCTCAATAAAATCCTGCAAATAATTAATTACAACAATAACTGCACATAATAAGCCGCTGGTTAGCTTTTTCATTAAAATAAACAGCCCCTCTCGGTCTCATCGACCCTCAGCGAATATGTCTGGAATTTCACTTAAACTCCCCTCTTTGACGATTAGTTACAGTCCTACGACGCGGCACAATGCGCATATGGCTGCTATGGAATGGCGAGACAGAATATGAGTTTCGTGAGATAAATTGCGTTTGCAAAATACTTTTGCAACGAATATCCCAAATATTTTTGTAGTTACAAAAGGAACTTGACGCTTATTACGTTTGCCAGAGAAAAGTAATTGATCCTAAGGCACTACAATGGAAGTAACCAGATATTTGCTGTATTTCACCTATCACCTCTTCACTTATTCCTGTGCCAATTTTCTGTTGCAAGCAACTTACTCATGCAATAATTTTTAAGTGTTTGGTGTACTGATACAGCAACCCTGGCTGCTTTACCGAATCCCGGTAGTAGCATAATATGATAAATACGGTTACAGGACAAACTCGTTAAGTTCTTCCAGGCATGATGGGGCATTCATCCACAATATGGGACAGCGTCTGTTCCGGCGCACCGCTGTTGCACGCCGGTGATTCCTTGAGGCCCACTTGTAAAGTAGGAGGGTACACCGACCACCCCTGTCCGGATTCTATTTAGCTCCAACGTTGCGACCGAAACCCAGGCAGTTGAGTGAAGTAGTCCTGGATAGCGGGATTGCTGCTTCGCCAGTCATTTCGACCAGATATCGGAAGTCAGGGAGAATATCGGTGTTCGACCAAAACGGATTCCACATTGGGAGTCGCTCGGGAGGAATAAGTCCAATATTTCCCCGATTGACATTCGAACGAACGAACTTTATATTATGTACGTATAATACACAGAAATTTTATTATCAGAAAGAAAGAAAAGAAAGAAACTGTTTATACGCCACTCGACTAATAGACAATTGTTATTGTTAAATAAATAATGAAACAGAACACTCAGTGAAGCATCGCAGCAGCGAAATGGACACGACTCAGCTTTATACTGAGCTCATAAGAGCTCAACGCTGATTTTCTGTCGCACCCACAAGAGACGAAAAATCGTCGTCTGTTGCATATAAAAAAAGAAAGATGTGACGTTATAAATAAGAAGTCACCTAACACCGTTACTTAATTTCGATCTGCCAACCCACATTTGACATCACAGAACACAATAGTATAAAACAAACACCTTATTTCGATGCACTAGAGTACAATTTTGCAACACTCAAATGTCCCGATAATGTACCAATAACACGTCGCGTGCGGGCCGAGTGCGGTCCCGCGTAAACAAACAAACAGCGCAGCTGCACTTTAGGGTTAGATTAGAGGGATTAAGGTTTTAATTACAAATTCTTTACGCTTTTGTAAATTGATTTATTTTATTAATCTTGAGAATTTAAGTTTATTTTATTCAATCTTTTTTTTCTATAGAGCACTATGGTTTTTTTTTTGTAATCTCAGCGAATGATGTTGCATTTTTTTATTTTTCTTGAAATTAGCATATTCTGAGTTTTGAAGTTTAATAGTGGCAAAATATTGTACAGCAAAACTCAATGATGTAGATACAAGTTAAAGGAATTGTAAATTAAAATGCGTAACGAAGCTTTGGGTTCCCACATGAAGCCGCCAAAATCTATCGTAAAATCTTTCAGGTCACTTTACTGAAGAAATAAAAAGAAAAGAAAAAAGAAAACTACAGAAAACTAGGCGGTATGGGCTCAGACCCTTTGCCTTCCAACATTGTTGGAGAATAATTAAAAAAGAGTACTATGGTTAGAAATTTTACATTATCGCAGGCGTTGTTTTATCAGGAAATGCGCGAAAATAGTTCGCGCGACCATTATCATCATATAAATCAATGGTCTTAACTATAACTTTTGACAGCTGTCATCCGAAGTGATAAGAGGAAAAATTCTTTATTGTACACAACTTTAAATATACTCAGAAAAACAATTATACAAGATGTACAAAGGCGGTCTTATCTCTTGAAGATCTCTCTTGTATTTCGGTATGCTCACGGCAACTCCAGAGTCGGTAGTGTTTTGGACGTCGATTCTTTTGTCTCTCCTCATGCATGAAGCATAGGGTTGTACAAATTTTCTTAAATTAAATAATTTAATAACATTGTATGGAAACAAAAAGATGCGTTTTTCCCATTCATAAAATACTTATAGATGACACTATAACTAATTTTCGGCTTAGTACCACCTTTCCAAACTCAAACTCAAACTCAAATCATTTATTGCATTCCTTATTCTTTTCCATTTCCTTTGATTGATTGATTGATTCCTGTGTTTAATAGTGATAGCTGTCATCTAAAATAAAAAAGTTAAAGACATGACCAAATCTGCCTATCATTAAAATCATTTATAATTAAAATCAGTACGCTTCCACCGTCGACCTCATCTTCACTTAACAACAGGTGTGATTGAGGTCAAATACCAACCCGTTGTGCATAAAAAAATATTTAATAATGATAAAAATACTAAAAAGAGATATTTTCCCCCAACTCATAACAAAATGATATGTCCAACCTTGGGACAGATGAAATCTCCTCCATTTTTATGGAGGCAGTAAATACATCCCAATGAATGGGGCGAGGGATCATTGGGAACGTGAATTGATAGAGTGAAGACTGCGGCTTACGATTGCAAATAGAATATTTTTTATCTGTGGAGAGATTACTGGGGGCTAAGATAGTATGGATAGTATAGTTTCTTATTCTTTCAGCAATAACGTGTAATGTATTGTGTTGTCTCATGTTGTATTGTATTGAAATATAGTGAATTGTATTGTATTGAATGGTATTGAATTGTATTGTATTGAATTGCATTGAATTGCATTGAATTGCATTGAATTGGATTGAATTGCATTGAATTGCATTGAATTGCATTGAATTGCATTGAATTGGATTGAATTGCATTGAATTGCATCGAATTGGATTGAATTGCATTGAATTGCATTGAATTGCATTGAATTGGATTGAATTGCATTGAATTGCATCGAATTGCATCGAATTGCATCGAATTGCATTGAATTGCATTGAATTGCATTGAATTGTATTGGATTGCATTGAATTGCATTGAATTGGATTGAATTGGATTGAATTGCATTGAATTGCATCGAATTGCATCGAATTGCATCGAATTGCATCGAATTGCATCGAATTGCATCGAATTGCATCGAATTGCATCGAATTGCATCGAATTGCATCGAATTGCATTGAATTGCATTGAATTGCATTGAATTGTATTGGATTGCATTGAATTGCATTGAATTGGATTGAATTGGATTGAATTGCATTGAATTGCATCGAATTGCATCGAATTGCATCGAATTGCATCGAATTGCATCGAATTGCATCGAATTGCATCGAATTGCATCGAATTGCATCGAATTGCATTGAATTGCATTGAATTGCATTGAATTGCATTGAATTGCATTGAATTGTATTGGATTGCATTGAATTGCATTGAATTGGATTGAATTGGATTGAATTGCATTGAATTGCATCGAATTGCATCGAATTGCATTGAATTGCATCGAATTGCATTGAATTGCATTGAATTGTATTGGATTGCATTACATTGCATTACATTACATTGTATTGTATTACCACATGCAATGTAAATGTCGAACTGTTTTATCACTTTCACTTTGCAGTAAACGGCTCGACTCTTCGTTCAACTAAGCCACAGCCAACGCATGGAACTCCCTTTACAATATTGAAATCTTCAAGAGCTGGGTGACTAGGCATCTACCGGGAGCGCGTGCTTCATCTTTGACCAACAGAGTATTTTGACGAGATATCGTTAACTAAGGGTATTCGGTACAAGCTAATCAGCCATCTCCTCGTCGTTCTTCGTGGTTCGAAGGGTTCATACCCTTCGAACTTATTGGGAGACAAAACATTGTCACATTGGCAGATTTTGCTGAGACTATGTAATTATACTAGATAATGTATATACCCAAAATCATTTGCAAATAAATTACTATTTAATGAAATAGTAATTTATTTGCAAATGTCGCAGACATGAGACTTCGATCCGGTCACATCCCTCTGAACTATTTCGCTTTTATCATGAAAAAAGGTCACTCCTCCAAACTGTGTTGTATGTGGCGTCGTGTCTTTCACCCAGGGCCCTATAGCCCTCAAAGCGGGCATTAAGTAGGTTTTAATAGTAGGTACTCTGCCAACACCTATTTCTGAGGCAGCCAGAGCATTATACAAATTAGTCCAAGTAGCACTCAAATGTAGCTAGAGGCCAGAATTCATGTAATAAAATATTACTTTTAATTCACTCATAACTAATTCAGTTTAGCAATAAATACGGCTAACAACAAGGGGTGGCTTTGTGAATATACCGTCATTAATAAATTTAGAAAAAACAATCTTCGACCACATCGTGACCTCATCAGGTGAGATTGTGGTCAAACGCGTATCTAGACATTAAGCAAAAAGAATCGTACAAAAATTATTTGGACTCCGCCAGACATTGCTAAACTACTCCACTGTCATTGCCATTTCCAGTTAAAATCCACTTCTCCGCTGCAATCCGTAGATCCTCACAAATGAGGGATTTCCTCTAAGAGCGAGTCATTACCGCGCGGGACGGGCGGACGGATCAAGTTGTCCCGACTATCGGTATTTACGACCGAGCTCGAGCACTGAGGGGTTAGGTAAACGATTCATAATGTTGCACTGTTGATATATAGGTCCTTACCTATAAAATTGGCGTTTTGTATGAAGAATTTCGTTAAGACTGTTTTCTCCATACAAACATTTTTGATTTTTTTTTTGGGAACGGCAAAATCCAAATTTAGCTAAACTTTGTGTGTATTATCGGATAACATTAAGTTAAGTATAGGCAGCGTTAATTTTTAAAAGTAACCGCTTTATAAAAGTTTCAGCGAATCTAAGAAATGATTAATAAGAAGAGCTCTGTTCAAATTTTTTTTATTATGTGATTTAGCCCAGAAATTAAAAAATATTTCATGTGAAACCTTGAAATAATATTCCATTTTCCAAATAAATAACAAATTTTGAATTGGTTTGAAAATCGCAGGAATTGGTACATATGATTAAGGAAAAAAAAAAACTCCAATTTCATAGGTAAAGACCTAATATTTGGAATATTTTGGAAACAACAAATTTTTATTTTAAAATTATTTATCAGATATATATGATGCACTGAACGTCGTGTGTCCCATTATGACTTCATGCGTATAATTATTGTCACTTTTTAAACAGTCTTGTTATCGTCAATTAGGAATAGTGTAATTAGGGAGTTAAGCAGTGTGAAAGACGACGCATTGACAAATGTATGCTGAGATGGTTTGGACATGTGGAGAGGATGAATGAAGGAAGACTAACGAAAGAGTATACGAAGCGAATGTGGATGATAGCATTGGTAGGGAAGACCACGGCGAACGTATCATGATCAAATCGGGGACGTCTTAAAGAAAGGCCAAGTCAAGAGTACCCTAAACCGACTAGCCCGAATGAACAACCTTATGAGAGTAAATGACGCGAAAGAGGTGTGTCAGAATCGTAGCCAGTGGAAGTCTGAGGTCTCTGGCTACCGCTACGGGAACTTTTTAACCCCCGACGAAAAACGACGGGTGTATGTGTTTAACGCGAATTTGTGTGTGTCAGACTTTGTCTGGACGTATGTCAGTAATGCGTAGTCCGATTTGAGTGCGGCTTTTTATACTAAAGACACTACGAAGCAGGTTATGATTATTTCTCGGAGATTGTGTTCTTCAGCTGATTCTTGTGGCTAAAAATTATTTTCACTTTTGGGGCTGTAATACATACTTTTATGAAAGAAGGTAAGCTAAGATACGTATATTTAAAAGAGGGGTACATTTTAATAAAACGGTTTTTGAGATGAGTTACTTTAATTTTTTTGGAGCCACGTGAATCAGAATCTGTGACATATGAATCAGAATTAGGAATAAAAATGAAAAAAATCAGTATATTATGTATTCAGTAGGTAATTTTAGTGAACCGATTCATAAAGGTTCATAGCTATGTTTGATGAAAGGCGGTTCATTCACCCAAGTTATTGTTAGAAATAAAGGGAACACGCCACAACACTTCATAACATAAGTTCACTTATTCTAAATTAGATTAGATTAGATTAGATAATATGCTGATCCAATTGGAGTCTAAATTGATTAAATGAGTTATTATTCTTTTTAATTGAAGGAGGTAACTTATTATAAAGTTGTGCTCACACATATGTGATTAGTTCTGAACTTTGGTAATGCAAAGTAGCTAGCTCGTCTTATGCTGTATTAGCTCGTGTCGCTCGAGTTATGTAGTACATACAACCTGATCAATTAACTTTGACACGATTTGCCATGGCCAACATGGAAATCCTTAAATCGGCTTCGAACTCAGGTTGGCCGCAGCAAAGATAATCTGTGCAGGTGGGGCTTCTTTGATGGCGGGAGTGATCGATGCGAGTGCGGAGTCTCCCCACAGACAATGGATCACGTATTGTCTTGCCCCGCGTGTCCTGACAGCTGCACCTTTGACGACCTCCTTAACGCCACAGACAGTGCTGTTAGGGTGGCTAAGTTTTGGTCCAATAAAATTTGAAACTTGCCTCGACACGAAAAGAAGAAGAATTAACTTAAATGTATAAATGTCGCTAAATGAATCAAATAAAGTTTTCTTATTCTTATATAGTAATTTGTAATCGCTAATCTGTTTCAGACATACTTAATTCTTTTCCTAACTATACATCTTAAGTACGTACTCAAGTATCATCAGACCGTCCCACGACACAACTTGGCAATTAGCGCTACAGCGGGGCTCGCGCCGTTAATCCGTGGGGTGTGTTTTAACCCTATTAGTGAAGTCTTGGTTCGATGCTCGGGGTCGGATCAATTAGTCCTCTTTCACTAAAAGAAATATGGGATATACCGTATACCTTTTTATAATACGTGAAAATCACAAGCCATTTAGGTATTATTTATATTTAGGTTTTAAGTTTCTCGAGTGTAGGTCAAAGCGATTTTTAATTTATTCTGTATTTAAAAGGAAATCTTAATTTGTCCAATGAGGGCACCACTGGACGGAATAAATAAATATCATAAATAAATAAATATTACGGACACTTACACCAATCATCTAGTCCCAAAGCTTGTACTATGGATACTAGATAACGGATAAACATACATAAATATTTATATAAACATCCAAGACTCGGGAATAAATGTTTGTATTCATCATACAAACATTTACCCCTCGCGGGATTCGAACCCGCAACCGTTGGTTTCGCTGATAGGGTGACTATCCACTACACCAATCGGTCGTCGGAATGAACGCTTTTAAAACGTCCAAATCTATAAATGTTTTTTGGTGGCAAGTCCCTTAGTCACTTTATACGACAGCCACGGGAAGAAACTGATTGTTTCTATTCTTTTCACGTGTATTGACTAAACTGTCATGGCAAATCGTCCCATTACAAAGTGAAAATTAATAATCATAAACTACGACCCCCTAATACCATAGACAAACAGCAGCAATCTCGTCAGTCTATAGTCGTAAATAAAAGAAAACAATCCTTGTCTATTGTCCGTGGTAATGCCACGCAATGGCCGGGTAATCCTCCAATATATTACTGGCCATAGAGTAAGCTAACGATAGATCGTCGTACAGCGTGTTAAAGTGTAGGTTTTTCTTTCAGAAGTTTTTCAGCTGTCCTACTTTTGCTGGTTTGGTGTTTATACTTAGATAAAACATAGTATATATAGGTCATTAGAGTATAGCGAAGCTTTGTTTTAGTGAAATAATTTTTAGAATCGGATTAGCAGTTCCAGAGATAAGTTGGTATAAATACAGAAATATACCTCCAAATCAAGGAAAAAGTGACACTAATAATTTCATCGCCATGCAAAAATTGCCAAAACAACAGACTTCATCAAGGTTCCTTAAGTTACCTTAACAAGAAATTTCAAGATCTGTTGGTCCAAAAATGTTATTACAGCTTACACGAATTCTTAGATGACAAGTCCATATAATTGTATTGTAACCAATTGTAACGTACCTATTAATCATGTATGCAATGTATTTTATTTGACATAAAGAATTGAACTGGACGACCGATTGGTGTAGTGGATAGTGACCCTATCAGCGAAACCAACGGTTGCGGGTTCGAATCCCGCGACGGGTAAATGTTTGTATGATGAATACGAACATTTTTATTCCCTAGTCTTGGATGTTTATATAAATATTTATGTATGTTTATCCGTTATCTAGTATCCATAGCACAAGCTTTGCTTAGTTTGGGACTAGATGATTGGTGTAAGTGTCCGAAATATTTATTTATTTATTTATAACTAAGTTAATTTTTGTAAATTGTAATTGCTAAAATGTTGTCATATTGTATGCCTTTACGGCGGAACATAGCACTCTAAGATTTTGTAACACCAAATGCTACCTGTGATTCACAATAATTGTACTTTGACTTTAAAAAGGCGGGAAATAAAAGAATTTAAGCTACGTTAAAAATATATGAGTTGGCATATCTGTTCCTTCGAATTGATTAGTCTATGTCCATGCCTAACCCCAAAACTCTCAGCTTACAGCCCTTGGAGTGAGTAACTTTTACATTATGTCTCTTTGAGTTAAACACATCGATGCATTTGTGGATTTTGTTGTAAGTAAAATGTATGTACGTAAATATATAAGTGAAGGGGAACATAGTGTGCACCCAAATAAAAAGTCGACATTAAAAATAAGAAAGTAATAATAAGTTTTTATATTGACATTTATGTTAGGTCGTGTGGGTAAAGAACGCGCGAGAGGTTATGTGGACTCTATGTTCCTCTCCACTATTTCATTGTCCTATGTCGGGTTCTAGAAGATATCTCTTAGAATAGATAGATAGGAAACGAGCCTACACCTTCCTCAAAGGCCGGCAACGCATCTGTGACCCTTTTGGTGTTGCGGGTGTCCATGGGCGGCGGTGATTACTTTCCATCAGGTGACCCGCATGCTCGTTTGCCGCTCTCTCATATAAAAAAAAAAAAAAAAAAAAAAAAAACATAACATATAATAAGTATTTACGCCACATGCTCATCGCCACGGTGCTATTAATCAGATAATTAGGCGCGGTCTCGCCACTGCAGCGGTCCCGGCGTCTCTGGAGCCTTGTGGCTTATTCAGGGACGACGGGAAAAGACCTGATGGAGCCACCTTGGTACCCTGGTGCTTGGGGCGCACCTTGGTATGGGACGCAACTTGTGCGGCCACTTTGGCACCGTCCCATATACAAGGAACTGCGCAAAGAGCTGGAACCGCGGCTGAACAAGCTCAAAGTAACGAGCGCCGTAAATATGCGTCAATCTCAATAAACAACGAGTTTGCGGCGCTTGGATACATTGGGCCCTTGGTCTTCTGACACGAAACAATTTGTGAAGGATTTATCCGTTAGACTGGCCTCTGGAGATGTGAGCTGGTGCCTACTTTGCTCAGCAGCTGAGCTTATGCATTCAGCGGGGCAATAGCGCTTGCGTACTAGGTACTATGCCTCACGGAAGCGAGTTGGACGGCGTATTTTTTGTATAAGATATAGGTATTTTCAATTATGTTTTATAAATTTGTTGTTTCTTTAACAGATTACATTTTATAGTCTCTAGCCGTGTTGTATGTATATGATAAATCCATACTCTAATTCAATTTCCCTCATCTTTTATCAACAGCCGTGACCGCCGCACGCGCCGCCTATCGCATCCGCAATGCGTGGAGGGTAGAACTTCCGCCGGAAATTGCAAGCTTCACGCTCCATGTAATGTGACACCTTACTCTGTTAGTTTAGTAACCCCCGACTAAAAATGATGAGTTTGATATGTTTGACATCATTGTGTGTGTACCCAGTCTTTGTCCGGGTCTTAATAATGCGTGATCTGATTTCAGTGCCGATTTTTATTACAAGCTTTTATTTAGCTTGCAATATTCGTATATAAGTAATAAATAGGTATCTTTGGACAGACATACAGCGCCATCTAGTTCCACACTAAGCAATTTGGCTTGTATTATGGATATAGATATATGTAAAAACATCCCTAACTCGGGAACAACAATTTGTACAAAAAAACAAACAAAGCATGTCTGTATTCATCATATAAACATAATGCCCCAAGCGGGATTCGAACCCGCAACCATTTGGTCTAGCAAATTTCTAACCACTACACCAAACTGGTCGTAAGTAAGTTGTCCGTTTCAAAACTTTCAAAGCATTTTTCAACCACTTGCTAGTATCTGATTGAGCTGAATTATTTTTTTAAGCATAACGGGTTAGCACTTGACCTCAATCACACCTAACGTTAAGTGAAGATGAGGCCGAAGGAGGAAGCGTACTGACCCGGAAACCCAAATATTTGGGGAACTGGCTATCTTATCTCTGACAACCGGAACACAACAATGCCATGAACATTGCTGTTTGGAGGCAGATTTAGGTAAGATGGTGGTAGCTAGCCATACCACCAACCAAACCGAGTATTAAACATGTACCCCGCTGGGCATCGAACCCGCGACCTCCGATTCGTAAACCCTATGTTGTTTACATTGAGCCACGGAGACGGTTAAATTTGGCATATTTATGTAAGTTCGGTGACAATTATGGTGCCACCGAACTGCCGAACTGATCTGATGATGGAGTCGGAGTGTAGGGACTGGAACTCCCTGATGGCAAATGGCAAGATTGTCGAATTTGGGCCAGTTTGTTTTGTTGCCATGAGCATTTTCCATTACACATGATGATGAGGGTCTGCAGATGGAGCCAGAAGATTGGCACTGGAACTCCTTGATAGACTTTATGGTCTTTGTACTACAATCATAATCTCAGCCTTACGGGGATCCCACTGCAGGGAAATAGGCCTTCCCTCGTATATGTGGGAGTAAGCTGGCCCAATCCGGGTTGCGGACTTCACATGCTTTAGAATTTTTAATTCTCAGTCATGCAGGTTACCTCACGATGTTTTCCTTCACCTTTTAAGAGCAGTCGGATAAATGTACATCAGTAATTAAATTAAATTTAAAAACTCATTGGTACATGGCCTGCCTGGGAATCGAACACGGACCTCCCAAATTGGAAGACCGCGTCTTAACCGCTGAGCCACTGACACTCTCTGTACTAGAGTAATATGTGATCTTCAATATTAGAATATTTGACGACCGATTGGTGTAGTGGATAGTCACCCTATCAGCGAAACCAACGGTTGCGGGTTCGAATCCCGCAAGGGGTAAATGCTTGTATGATGAATACGAACATTTATTCCCGAGTCTTGGATGTTTATATAAATATTTATGATTAGATTAGATTAGATTTATTTAGTTCACTTTTACAATATTAAGTCACACATACAGTTCCGTAAATTTATGATTTTTAAAGTAAAAGTGATTGTCAAACATAAAACAATAAAACAATAACTATACACATACATTACATTACTAGATTATTTGTTAAGTCACAAAATGAACAAAATAAGATAGAAATTTAGCATCTACATATTATTATATGTAACTATGTCAAAATTAATTAATAAAGTATAAGTATGTAATTGCTTATCTGATGCGAAAGGTAGACTCCCCCAATTGCAATGAATGTAATAAAATTGATGACTTGCAGCACATCTTGATGGATTGTGTCCGCTACGCGCCGAAAAGGGATGCACTTATAAGGTCGTTGGGGCTGAATCGGATCGATGTTGGGATGTACCATAACATATTGTCTGATCCAAGTTCAAGCTCAGCAAGGACACTGTTCTCCATGTTCGGTAAACATTTGTATTAGGATACGATGGGATTGGCATCGTCACTCTGTGTACAAAAATCCCTAAATTAAATAAAGAAAAAAAAAAAAAAAAAGTATGTAATGTAACCATTGTTACGTCAACGTCATACTATTTTTGAATAATGAAATAAAACAAAACTAAAATAAAATAAAAACAAATAGTGAAATAAAATAAAATAATCATAATGAAATAAAACAAAACAAAATAAAATATATGTATGTTTATCCGTTATCTAGTATCCATAGCACAAGCTTTGCTTAGTTGGGACTAGATGATTGGTGTAAGTGTCCGAAATATTTATTTATTTATTAGTTCTATTTATTGGAGGACAAACAGACAAAACTATTGTTTAGTATTTCGTACATACTAAGTTATTATAGTAGGACTTATAGCCTGTCAAGGCCTTTGACAATTGTTTGTATCTTTTTCTCGCCCCTTCTTACTCTGGCAATCAACGCGACAACATCGCGCTCTGTATATTTTATAAATTGGAATAAACCCGAATTGTACAACAAATAATGTGTTTCATGTAAATACACCATCCTAGGAACCTATTAAACATAACAACTATCACTAAATAAAACTATTTATACATCTTTATTCAGCCCCAAAGCACAGATTACTAATAAGTTACTAAAGTAACAGATACATCACTTCCCTGCAAAACGACAAATACCTACGCATTATTTCTAGCTGTCAAGCGAACGCGAGGAAAAATGAACTTAACGGCTTTGACTCAACGGAGCGTTTCCATGCGCACAACGTGCGAGTGCGGCCGATGCGAGAATACGTTAGGGTTGGTCCAATGAAATAAAACACGAAATTGTTTTATAAATGATTTAATTTTACAAAATGGACAATTTCTTTTTTACCCTCCCTGAACTTTGCATTTGTAAATTTAATAACGGCAAATATTCGGAATCTGACAAAAAGTTTAATTAAATAATCATGTGGGAAGCATGGCCACAAAGAATTAAATGATATTGATTTTAAATATATCATACAAATTGCTCCCAGGCCGGCCCATCAAGTTCGATGAAAAGTTTTTTGTAAAAATATACCGAAAAATAAACACTTACATGTCCTCATCTTTTGGCAATGTGAAAAACGACAACGACGATACCGCACAACAATGTCGTGAATTCGACATTGTTAAAACGCTTGTGTATATTTTAATAGTATTTTGTGTATATGCCCAAAGTCTAAGCAAGGTAGAAAACGTACTCAATGGTGTCGATTCGGATGTACACGAACTAAACTAAACTAAAACCAGTTTCAAAGTAGTACTCTCTTTCTCCCTGGAACAGTATGATGCGACGGCGCCACTCCAAAACTGAATTTAGCATAGTTTAGTTCAGTTTGTGTACATCCGAATCGACACTAATAATCGCTGTCAAGCGGGATGATAGCCAGAATGCTGGCAGGCTTAGTGCCCAGCTCTGCGGTACCTCAATAAGGCGTGTAAATAATTGTTGACTGCATTCTGGAATTTGTCTTTAAAAATTTTGAATACCAATGTTTAAAAATAGGTTCAGACGCAAGTATGGAATGGTAGTGATCAACTGCTCATCTGGTGAAACCGGATGACCGCACTGATCTCGTCGGACGGATGATGGCTCCCAACCCATATTGCTATAAGTTGAGTCGATAGAAGCACACACATACAGTTCCAGGAAGCACAGAAAGAATGCAGAAGGTCTTCGATAGCGGAAAGCACCAAAGCACAGTCACTTTTTGATACAGCGCGCACAGTGGTGGTAAGGTCTCTGCTCCACTGTCAGAGGTCGACAGTGAAGGGTGGGTGAGGGGAAAGGAGCGCACAGTAAAGAACACAAAATAGGCAAGTTGGCCACACATTGGTACTAGCGTTTAAATATTCCAAACAACCTATCAAAATCAAAAAAATCTTTATAATACACTAAAAATAGTTAGATTTTACATTTTTTAAGCTACTGCTTGTTCAAAAGGCAATTTTCCCCTGAGAAGAACAAGCAAGAAACTCGATGGGTTGCTCTTATTACGTATTTTATATTATAATATTTCATTGTTAATGTTCATGAATGTTTATCATCTAAATAATCTGATATTTTATAGCTTTGTTAATAAGATTCTGTTTTACAGTATCTTTAAATTTATTGAAAGGAAGATTTTGTATATCAACTGGAACCTTATTGAAAAAGCGTATACATAACCCTTTGAATGGATTACTGACTTTGCAGAGGCGACTTTATGTGACCTGCAAGTTTATCTTTATTTCTTGTATTGACATCATGTTTATCACTACTATAATAAAGTTAGACTCACAGTCGTAGTAGAGGTTGCCGACGGCCGATGTCAATTTGGGGGTGCCCTGTCCGGAGAGAGCCGCCATCCTGTCACCCTGTAGAAAAAAGTATATTGAGTATACAACTGTATTTTGAAAAGTAATTTTTAGAACCGAGAATCGAACTGACAAACAACAAATTATAAGAAGACCACGAAATATAACATAATGCCGCTTTTGAATGGTTTCTTAAGTTTTAGCTGTGATTGGTGTCGATTCGGAGGTACACCAACTAAACTAAACTAAAACCAGTAGCTACGTACTGACAAGTATTGACTGTCATTGTCAATTAGTTACGTACTGACAAGTATTGACTGTCATTATCAATTAGCTACGTAATGACAAGTATTGACTGGTATTGTCAAATAGCTACGTACTCATAAGTATCGACTGTCAGTATCTATTAGCTACGTACTGACAAGTATTGACTGTCCTAGTCAAATAGCTACGAACTGACAAGTATTGACTGTCATTATCAATTAGCTACGTACAAACAAAATATTCTTTATTGTACAACAAGAAGAAACATAAGAAAAATAAGAAAAAGAGGATAGTACTGAAAAGTATTGACTGTCATTGTCAAATAGCTACGTACAGACAAGTATTGACTGCCATTGTCAATTAACTACGTACTAACAAGTATTTACTGTCATTGTCAAATAGCTACCTACTGACAAGCATGGACTGTCATTGTCAAATAGCTACGTACTCATAAGTATTGACTGTCAGTATCAATTAGCTACATACTGACAAGTATTGACTGTCCTTGTCAATTAGCTACGTACATACAAGTATTGACTCTCATTGTCAATTAACTACGTACTAACAAGTATTTACTGTCATTGTCAAATAGCTACGTACTGACAAGTATGAACTGTCATTGTCAAATAGCTACGTACTCAGTATTGACTGTCAGTATCAATTAGCTACATACTGACAAGTATTGACTGTCCTTGTCAAATAGCTACGTACTGACAAGTATTGACTGTCCTTGTCAAATAGCTACGTACTGACAAGTATTGACTGTCAGTATCAATTAGCTACGTACTGACAAGTATTGACAGTCATTGTCTAATAGCTCCTGTACTGACAAGTATTGACGACCATTGTCAATTGTCTCACTAACTTCGTAAATTTTAAAAAACTACGTGGTTTCGAGCAAATGATTAGTTTACCGCACTATAGAAAATTTACTTTCTAAGCGGGTTTATGTTACACAAAACACTTTTTGAATACAGAAACTAAGAGGAAAATTCATTATTATTTTAAAGAAATCTACGATAATAACTTAATAATTAATGCAGTAATAAAGAATTATATAAATGTAATCATTGCTATTGACCCCCGCCGAGAAACGACGGTCGCCTTATTTAGGCCCGTATTAATCATTTATTCTTGAAATTGAGATCGCGTCTCAGTCTCAATATTGTTTTTTCATCGTCATCTTCATCAGCCCGTAATCATCCCACTGCAGGGATATAGGCCTTCCCTCTTATACAAATACACTTTATTGCACAACAGAAAAGAAATACAGTTTCAGAAAAGTGATAAGAATCCTCTTATAATGAGGAGTATGGGCTATAGTCCTCCACGCCGGCCCAATTTTTTTTTAAGCATATCGGATTGGTACTTGTTACACCTGATGTTAAGTGAAGATGAGGTCGAACGTGGAAGCGTACTGACCCGGAAACAACATATTTGGGGGACTGGCTATCTTATCTCTGACAACCGGAATGCCCGGAAGCCCAATGCGGGTTGGGGACTTCACATGCTTTTCAATTCTTTTTTTTTACGCACTTAAATAGGACCACGTTTTACTGACTGGCTATTGTAAGCTGAATAATTGTTTTCTTTCTTTCTTTGTTTTTTCTTTCTTTCTTTCTAAATATGTCCGAACCTGTCCGAACAAAGACTGGACACGCAACGCCGTCAAATACATAACACCCTTCGTTTTTCGTCGAGGGTTAAAAAAGATAGCGTTTTTTTCCAAGCAACCTATCTACCTACCTATAATTACTAACTGAATAACTACTCTAAGGCCCGTATTAATAAACCCATCTCAATACAAGTCTTGAGGCTGTATCACCCGAGATGCGCCTTAAGTTCCGTGCTAATTTATAAACCAATCTTGAGGTCTACTCAGTTGACATCACTTCTCAAGTATTCGCCTCAGCGCCGAATGAATGATAGTATTGAGTTCCGTTTATTAATACGTGAAACTCTCAAGTGAATACTGCTTGAGTAAGCACGCGCGTTTCAGGTCTCATGTTATGTTTATTAATCAACACGTTTACTTGAGACCAGTCACAAGACTGCTCTCAATCTTGAGAATGGTTTATACGGGCCTAATTACTCCAAAGCCGATATTTTTTTTTTACATTCTTTGAAGAAGCTTCCAATAATCAGTGGCGGAAAAGGCGAAATATATTGAATTTGTTACACGAAAATAGTTTAAAGGTCGCAGAACATACAGACATGGACCAAAGTCGCCGTCGGAGATCCTTATTTGCAATAAAAAAATTAAAAGCTAAAGGAATTAATAGACAGAAAGGCAATTCATGCAGTTTATCTATAATACCTAATCTCATCGCAACAGACTAAGTAAATTACAAAGCCTCGGCAAAACATTGAGCCTTCAGACTGCGCCCTTCCTTGCCCTTTCTCCGTATAAAGGTCGTGCTACAGCGCATGCGTGGTACACAGAACATGCAAATGGATAATGGCGAAGATAAAAATCAATATGGCCGCCAAGATGGCGTAAAATAGCGGGTTTAAAACGAACCAGCTGGATATGTTCGGCAATTTGCTTGCAGTACGAAAAAAAGCCGTCGAGAGTCAGCTTTGACATTTCTAACTTCTATTCTATTCTGTAAAAAGAAAAAAATGTGTTAATTTCTTTTTTGTTGCCGCTTGAATTTGGAAAAGGAAAGTTGGAAAACAACCCAATTATGGAAACGACTTTTTTTATTTAGATTTAAAGGAATGATGTCGATAGAATATTGGACATGCGCAGTAGAGATTAGACATTAAAAGACAAAAGGTAAGTGATTGAGGGTACAAAGGATGACAAGCTAAAATTATTCTCTAAGATGAATCTATTGTCTAAGTTGAATTTTAATATAATGTAATTATATTCAATAATAAAAAGTTATACAAACCTTTGTTGAATTCGGTTTTCAATAGGCAACAACTCTTAAATATTATAACAATAAATAAAAAGAAAATTAAAGTCTCCGTTCAGTAATCACTACTTGTACGATATATTCTTTGTCGAGAAGCAAATTACTATGTGACAGACCGGATCGTTTATATAATTATATATGTAAAGGGTATGATCCCGGAATTTTGATATTTTATATATGTTTTTCATATATGAAGGAAATATTCAAGAATTTTCTATTTGAAATTTTTCAGCTGAGAGCTGGTGCGATCGTCTAACGTCGCTGGAGGCTGACTGAGGAGATGAGGGTTGTCTTTCAGGGGCTATGTAACGCGCATGCGCTGTAGAAAGGTCGGAGGTGAAGGGAACGAGGTGGGAGACTATTATTTAGGCCGGAGGGTGGTTGGTCAATACGATGAAAACAGGTCATCCCTGGCAGCTCTGGATTTTATGTACCTATCGGTTGGTACAGGTCTGGTGAACTGAATAATAAGAGACAACTTCTAAATCATTCTGATTTATCTTCATATGCGCCTAAGAGCGCCGGTCAGTTATCACGTATTTTTAGACTTTATTTATTTAGTTTCTTTTACTTATTTTACTTTTTTAATCATTATGGTTAATAATTCAATTCGTGACTTAGACAATTTCTTGTACAAGTTGTAAAACTGCAAACAATATCTTTCCTGCTTTAATAATCTACTAACATTAATAAACAAAATATACGAATCATTTTAAAGAATTTTGTCAATTCTGCAACTCTCCAACAAAGGCTAGACGTAAACTGTGAAATTGTTGTTCTAACCGAGTATTGGCTGACAAAGCGTTCTAACTAGACTAGGCGTGACTAAGACTAAGTAGCATTTAAGCATAGATTTATTCTGTATACCTACTTTATTTATAGATATCTAGTTTGTACCTACAGATGGTTATATTATTTTAATATATAGAAGCCCTAGCTTCGGCTGAAACACAGGATTTTCCTAGTTCAGGCACTAGTGGTACAGTTGCAATTAAGTATTATTATGTAGATTCTATGTTTCAATGTACCATTTTAATTAATAAATATATTTGATTTGATTTTGATTTGATTCTAGAACTCTTGTATTTGTCATGATGAGAGGGTTTTTTAACCAACAATGAAAAAAGATGTGTGTTCTGTGTTTGCCAGCGTTGTGTGTGTATGTCTAGTCTTTGTTCGGATGTGTCTCAATAACATGTAGTCCGATTTGCAGTTTTTAGGGCTCCGTAGTCAATAAAGAACCCTTATTATAAATAATAATAATAATAATAAATAAATATTTCGGACACTTACACCCATCATCTAGTCTCAAACTAAGCAAAGCTTGTACTATGGATACTAGATAACGGATAAACATACATAAATATTTATATATAAACATCCATGACTCAGGAATAAATGTTCATATTCATCACACAAACATTTACCCGTCGCGGGATTCGAACCTGCAACCGTTGGTTATCCACTACACCAATCGTTCGTCATGTTTGGTGTAGTGGTTAGAAACGCTGACTGCTATACCATAACGTCGCGGGTTCGAATCCCACTATTGGCATATATTTGTATGATGAATACGGACATGTGTTCCCGAGTTATGGTTGTTTTTGCATTTATTTAAGTGTTTATTTACAAAAAAAAATGTATTTATGTAGTATATCAAACATCTGGTATCCACAACACAAGCCTATAGTTGCTTACTGTGGAACTAGATGGCGCTGTGTGTATGTCTATAGATATTTGTTTATTTATATATTTATTTATTTAATTTTAATCTACTGGAAATAAAATGGTAAATAAAAATAAAGATGGTTGGTATCCATCATAATACAACCCGGTTAGGTATTCAATTGAATGTCTAATTTAACTGTCTACAACAACCTTAATAGCTTTCCACGGGTCTAAAAATGGAGCCAGAAGATTGACACTCCTCCCTACTGCAGAACGAACTCCTCGACGGAAACTGAAAATAGTCGAATTTGATGTGGTATGTTTTGTTCTGAGTACTTTCCAATATACAGGATGGTACGAATAAGCCTATATATTAGCACTGGCTTTCCGTCCGCGACTTGGTACGGAATTTTTCATCAAAAGCGGTACAGCAAAAAAAATTGCTTATATGTTAAACCAGAGGGCCTATTACGTAAATTTAAACGTTTCAATCGTCCATCGGCCGTACTCGTATATAAGTTACTTCATTACGTTTTTTTTTTTTTAGTTTAATTTTCTCCTCTAGGAGAAGGCAAAGGGATCTAGCCCATAACAGCCATGTCTTATTTCTCTTATTTCTTCAGTTTGTAAGTCAGTCTCAGTCAAAACAAGTAATTCGTCGTATACTTGGCGTATACAGAGTCTAGTCACGGTCAAGTCATTCTTCAGTAAAGTGACAGAATGCTTTACAAAAGATTTTGGCGGCTTCTTGTGGGAACCCGAAAGCTCCGTTACGCATTTTAATTTACACTTCCCTTCACTTGTACACTATCACTAACGTTTGCTGCACAATATTCTGCCATTATTAAGCTTCAAAAGTTAGAATGCACAAATTATAAGACTTATAAAGAAAAATGCTACTTCACTCGCCGAGTTCCCGCCAAAAAGCCTTTTACACTCGCATACAATGAATGATTGATATTAGAATTGTCTAAAAGTATTCCTACTCGACACTAGACGGCGCTAATTCCCAACTCCTAATTTGTCTACCAACCAAATTTCATCCAAATCCGTCCAGCCGTTTAGACGTGAAGAGGTAACAAACATACATACACACACTTTCGAATTTATAATATTAGTTGGAATTAATATTGCGTGTACCGTTGGTACCTATCAGAAGTACCTAGACAGATTCAAAACCTCATGAACTACTCTCGCAGAAAATTATTAACTCACCCCACTCCTCGGTCACTTTACTCTCAAATTTAACCCCCTCTTTCACCCCCACCCCCATGCTCTATAAATTTAAATCGATAACTTCGACGGGTTATCCTACATACGAGCATCTTCAAGCAGACATTTACCGAAGCAGTATTAACTTTGGAAAGATAACGTTTTTATGTAAACTATGTAATGTGTGTGTGTGTGCCTAACTATACATGCTTAGTTTTTTATCCATCAATAAGTTAAACATACCTAATTAGTAATTAGTACCAATAAGTTCTACCTAATTAAATATCAGTTAGTATTTAATGTTATTAATACAATACAATACAAATACACTTTATTGTACAAAAGGAGAACATACATTTTACAAAACACAATACTGATAAGAGTACAATTAGGCGGCCTTATCACTAAAATTATTAATTATAAATGGATGAGTGGAAGTCTACCACTGTACGTTTCTCAAGAAACTTCTTACCACGTACGACCACCCTGTGGAACGGACTTCCGGCAGCGTATTCCCGAACGAGTACGACATTGGAACCTTCAAGAAACGAGCCTACACCTTCCTCAAAGGCCGGCAACGCGTCTGTGACCCTTTTGGTGTTGCGGGTGTCCATGGGCGGCGGTGATTGCTTTCCATCAGGTGACCCGCATGCTCGTTTGCCGCCCTCTCATATAAAATATATATATATACATATATAAATAAATAATCATATACAAATTAAAAATGGGGTTTTCTAAAAAAATATAGACTGAGCGCTCGCGTCTTTCTATTTTATTTATTTATTTACATAGAATCAACATCACGCACAGTACGTACAGCGTGTCGTACAGGCTAGAATTAAACGATCACTTTTTTTTTATGCACAACGGGTTAGCACTTGACATCAATCACACCATGTTAAGTGAAGATGAGGCCGAAGGTGGAAGCGTACTGACTCGGAAACCCCATGCATCATATTTGGGGAACTAGTTATCTTACATGTGACAACCGGAACACAACAAAGATTTAGATGGTGGTAGCTAGCCAGGCGGACATTTAAAATGCCCTAATTTATAACCACATGAAACCACTAAAACAATAAAATTGTGTTAGTTACCAGCTTTCCGCCCGCGACTTCGTCCGCGTAGAAGATTTCGTCAAAATCGCTTCAGCAAAAAAAATTGCCTATATGTTAATCCGGGTCCTAATTTGTCTCCCAACCAAATTTCATCTAAATCCGTCGAGCGGTATAGGCGTGAGGAGGTAACAAACATACATACTTACATATAGACATACACACACACCGCATTTATAATATTAGTTGGGATGTGCTCATTTATTTTTCTTTTACCCGACTGTCCAGGAAGATTGGTAATGTTTTTCGAGTGTATGTATCTATACCGGATGAGTTTATTTACCGTAAAAAAAAAATATTGACATTTGACGACCGATTGGTGTAGTGGATAGTGACCCTGTTAGCGAAACCAGCGATTTCTTTAAGATGGGCATCAATAAACTGCCACTGCGTTGGCAAAGATGCATTGATCATGGGTGATTACTTCGATTAATACAAATATACAATACATGAAAAAAATTCGTTTAAATTTTTTCATACAAAACGGCAATTTCATGGGTAAAGACGTAATATTAATAATTTTCTTAATTTTTTTTTTTTAAATGCATAACGGGTCTTTATGTAATACTTTTGACCTCAATCACACCTGATGTTAAGTGAAGATGAGGTCGAAGATGGAAGCGTACTGACCCGGAAACCCCAACACATTTGGGGGACTGGCTATCTTATCTCTGACAACCGGAACACGACAATGCTATTAAGATTGCTGCTTGGCGGGAGATTTAGATAAGATGGTGGTAGCTAGCCAGGCGGACATTTAAAATGCCCTACCACCAACCAAACCGAGTACTTAAACATGTACCCCACTGGGGATCGAACCCGCGACCTCCGAATCGGAAACCCAATGTTGCTTACATTGAGCCACGGAGGCGGTTAAATTCTTAATATCTTTATTGTACACAAAATTGTTACAGAAATATGCATTGTATACAGGGTGTCCCTGGAAGTATGGATCAAATCGAACAGGGGCATGGGGAAGGTCATTCCCAAACTTTTTAACCCTATGAATGTCGGTGCCATTTTTGACGGTTCAAAAGTTATGATCAATTTTTTACATTTTCATATTATCGAATAGTGCTTATACAAAAAATTTTTTTAAAAGAAAACTAGCAAAGCTATCAGCTTAATTTTTTAATTAAAAATAATTTTTTTTTTTTTTTTTTAATTTATTTTTTTTCAGCTTAAGTTTGGGAATGACCTTCCCCATGCCCCTGTTCGATTTGATCCATACTTCCAGGGACACCCTGTATATAATGTACAAAGGCGAGCTTAACTCCGATAGAGTTTTCTTTAAAAATGTATGCCTATGATATGTGAGGAGTTCCCTCAATTCCTCGTAGATCCCATAATGAGGTTATGGTGATCATGGGACTGGAAGTATGTCCATTAAATGAAAAAGAATTATCCGAATCGGTTTATAAACGTCTGAGTTCTGAGGTACCTAACAAATATTTAAAAAAACACACCCGAATTCTCCATTTTGAAGTCGGTAAAAAAAAAACAGATTTTGAATTGGACAATTCGACTAAAAGAGGGAGGCGGTTAGACCTGACGGCCCCGTCCACTTTTCGACCGATACGTAGGCGTATGTAGCGGGGGTGGACGATTTGGCCTGACATTCTGTGCGACCTCTGACCTCTCCAAAAGGCAGAGGTGTGACTTATCTAAGATACAAGTATCTGAAATACAGATACAAGATGCAAGATACATATTTTCATTTTGTATCTAAAATACTTTTTAAAAAATCATTTTGTATCTTGTATTTAAATATATTTTGTTTGGTATCTTAGTATTTTATAAATACTTTTTCTGATAAAATACTTTTAGTAATATATTAGTAGAAATATATAAAATAAATGCGTAAAATTGAGCATGTCATTATTAGTCCAACATCACATTGGTAGATGGCGACTCTTTCTTTGCACTGCACTGGCCTATATCTATACAAGATGTGGCAAATGCACAAGTCGTGCGAGCCAAACAATTAAAAAAAAAAAAACTGAAATGTAATTTCATTTGAGAAGATGACCGCCTTTTTGTATATATTACATTACATTAAGTTATTTACGAATAATTCGTAAATAACTTAATGTTAAGTTATTTACATACGTAAATAACATTAAGTTATTTACGAATAAATCGTGTTATGTTATGTAACGTGTGTGTTATGTTATCGTGTTATGCTCGTGTTATGTCAATTAAGAAAAATAAACTTAGAATTCATTAAAATAAAATCTTGTTTTCTTACAAAAGTATTTGTATCTTAAGAAGTATTTAGAAGATACGTATTTGGTATTTAGTATTTCAGATACTATTCTCGAAAGTATTTTGTATCTGGTATCTGAAATACTTTATTTAAAAGTATCTTGCATTTTGTATTGCAGATACTTTGTACAGGGTATTTTGTACATCTCTGCCAAAAGGTCACATAAAGAGCAGCCCACATGCACGTGAAGGAGTTTTCAGTCAGACGATTATTTGTATTGATTTTTCACCAACGATGCAGAGATGGCAAAATACAAATAAAGTATTCGTAACAAACACCTATCAAGGCTCGTCACACATTAGGGGCGGTTTTTTTTTTTTTTTTTTCTTCTCGTTTATTTAGGAAAACAAACAGCTATACTATATATATAAATATATATTAATAAACCAATCTCAATACAAGTCTTGAAGCTGTATCACCCGAGATGCGTCTTAAGAAGTTAACGCTATCTCAAGCTCCGTGCTATATACCATATATACCAATCTTGAGGTCTACTCATCTGAGATCACTTCTAAAGTATTCGCCTCTGCGGCGAATGGATCAGTCTTGAGTTCGTTTATTAATACATGAAACTCGGCGCACCTGTCAAGTGAGTACTGCTTGAGTATGCACGTGCTTTTCAGGTCTCAAGTTAGGTTTATTAATCAACACGTTTACTTGAGGCCGATCACAAGACTGTTCTCAATCTTGAGAATGGTTTACTAAATACGGGCCTAGTACTGACTTCAAACTTCAAGCATTTATTTCAACGTAAATACATGATATCATTAGTTGCATGTCAATCTTCTGGAATTAAAAGGGTTTATTGCAGATAACTGACAGTCGGTATGTCCAAGCTACCACCGCTTCGGAAAGGGAAATCATCTGTGGGAAAAGAAGCGGCGCAAGAAACTTACAGGATCATTGTTATCCTTTTTTTTAATAAAAAGTATACATATATAATTTTGCTCGTTCCATCGTAGACCTTATCTCGACATTAGTCCAGATTAAGGTCAAGAGCGATCCCATTCTAATTAAAAAAAAAAAAAATATAATTTTTGGGTGCTGGTCGAAGTACACCAAGCGTGTTTGTCATTCAGATAAGACACTAATTTTGTAATAACCTTTGTTCCTTAAATTTTTTCTCAGTTACATTAGTGACATTCTCTGATAGCTTATAAAAGCGTATGCTGTGTCCCACAAAAGATGTGCTAACCTTACTAAGTCTAAATTGTGGAATTTCAATTTTATTGTTGTTTCTAGTATTCAAATTATGATTATCAGAATGTTTACATATACTTTTCGTACACACATTATACTGTCATTATATGGGATATGGGGTATATAGTTAATATACCGAACATTCGCACTAAGAAGTTCGATTCTTCATTCATCATCCGAACAGCCAAGGCATGGAACTCCCTTCCGGCGTCAGTCTTTCCTGAATCCTACAACCTTGGGATCTTCAAGAGCAGAGTGAATAGGCATTTACTGAGAGCGCGTGCTTCATCTCCGACCACATCGTCACTTTCCATCAGGTGAGATTGTGGTCAAACGCGTATCCAGTCAATCATAAAAAAAAAAAATGCAATAGTAACGCTTTTTCAATAATCTTCCTTTCAATAAATTTTAAGATACTATAAAACGGAACCTTATTAAGAAAGCATATTATGAAATATCAGATTATTTAGATGATGAACATTCATGGACATAACCAGCTCGTTCGCATAACCAGACTATTTCACAATTAATAATGAAATATTATTGGGACTTTTTGTAATATAAAAAACTTTTCTTTTTGGTTTCGAGGTTACCTCTCGAGTTTCTTGCTTGTTCTTCTCGGGGGAAAATTGCATTTTGAACGAGCAGTAGCTTTATAAATGACTATTTTAAGTGTACCCTGTGTACCTACAAATTAAAGCATCTTTGACTATCATATTTCACTTCCCTAATATCTGGGTAATCTTAATCTGGGTGCGACAGTAAACCAGCGCTGAGCTCTTATAAGCACAGCATATAGCTGAGTCGTTTCCCTTTCGCTGCTGTGTTCTGTTATTTTATTTACCTAACAATTGTTGTATATATGTCGAAGTGGTGAATAAACAGTTTCTTTCTTTCTAATATGCTTTATTATTCACAAAAAAACACGATCCACTCGCTCTTGCCAGCTTCGTTTAGGAGACAAGTAGAATACGTCATTCCAAAAACGCGACAACATGTTATCCTCTTTACGAATCAAAGATTTAAACCCAGCAAAACTTTAACCCTAAAATCTGGGAACCCTCGCAAACAGGGAGGGCATCTCGTCCCACTGCGGGTTACCCCCCTCCACCCTAAACGGGGGGCGTATGACGTCAGAGGGCGGAGCTAGAGGGGTGGCCGCTGATATAGCCATATCTATTAAATCTTCTAGATTATGTAGAGAAAATACTATTTGTTTTATGATTTAATAAAATTGCGTCGCAAATATTTTACAAAGTATAATGGAATTTATTAATAAATTGTGATGTTGTTTTCTTTTTTAATTAATTGGAAAGCCTTCGGCTTGGAATCTCACTAATGATAGATAGATAGATAGATAAAAAGTTTATCGCATAAACTGGCACACATACAAAGGAGAAACATGAACAAATAAGAAAACAGGAGGCATACAATTTTTAACAAATACAAAACAGATATAAACAAATATACCATAACATTTAAATACCTTCCAGACTATATAGAATAAATGTGGGTATGCGTGCAACAGTCATGCAACACGGTCATAGTTCAGCGCATTAAAAATGCTCAATAAATGAGCAAGCACTGATTTTCAGCTATCACCCAGGAGGCGCGCGGGAACAAGCATAAAAATGAAAAAAGAAAAGTATGCAGAGGACAATGTGTAGTGTAGTGGTGCGCTGAGGTGAATGAACACGTATTATTCCGTCTACGAGTAGTGCTTACTACTACTAATGTTACTTACCTATCCCTTGTCTCTAATAAATAGTACAAAACAAATACCTACATTAGACGACTTGTTTGGTGAATTGGTTAGAAAATCAGACTGCTAAACCAAAAGGTCGCGGGTTCGATTCTCGCTAGGAGCATATGTTTGTATGATGAATACGGACATTTTGTTATGGATGTTTTTCATTTATATGTATATATTTATTCAAAAAAAAAAAGAATTTGTATAGTATATCAACCATCTGGTATCCATACTACAAGCCTAGTTGCTTAGTAATTACACGAATACAAAATCACCCTGTATATATTTGGTAGGTTTTAGGGCAATTTAAGTATCTGTCTGGTTAGCTACCACTATCTTACCTAAATCTGCCAAATAGCGTTGTTGTCAGAGATAAGATAGCCGGTTCCCCAAAAAAGATGGGGTTGCCGGGTCAGTACGCTTCCACCTTCGGCCTCATCTTCACTTAACATCAGGTGTGATTGAGGTCAAGTGCAAATAACAATAAGTGAAAACAAAAAAAATCAAGCGATTTTGATAAAGCTTATGTAACAACCATCGCTAGAATACATGGTTTCAAATAAAAAACCGTATTAAAATCAGTTCACCCAGTTAAGAGCTACAGTGCCACAGCTATCTTGCAGCTATCTGAGATAATAACCAGTATCTCAAATGAGTTGGGAGTTCTTGGTGAGCGCTTCCTCACCTTCATTTATCATCAGATGTGGAAGTCGATCTACCTAAGTGCCGGCGCCCACTGCCGGCACAGCACGGCGTGTCATGGCAAACGATTTTATTACTAATCAAGTTATTTTGAATCTAATTTCAATGACTTTAGAATTCATGTTACTTTATTACGATACCACGATGCAGCGACGTGCCGCGGGATGCTGCGGCATGACGTGACGTGAAATTGTGCACCCAGAATTGTCATTTCATCAAATTAGCAGTTCTTATTTGCTTTTCTCTCTTCATCTTCAACTAGAAGTGCTATTAATACTAAATCCCAGTCAACCGATTGTTTGTGTCGTTATACATATTCATATTAATATTCATTTATTCATGCTTTCATGTGTACATTAGATCTTAAAAAAAAACAATAGTCCATACATGAAACCCTGTAAGGGCACGGCAGATTCCAAACTTAATCTAAAATAATTAATTGTATTTACTATTCTAATTATCACAACACATTACTATGTTTATCTATTTATTGTTGATTGTTAATATAATATATTTTAATTAATATGGATATACCTATGTAATTACAAATATTTTGAGGAGGGCTTTTCTGTTTAATACTTATCAGTTTTTAATTTATCTTCCATGTATTCATGAATTGTATAGTAACATTTTTGAATTAATATACTTAGATTTAAATTTATTGCAGAATATTTTGTATTTTATTATATATAAGGACGGATTGGTAGTGAGGACTGTTTCTAAGTATTTCTAATCAGGACCCCTATTCTCGCACACTCGACATTTGTCTATCGATAGACATTGGCATGTCTATCTCTTTCACACTTATATACGTGTGTAAAAGTGACAAACCTATTGATGTCGTTCGACAGAGAAATGTCGAATGCGCGAGAATTGGGGTCCCTGGGTATTGGGCGAACTAGTTTTGTATGATACCGGACATTTTTATTATATTCAAATAATTCTATATGCTTCCTTACAAACATGGCGGTTTCCAATATGTAGATGGGCGGAAGAGTTAGTATTTTCTCTTTTATGAAGTATGGTCTGCAGCTATTTCTTTGTACTTGTACACAACCAACTTATTGATGCCAGAGTGGCTGCTCTTTCAGCAGGATGCCACGGGATGCCACGGCATGCCGCGGGATTTTTTTTTTCTTGACGGGGGGAAATCTTTAAAAGATACCCAGACTCCTGAGGGAGAGTCTGGATTATGTGGGAGTTTCACCCAATAAAACCCCCCCGGTGGGACCTCAGCGCTATTCTGGGAACACCGGGAACTCAAAGGACCAACTACCGGTGCTCCCCTAGCGCTCTGCTTAAGCACCCCCGGGCTGGCCAAGTAGCCGAGCCGCACAAGCTCGCCGATGTCGGCCGCAGCGGGACGAGACGTCGTACCACCGCTGCCATCCATTGAGCCGCCACCACTGGTGAAAGGACGGCCCTCGCTCTGACCGCCCACGACCCTGGGCGCCCCTGCTCAGGGGTATAGTCGTGACGCATCGGGAGGACTCTTTGGTCCTCCCGGCGTCTCCGTATACGGGCGTCGTATCCTATCTATCTCGCTCCGCTGTGCTCCCCAACATCGCCGCTATTAGAGCTGGTGGGGAGAAGTCCAGTCCAGTGTCGCCATGCTGTACCACGCCGGCCCTAACGTGTTATGTTTCCCTGTGCGTCACAGCACTCACGTTTCCACCAAATAAATTTCATTGTCCGTCAATATCCAGTCCGCTATTTTAATCTCGGCCGATAAAAATGAAAGATAAATATAAAATAAAAACAATCGTGACTGTGACAGATAAGTTATCGGCTCTGATACCAGGTGAAAGCTTCGCCAAGAGCTTTGTGGAGATATAACGTTATCTGTTGCGATTTTAGGCGACCATAGAGTACACAGATAATGTAGAGACTTGTGGGTATGCAAAATACATACATACATAACGTCACGACCTTTATCTCAGATGGCGTGGTCAGAGATATTCCAAACATTAATAATAATAAATATCTTTGCACATACACACAGCGCCATCTAGTTCCACACTAAGCGACTAGGCTTGTATTATAGATACCAGATGGTTGATAAACTACACAAATAATTTTTTTTTTTTGGAAATAAATATATTGAAATATTTCGGAGACTTACGACAATCATCTTTGACGACCGATTGGTGTAGTGGATAGTGACCCTGTCAGCGAAACCAATGGTTGCGAGTTCGAATCCCGCGACGGGTAAATGTTTCTGTGATGAATATGAACATTTATTCCTGAGTCATGGATGTTTATATAAATATTTATGTATGTTTATCCGTTATCTAGTATCCATAGTACAGGCTTTGCTTAGTTTGGGACTAGATGATTGGTGTAAGTGTCCGAAATATTTATTTATTATTTATTTATTTATCTAGTCCCAAACTAAACAAAGCTTGTTCTATGGATACTAGATTACGGATAAACATAAATAAATATTTACATAAACATCCAAGACTCGGGAATAAATGTTCGTATTCATCACACAAACATTTACCCCTCGCGAGATTCGAACCCGCAACCGTTGGTTTCCCAACGGGTTTCCGGGTCAGTACACTTCCACCTTTACTTAACTTCAGGTATGATTGAGGTCAAGTAGGAACCTGTCGTACATATAAAAAAAAACAAGTATAGATTGCAAAACCAGCAGCATTATCCACAAATTACTAACAACTCAATACTAAGAACAAAACTAAAGGAATAACTAAACTAAAATAAACAACGTAAGCTGCCTGTTATATACATGAAGTTGTATCAGATGTAGTCGAAGAAGCTACAGTTTAAATATAAGGAATATTATAATATGTAGAAATAGTTGATGACAGCATAGTGTAAATGACAGCAATTTAAAATGTATTAAAGTTGTACATTTTATTAACAAACACATATATCTGCAAAACAAGGAGGAAGGTCTAGGGTCTAACAAAATTAACCCGACAAACTTTGGCAATTGCACGTATATGACAATAAAATAATATATTCATTAAAAAAAACTAGACTTAATTTTTTTTTTTTTTATATGAGAGGGCGGCAAACTAGCATGCGGGTCACCTGATGGAAAGCAATCACCGCCGCCCATGGACACCCGCAACACCAAAAGGGTCACAGATGCGTTGCCGGCCTTTGAGGAAGGCGTAGGCTCGTTTCTTGAAGGTTCCAATGTCGTACTCGTTCGGGAATACCGCTGCCGGAAGTCCGTTCCACAGGGTGGTCGTACGTGGTAAGAAGTTTCTTGAGAAACGTACAGTGGTAGACTTCCACTCATCCAGGTGATGTGGATGGAAATTTAATTTTCGGCGAGAAGTGTATCGGTTAAATTGAGCAGTAAAGTTAAATTAAATTTTGTTTCCAAGTAAAAAATTAAATGTAAGTGCAAATGAAAATACACATTAACCGACTTACTTCATTTCGATTGTACCTTGTTTTATCAATGAGAAAAAACAGGCAACGTTCCATTGATATGGAAAACGCCAAAGGGGATTGATTGCGGGTGGCAATCACAGCAAGCAGCACCTTTCGGCGTCTTCAAAGATACCGCGGCACGTGTTTGTGTGTTGTGGCAAAGTACTTAGAGCGCGCGGCCATTAAGGTCCAACTCACAAAAACATTTCTAAATTTTATTTTTTGAATAAAATCTGTTAACTTTAATGTTATATTTCTTTCGCAATAGGTACAACCTATACATACACTCTGCAACGTTTGTCGGGTTAATTTTGTTAGACCTTATATATACGGTGACCTTTGTTTATTTACTTGTTTTTAATTATTTAAATAACTAATTATCTATTTACTTATTTTGCTTTTGCCGAAGCGACATCACAGTGAACCACATCATACAGGTCATCACATATCTAAATCTGCCGCCAAGCATGCGTATGCTGCAGCAATGTTAATAGCATTGTTGTGTTCCGGTTGTCAGATATAAGATAGCCAGTCCCCCAAATGTGTTGGGGTTTCCGGCTCAGTACGCTTCCACCTTCGACCTCATCTTCACTTAACATCAGGTGTGATTGAGGTCAAGTACGAACCCGTCGTGCATAAAAAAAAGGTGTTCATTGTATGATGACACAATCCTATATAAGGGTGCACGTCGACCGGCGTTTAAAATCCCAGTATGTCCACCATCTCCATCATGTCTTTGCTACGTAATACGTTCTGTTTCATTTCACTACTCTATAGTTAAGTGAATCCGTGTGTTGTCAGTAGTGAGCACAAAATATCAAATATACTACAAGTAGTGGAGCAAATAGCGTATCAGTGCACACACGCCACCAACAGCCACATTGCGGTAAGTACAAGTACTACACGATATATACCGATTTATTTTTTGACGAACCAATTAGTGTTTAATATCTTTAGTTCCTGATATAAATAACGATTACGACATCTGAACCTTCATGCTTCAAGAATACAGCGTGCATCATTAATCGCACAAAAAGGCTACCTTATCGCTAATAGCGATCTCTTCCAGGTAAACCTTAGGGTAAAGATACAAGCTACCAGTAGATGAGGTTTGCACTAATAGTAGCAATACGGGTGTATTTTTATAGTTGGTTTATATAACGTAAAGATAAAAATAAATAAACTAAGCCTACAAACTATAACTAGGTAATTTAACTGCACTTAAAACATACAATATATTATTGACTACATAACATACATAAATTAAGAGAAAGAGTAGAACTAAATAATTGTAAAATACTCTAAAGGTAAACCAAATGTCTTCAAAGGTATTTATTTAAATTGTTATAAGGAACGTAGTTCGAAAATGCGTCTAGAATCTTCACTTAAATATAATGAAACCTCACACCACATCCAACGAGTCTCCATACCACATTCATCAAGTAAATAGTTCATGTAACAGTACATAATAAAGTACATAAGCAGTTCGGATCAATACCGGATATTCACTGCCTCCCTCGCACTTATAAAGCCTCGCGTATATTGTTGCCTCTGTCGGTCGAGTACGTCTTCCATGTTTGACGTGTGGTCTAAGATATATTTTAAAAGCGTCTATCTTAAATCTGACCTGGGGTTTTATTACATAATTTGATCGTTGTCATCGGTTACGTTCTGACATGTGATTGGTTGGCCCATTGCTCGCTCGGCAATTTGACGGTTTCTCATTGGTCAACGTAATCATAACAATACCGATGAAGTTACGTAATCTAAGGGCTGACGTCCGCAATAGTGCCGGATTCGATTCCCGATCAGGACATTATCTGGCATTTATTAACTAAATCGAAAAATAACTTAGACAAAAGACAGATGCACAGATAACAATATAATATAATTGAAAATCCAAAAAGCTTTGTTTCGTAAATTATAAAAATAACATTCGGAAACGTCGTGATATATAATTATCGCTCATTCACAAGGTACTCCCCAAAAATGAAAGAACAAGAATCTCAAGGCTTGCTCTTTTTAAATAAGTATTTATACAATTTCAACCGCCTCCGTGGCTCAATGTAAACAACATTGGGTTTACGACTCGGAGGTCGCGAGTTCCATCCCCAGCGGGGTACATGTTTAAGTACTCCGTTTGGTTGGTGGTAAGGCATTTTAAAATATCCGCCTGGCTAGCTACCACCATCTTATCTAAATCTGCCGCCAACAGGAATGTTAATAGCATTGTTGTGTTCCGATTGTCAGAGATAAGATAACCAGTCCGCCAAATGTGTTGGGGTTTCCGAGTCAGTACGCTTCCACCTTCGACCTCATCTTCACTTAACATCAGGTGTGATTGAGGTCAAGTACGAATCTGCATAAAAAAAAAATATGATTCGACAAAAAATTAAAAATAATAGACTTATATAATATAATAGAATTTTATAATAGCCCTTACCACATAAAATTTATTTTGAATGTCTATTGGAACCTGTATTTATGTACTTATTAGTATGTAGTTACATATATATTCAGTTTTTTTTTTTTTTTTTTTTTTTTTTTATTAAAAACTGGTTTCGCGTTTGACTACAATCTCACCTGATGGAAAGCGACGATGAAGCCGAAGATGTATCACGCGCACCCAGTAAATGCCTATTCACTCTAGACTTGAAAATCCCAAGGTTGTAAGTTATCTATCTATCACATTTATCCATTTTTTTAGATTTCCATTGTGCACGTCTTATCTGCCTCTTCCAGTCATCTCTCTTTCGTAGGTCTGCTGGAAGAAATTTCATTGTAGAAATAAGCAGAGCCTGTTGTGTCGTCTCTATTATGTTGTATCTGTATGTTTTTTTTCTTGTGTGCAATAAATGATAAATAAATAACTAAATAAATAAAAACCTTATTATAAAAGCGTATACATTGTCCCTTGAATGACTTTATATGTTTTAGAAGTTGTTCTGTTTAAGGTATTCCTCATTTAATAGCAAATTTTATAATTCTCTCTACCCTGTGACAAAACACTGTGTACGCCAGCTACTATGTATTATACTTCCAACTAATCTTACGGTACGTGAAGAATTTTCAACTCATCCAAGTTACAGAATAAGCAATCCTTAGTAGGTACCCACTGTCGTACTCAAGCATAACTTTTTCAATTTGTTACCAAGTGTAAGGTACAATCAGAGACAGAAATCTTTATCTGTAACTCCCGACGAGTATAACGAGTATTAAGTGTTTGAGGACGTTGTGTGTGTATCACCAGTTTTTGTGCGGATGTATCTCATATATTTAAGACTAACTTCGTCCGCGACTTCGTCCGTGTGGAAGATTTCATCACAATCGGTTCAGCAAAAAATATGCCTATATGTTAATTCAGGTCCTAATCTGTCTACCAACCAAGTTTCGTCCAAATCCGTCCAGCAGTTTAGGCGTGAAGAGGTAACAAACATACATACACAAACTTACCCATTTATAATATTAGGTATATACCTATGAAATGGCCGTTTTGTATGAAAAAATTTACACGAATTTTTTTCATGTATTTTTTATTTGTATTAATCGAAGTAATCACCCATGCAATCAATGCATCTTTGCCAACGCAGTGGCAGTTTATTGATGCCCTTCTTAAAGAAATCAGCTGGACGGGAGGCAACAAATTCTTCAAAGGCATTTTGTACTGCCTCTCGGATATTGATTTTTTTCCTGCCAAGAAGTTATCCAAATTCTGGAAAAAGTAGTAGTCTGTAGGCGAAAGGTCTGGTGAGTAGGGCGGATGATGGAGAGCTTCCAACCCCAGTTCTTGCAACTTGGAGACCGTCTGCTGTGCAGTATGAGGTCGCGCGTTGTCGTGCAGGAGCATCGGAGAGGAGCGATTGACCAATGCTGGTTGGAGATGTGCCAGCTTCTCCATCATTGTGTTCAGTTCTTCACAGTACATATCTGCAGTAATGCTCATCCCGTTTGATAAGAAGCTGTGATGAATCACACCGGCGCTAGACCACCAAACAGTGACCATCACTTTTCTAGGGGTAAGTTTTCGTTTAGGGCATTGTTTAGGTGCTAAACCAGGATCCAACCAACTCGCTGAGCGCTTGCGGTTATCAAACAGAATCCTTTTTACATCGCAGGTAACAATGCGGTTCAAAATTCCTTCATTTGTGTGTCTGTTGAGCAGTGCAAGGCTCGTCTCGACGCGTACTTCGCGCTGGCGATCATTGAGTTCGTGGGGCACCCATTTGTCAAGCTTTTTTACCTTGCCAATTTGACGCAAACGGACCAATATTGTTTTGACACTAACGTCGAAAGCTGCTGCTAATTCAGCCGTAGATTGTGTATCATCAGCTTCCACAATCGCCTTTAATTCGTCATTGTCGACCAAAGTCTTCGGACGGCCGCGAGGTTAATTTTTCAGGTCGAAATTCCCAGAACGGAAGCGAGCAAACCAATAACAGGTGGTGCGTTGGTTCAAATTCAAAGCCAAAAAATAATAATAATAATTTTTAAAATAAAATATATTTGAAATTAGAATTCTTAGCCAAACAAAAATTATTTTGATTTGAAATGGCCAGTACTGCAGAACGGCAATTTCATAGGTAAAGACCTATTATTAGTTGGGATGAAACTAAAAGTAAGATTCTTAGCCATATTGATGAAATTAAAAAAAAAAATTATTTACGTCAGTGCCTTGTACTTTCAGATAAAAGGAACAGAACCGACGCGTCTCTACATCTCTGTGTCATAAAAGGAGACTAAGGGACTTTCCACTAAAAACAGATATTTGCACGTAAAGACGGTGATGGGCCCACCCCCTGTCACGTAAGCAATTCTGTATGTTTCGAAAGGTGAACCTAAAACTTTTAATGTTTGAAACACATCTTCACTTAACATCAGGTGTGATGGAGGTCAAGTTCCAACCCGTTGTGCATAAAAAAAAACACCCAAAATCCTTATGTTTGGGATATATCTGACCACATTTGGGATACCGATCGTGACGCTGTGCATCTCTATGCAAGTGTTATGCCTCTTTATGGTTCGGTAGCCACCAAGGCACCCTTATTGTTTCGCTTTGTCAGTCTGTCTGTCTGAGGCTTAGCTCAAAGGCTACTAGTGCTAGAAAGCTGTAATTTGGCATGAGTATATTACGCATCTGTGGCTCAGCAGTTAAGACGCGGTCTCCCAATTTGGGAGGGCCAGGTTCGACTCCCAGGCAGGCCAAATACATTTTTTAAATTTAATTTAATCACTTGGGTATGTACATTTATACGACTGCTCTTAAATGGTGAAGGAAAACATCGTGAGGAAACCTCCATGTGAAGGCCCCAACTCGCATTGGTCCAGCCTGGTAGACTATGGCCCATACTAGGGAAGGCGTACCCCAGTGGGATGTTTACGCGCTACGATGATGGTGATGTGGATACATATTAATCAAGCCCGAAGTGGTAAACCTGGCAGTGGCACCTCCCCTACGCGTAAAGAGGGAATAAATTTTCTTTTTTATTTGTACCCCATCATGTGTAGTGTTTAAGAAATATTAAGCGTCTAGTAAAGAGTGAAATGCCCCCCCCCCCCCCCGCTCCCTCCCCCTTGTTAATGAGTTAATTATTTGTCACACAACAAAACGCCCCTTCTAAGTCCGCATATTGTGAGGGCGAGTACGGAACGTTTTTTCCTTTTTTCGTCAACACTTTTATCATCTTTATTGTGACCGATTTTTTGTATGACGTTGGCGTTGAAATATTGCTATCGGTACGTTCAATTTTTCTCCTACAAAAAATCGGTCACCGATTGGTTAGGTTAGGTTAAATCGAAGTCCTTTTTCCTGGTTCACGTACAAAACTGTTTTCATCACGACAGTTCCTGTTTGTAAACTTCGAATCTATCTTTCGTTAAATCTCCGCAGGCTGCTTGCTATCAAAAATTATTCATCTTACTTTCAAAGTTTTACCCAGTCCTAACAGAGATAAATCTCGCCTTATCTGTCTGTTCAGGGCACCGATTGACGAGTTCTACCACTTGCAAGTCAGAAGCGGGCGGCAGAAAATAATTTTCTATTTATTGCAGTATTCTGTATTGGCTTTCACTGTGTATATACAAGGTTTCAGTACTTTAAATCTTAAGCCACCAGTTAGCTGAGGGACATTTCAAATTTTGCCATCAAATTGTACATTCTACTCTTAATTCGTACCGATAAATAAAAAAATCCTTTAATTCAGGATTAGACCAATATTTTCGTTAGTAACTTAAAAATAAATAGTAGTAAGTTTTTTTTTTTTTCTTATTATTCTTATCTTCTTAAAGAACATTATTTGAACAATCTTCACTATAAGACGCCTGCGAAAACCTGCAAAGGTTTGTGTGTAGTGCGAATGAGGTCACTGACCCGCCACGTTATTAATTATTACAAAAGACAACTTAAAATATCTACATACATACATAAGATGATATACGAAGTTAGTAACTTAATTCTATAAAAACCATACGACTGCTGCGGCACAATCTTCCTTTTACCAACTTTATATCTATGCTTGTCTATCATCCAGATAGTCAGTGATTTTATAATAGGCTTTTGCTAATAATATCTGTTTTATGATTGCTTTAAATTTAAAGGCAAACTCTGAATGTCTACTGGAACCTTATTATAAAAGCGTATACATTGAAGGCAATCATAAGCAATCTGAGAAGGTATTACCTCGCAGCAGCACTTTATTTGTAAAAAATGCTAATAAGCATAAATAGAGCGATTTGTAATTGGCGCCACGTTTAGATGCCCGAAACACTTGCGCTTTATTTCAAATAAATTACAAATATTTAAAATACTCTATTGAATTTACAGCAGCCCTAATGTATGCAATAACTATACTAGTAGAAAAGACATTATGTTGCCGTACGATTGCCAAGTCATTATATTTGTTATAGATATAAAGACGTCTAATATTAATACAGTCACTGTAGATGTGGCTAACGTAAATAATTAGGAATCAAATTACGATAAAGTTGCTAATTGAGTGCTTCCATACTTACTAAAATAACTGACTTGCCTTTACGTGAGATCTCATAACTTTTTTCGATGTATTGCGAATCGATCGAAGTATTGCGATGTGAGACTTGACATTTTTGTACATTTTAAGTTTTTGATGGGATCACTATTTTTAGTGATCAAGGTTATTTTTTTTAGAATACCATCTGTAAAATGTAATGTAATTGGTCCGACTTCAGTGTGGTTTTTTATATTAAAGATTAAAAGGGGACCGGTTCTTAGCTATGTTTGATGAATTCAAAGATACCTAATTAGCTTCTGACACAGTTTTTTCGTGTATTTCTCTGTTAAACCCTTTCCAATATATTTTTTAATGCACTACTGATTGGTACTTCACCTCAGTAACACCTGATGTTAAGTGAAGATGAGGTCGAAGGTGGAAGCGTACTGACCCGGAAACCCCAACACATTTAGGGGACTGGCTATCTTATCTCTGACAATCGGAACACAACAATGCTATTAACATTGCTGCTTGGCGGCAGATTTAGATAAGGTGGTGGTAGCTAGCCAGGCGGATATTGAAAATGCCCTACCACCAACCAAACCGAGTACTTAAACATGTACACCACTGGGGATCGAACAAGCGACCTCCGAATCGTAAACCCAATGTTGTTTGCCTAGAGCCACGGAGACGGTTCGAAGTAACTTCGACCTCATCTTCACTTAACATCAGGTGTGACTGAGGTCAACTGCTTCAATGGTTTTCTAAAGATTTATATTGCATTTAATTGGTACAAGTTTTTTGATACTTTTCTTGTATTTTTTATAATTTAGAGATTTAATATAACACTCAAATAACACTGAAGATATGTGGTATAAGTACTTTTTACACCTCGATGGGGGTGGGTGGCCTGCGTCCATATCGATTCAAATTATCAACCCCATACAAAGTTTTAAAATAAAGAACATTTCACACAAAGCCTTTTTTTTTTCACAGATGCCGGAGCCAAGTTTCCTCCCAGCCCTCATCCTACTAATGGGCGTGGCTGTAGCAGCCGCCATAGAACCGGACCAATCAATAATCAACTTGCCTGACGACCAACCAATCATGACCCCGGACAATATTGTAGGACAAAGACGGCTAGCCCCCGAAGTTGTTTTACAGTTGAAATACGAAAGCGGGGAACTGAATAGGATATATTTGGCGCAGTTTCGAAAGGAAAAGGATCCTTGGGTTCCGTCAGTACCCGCGAGGACGGACCTCTGTGCGGACCTCTGTCACGCAGGTGCTCTTTTTTTGGCTGTTTGGGTTGCATTCCTTTGTGTGTGATTTTTTTTCTTTTAATAGTGTTATGCTGTACAATACCTGTTAGTGTTTCTGCGGACATTACATATAATTTGTGGCAACATTTGATAAATTATTTGCTTCTTTGTGTGTCTATTGGTTAAATTGGAAATTAAATTGGTAAGTTATTTGTTTTAATAATTAACATTCAATTAGTAAATAACGCCATTAATTCGTATTTTTTTTTTATTTATGGCAAGGAAAACCAACAGCCATGTTAAATCACGAATAACAATGGAAAATTATACCTGACGGCTAATTATGGTTCTCAAAATAAAGGCAAATAACTCTACATTACGAACTTAGTTGATGCTAAAAAGAAAAAAAATTAAATTAAAGTTCATTTAGTTTGCTTTATTTAGTTGTATTATTTTCATATTTTTTGCCAAAATTATTTATAATTGCCGTTATTAATAGTGCAATTATAGTTATTATTTCTTGTTAAGAGGGTATATTCCGTACAGTGGCGGTCTCATCGAAAAATTAAGATTTCTTTAGCATAAATTTAAAAAATCGCTCTGACCAGCACTTGAGAAGCTTAAAAGCTAATTGCGGCCCGTATTAATAAATCAATCTCAATAGAAGTCTTGAGACTGTATCAACCGAGATGCGTCATAAGCAGTTGGCGCTATCTCAATCTCCGTGCTAATTTATAAACCAATCTTGAGGTTTACTCAGCTGAAATCACTTCTCAAGTATTCGCCTCAGTGGCAAATGAATGATAGTCTTGAGTTTCGTTTATTAATACGCGCACCTTTCAAGTGAGTACTACTTGAGCATGCACGTGCTTTTTAGGTCTCAAGTTCAGTTTATTAATCAACACGTTTACTTGAGACCGGTAACAAGACTGTTCTCAATCTTGAGAATGGTATTAATACGGGCCTAGTATAAGTACCTAATACCCAAATAACTTTGATGGCCGTTATTTTCCAGAATTCACGAAAAAGGATTCACGAAAGAATACAAAAAAGGCCGCATTTTCTTTCTTTTTTTTTTCAAGGCTTCTGTCAATAATTTAAACTTCTCGAAAATAATCGTTACAGGTAATATTCAGATAAATATTTGCTTTTGATTTATGTTGTATTTAAATAGGTAGATATCTTAATTTATCCAATGAGGGCGCTAATGGACGGAATAAAGCCTCATAAATTAATCTGTCATTGGCATTTCTCAAATGTAACTGTACATTCGTTAAAGGACGCGGTTTTATTGATATTTAAAAGTTATAGAACGAATAATTGTGCAAAATGGAAAACTCTTAACTACAAAACTAATCTAAAATAGTTTTTTACTACAAAAGTTATATATTTAAGTGAATTTTACATACAATAAAATATTGTGACCCACGACCTTTTATTATAGCAATCACTACACCAAACGGATCGCCAATATGTGGGTAATGCAGTTCTTTTTCGCATTTTTCAGAAAATTACATTGTACATCGGAAACACAATTAAGGTAGCAGGTAATTTATAAATATATATATAGGAGAAAGTCTAAACTTTTAATGTTTGAAACACCTAAATACAATTGTTTGGAATATTTCTGACCATTCCATTTCGTATAGAGGTCGAGACGTTATGAATGTATGTTTAGTAATTTCTTTAATATATTTGATTTCACAATCTGATCTGAATGACGTTATGTATGTATGCTATTTAAGATGAATAGGAAAATATAAGAAATTCAAACCAAAATCCTCCAAACAATATCATAAAAATAAAGCCTGCTACCTTAATTGCTAAAGTGAAACGCAATTGTACTTACAACAATAAATAAATAAAAATGTCTTTGCACAAACACACAGCGCCATCTAGGTCCACAGTAAGCGTCTATGTTTGTGTTATGGATACCAGATGGTTGATAAACTACACAAATACATTATTTTTTTTTAAATAAATACATGTATAAATGAAAAACATCTATAACTCGGGAACACATGTCTGTATTCATCATACAAACATATGCCCGTAGCGGGATTCGAACCCGCGACCATTTGGTATAGTAGCAGAGTTTTGGTATATAGAGAGAGAGAGGTCAATTGTGTTGCCCACTGTATCTAAGTTACATTTTTCATTTCAATTATCAAATCAAATATTTCATTTCATTACACTATACCGCGTTATCAAAATCGGTCAGCATACCTCGCGAAGTATTCGAAAAACTATGGTTTATGTATTTTAAATCTTTCAGTTTGGTGGTGGATTAGACTGGCTGTGGCGGCAATCACTGATGGGATCGATATGGAATGTAAACCCGTTGCTACAGAACTCATCTCCATAGCTAGAGAAACTTGCCTAGACGCCTGGGATAAATGCTACGAGGAGAGCTCTGTAGCAAAGGGGGTATGGTATAAAACAGTGCAGGCTCGGCCACCTAGAAAGCCTTGGTTTGATGGCGTTGGCCTGTCTCGGGAAAATATAGTCCAAGCGTTTAGGTTGCGTTCTGGTCACATTCCTTTGAATAAGTTTTACCATCTGATGGGCAGAGTGGACTCACCATTGTGCGAGACTTGTAGCAGAGTAGAGGATTTATTCCACTTGTTGTTGGAGTGTGAGCAGAACGCAGCTTATAGACTACAGTATCTCGAAGGCAGAGGGCAAAACGGAGATAACAATATCATCCTCAGCCAGCCTACGTCAAAGATGGCAAAAATTTTGTATAATTTTGTAATCCATAGTTTAAAGCTAAGGAATAGTCATAGTTTAGATTAATAGTCTACCCCAAATTGTTTCCACCCATGAGGCTGGCATAAGTGCAAAGCACTTCTAAGCCTCGTTAAAATAAAAGAAATAAAAAAAAAAAAAAAAAAAAAAATCTTTCAGTTATATAATAATTACTATAACAAATACGATTAATGCAAATTCTATTGGTAGCTTGTATTTTTAATCTAAAGTTTGCGGGGAGGAGTTCGCTGTTAGAGATAAGGCCACCTTTTCTTGTATTTAATGGCTATTATTTATGGAATTTATGTTAATTGTACAATAAAGAGTATTTCAATTTGATGATGGTCCTCAGGTCTTTTCTCCTACAGATTTACATAGTAATGAGTCTTGAATTAGGAACATGGGAATATAGTTTCGATGTGTTGCGTGAGCAAAGGGATCGATTTTTTATGCAGGATGAGTTAGCATTGATCAAGCAAGAACGCCCTCGAAGAAAATTATAAAACAAAAGTGAAGGATCCGTAAGCCAATATAAAATTTTAACCAACCAAAGAAAGTGTTCCATTATTATGTATTTAGAAGTATTGTTATCTTCTTACACGAACTCACACTTACTACCAATATCATTATTGATGTTGATGGAATGGATGGAAGATTTTATCAAAATCGGTTCAGCAAAAAAATTTGCCTATATGTTATTCTAGGTCCCAATCTGTCTACCAACCAAATTTCATCCAAATCCGTCCAGCCGTATAGGCATGAAGAGGTAACAAAAACATACATACACACACAAACATTCGCATTTATAATAATTGTATCATATGAATTTACGGTAACGTCTTTCCCCGCATCGTGCTCTCGCGTAGCACAGACAACTACGACGTAGCGCTGACGTTACGGCGTAGCGGCTCCGTTATTGTCGAAGAGTCCGTCCGCTCCATTCCTTAGTCATTCTTATTATTCATAAATAGTTATTATTAATTAAAATAGTCATTACGTATACATTGGTCATAAAAAAAATCGACGCACCAAATAAATCTGTACATACCTTTCCTACATGTCTGGGTTTTGAAACTAATTAAGGTAACATTCAAACAGTAATATACCGACTTTAATGAAATTTTCACTTTTCTGCAGCCAGTAGGTAGTCCTGTAAAAAATACGCAATGTTTGTGGTATAACTTCCTACAATCTTAAGGTTCCTGAATTTTTGTAGAGAAAGGTAGCAGTACCCATCAAGTCACCATGTATGGATCTGAATGTTGGGCAATGAAAGAAACTGATGAAAGTAGAATGCATGTGGCAGAGATGAGAATGCTAAGATGGATGTGTGGTGTGACTAGAATGGATAAGATCAGGAATGAGTATATCAGAGGAAGTCTAAAAGTGGCGCCAATAACAGAAAAGCTGAGGAGTAATAGGTTAGCATGGTTTGGGCACATTATGAGGAGGGATGAAGGGCACGTAACAAGACGAGTGTTAAGTATGAATGTGGAGGGATACAGAGGTAGAGGAAGACCAAAGAAGGTGTGGGTAGACTGCGTGAGGAATGATATGTGTGTGAAAGGGGTGAGTACGGAGATGACGGCTGGTAGAGGAGAGTGGAAGAGGATGACATGTTGTGCCGACCCACAGATTACCCCCAATAGATTCCGCATGATGGACAATTTGTACTTGCATGAAGTGACCATTTTAGGCGGTAGGTGCCGGTTGCGGGAGACGAAACAAATGCGACGTGATTGGCTATGTCAAGGTTACACTACTCCGTAGTGATGTGACTGTGTAATAAAAAATGTCGATATTTTTTTACACGATTAAGTATATTATAAAAGGATAGGGTCGATTTGGGGTCGAATTCACACTGAGCGCTATTTCGTGCGTCAATGTTTTAAAATTATAGAATCTATTCACATAGGCGTAGAGTCTAAAAGATCGAGTGTCACAGAGGACGGTGCGAAATGAGACCGAGCGTCGACTCGCAAATTCGTACATTCGTGCGAATTCATTCTTTGGGATAATTCAGGGAGACGCGGGGCAAATAAAACAAATGCTATACTATGAGAGGGTTCATATCGCACGTAGCGAGCGACCAGCTCATGAACGCTCACATATAATAGCATTAGGTTTAATTTGACTGGGCGACGCGTGGCTCCACGCGTTGTGCATTGCCCCGTTTCCCTGAACGAGCCTTAAGGCCACAAACTGGACAACCGACAGCAGGTAGGGAAGCGATAGTGGCGGCGATGACGAGGAAGTCGGCGCCCGCGATTTGATCGAATGCATTTTATATGTAACTATTCTCGATGGTAGCGATGACAGTTGCGCGATCTACCCACTCGTCGAGAACAATAAACCTAGCATTAGACCGCCACCGCCGCCGTTTGCTGTCAGTTGTCGTTTAGTTTGTGGCCTAATAATTAATTAAACATTTTGATGGGGGGACGCCAGCGACTTGATCTTTGAGGTCACTTTTCGTGTTCATGTATTAATCGTACGATTTTATTTTCACCACGTTCGATTAAGTACGTGAACACCCAAAACAAAATTGGCGTAAAAAAATCATACAATTAATACATGAACACGAAAAGTGACCTCAAAGATCAAATCGCTGGCGTGTCGAGGTCTATTAACGGAGACAATTCTGGGAACAGCATCATGTTGCTGACACAATTGACAATGCAATAATATTGTCATCGCTTTCTATTATTACATTCTATTCTACAGCCTGTTTCCTAGGTCCCCCTAATGCCGAAAGGGCATGATTCTACCCATCAATATGAACAACTTTTACTATGGGACCAACTTCGAATTCGCGAAAAAAAATCTACTGTTCCATAGAAAAAGTTCATACCTACTCGACAAAAATGTATGCAACAGCTAATTTTATTTTCGCGAATTCGATGGTCCCGTAGTAAAAGTTGTTCATATTGATGGGTAGAATCATCCCCTTTCGGAATGCCGAAAGGGGATGATTCTACCCCTTCACATCCCCTAATGAGGGGATGTGAAACAGGCTGTATATGTACCTATATACCAAGTTCTAACTCAATCGAATACCAGGAAATGTATCAAATGTAACTTGTATGGTTTTATATAACACAGACAGACACCACCGGGATAGGTGAATGAAACTAAATAAAAGCTTGAAATACTTTCGATCGACCACTTTCATCCTAGCCTTAATTTATTTTACAAGTAGAATATCGATAGCGATCAGACCCATCCGACTTACTACACTAGCGTTACACGCGCCAATGACAAAAAGAGATGAACATAGTAATTATAGTAATGAGAGAAAGGGATCATTCAAGAAAGACATCAACGCGAGCTAAAATTTTTCATCTGCAACCGTTTTATGTCCATTATAACTCGATCTCCGCGAAATATAAAATAAATAATAATTTTACTTACCGATGGAAAGTAATGTTATCCTTCTTGAAGCTGGACGTCCTCGAGTTCTTTCCACACCATTTTACGACACAGGTTGACATTTTTCAGTAATTCAAAGCTCAAAAAATACGTAAGAAAGTTATTTAAAATTACGTGCACACAGATCCCATACTTGGTCGGTACTGAAGTGGCTTAATCAAGTAATTATTTACATCAGTGCAAAATCATAGATGAGTGGCGCGCGCCGTAGGCCCTGTATGCGGTATCTATTGGGGGTAATCTGTGTGCCGACCCCACCTAGAGTGGGATAAGGGCAGGAAAATGATCCATCAGTAATAGAATAAAAATGTTTCTTTAAGAGTTCTGTAGCTTGCTGTAGGTATAGTATAGGTATTTAGTTATAAAACCTACTTACCACTGTGCACTTCATTGCGTTGTCCTAAAAACAATTTTTTATATTTTCTAAAAATTGTTCCTTGAGTTTTTCCATAAATATTTAATAAAGAAGTTGTTGATTGAAAAAGGTATGCTGAAATTGTTTGGACATGTGGAGAGGATGAATGAAAGGAGACTAACGAAAGTTATATACGATGCGAATGTGGATGGTGGGGGAAGACCACGGCGAAGGTACCATGATCAAATCGGGGACGTCTTATAGAAAAGCCAAGTCAAGAGTACCCTAAACCGACGAGCATGTATGAACAACCTTATGACAGTGAATGAAGCAAAAGAGGTGTGTCAGGATCGTAGCAAGTGGAAGTCTGTGGTCTCTGCCTACAGCTACGGGAAACAGGCGTGACATTATGTATGTATGTATAGGTACTGGAGATCTAAGTATATTCTGTGACGCAATGAAATTCACAGTGGTATTTTAATCAATAGTCTATGTTTCATTACTAAATACATATGAGATATTGTGCGAATGGCGATATTGTACCAATGTCAGAATTGTACTAATTGCTCAGTGTACGAACTGATATTTTGTGTGAACAGAGATATTGTGCGAATGGCGATATTGTACCAATGCCAGAATTGTACTAATTGCTCAGTGTACGAATTGATAATTTGTGTGAACAGAGAAGTGTACGTACTGCGATATTGTACCGATGTCGATGCTTTCGTTATATCTAAAGCAAGCTACCGATTTTTAGAAAATATTTTTATTCTATCACTGGCAGGTACTGCATTCATACGCAAAAAATCACGGCGGTATTAATAAAAAAATCTCAATACAAGTCTTGAGGCTGTATCACCCGAGATGCGTTTTAAGAAGTTGACGCTATGTTAAGCTCCGTTTTAATTTATAAACCAATCTTCAGGTCTACTCAGCTAAGATCACTTCTCAAGTATTCCCCTTAGCGGTGAATGAATGGTAGTCTTGAGTTTCGCTTATTAATACGCGCACCTCTCAACTGAGTACTGCATGAGTATGCACGTGCTTTTCAGGTCTCAAGTAAGGTTTATTAATCAACACGTTTACTTGAGACCGGTGACAAGACTGTTCTCAATCTTGAGAATGGTTTATTAATACGGGGCTAAGAGATGTAGGAAGTTGTGTCCCACGCTGTTTCTATGCTGATTACAGACACGCAGTATTTATTCAGCTGTTAACCAACTAACTCTGCCCACAGGACTTGGCGGAGAAGCATGCGGCCCGACCTGCTCCGACATGCTGCCAATCGGCCTGCAGACAGCTTTACAGAACGCCAGCAAATCGGACGCCGTGTACGGCGAGCCTAGAATCAACGTCTGTCCAACGCTGTGCGCGAACCACTTGGGTAAGACTGCTTTCGATTCAATGTCTTTCTTAAAACTGTATATTACATGCCCAAAATAGAATAGAGAACTATATGAATATACTTTTTTTACCGTAAGGAAAAACATATAGCATGTTAGGTAAGTAAAATAGAAGGTATTGTCATAGGTAGTTTATTTTGTTTTTAAAACCCTCATCGAATAAAACGTTATGTAATTTGACGGCCCATTTAAAACTTGGAGAAAATACAAGTTCCAAATAAATTTCGCATGATTAGAACGCTACGAATCCCGCCAGTCGCATATCAATCTCCGGCAGGCGCATACGTCGATGATGATTTTGAAAAAAGAATAAACTACCTATGCAAATAACTTCTATTTCACTTACCTAATGTGACCTATTTCTTTCTTTACGGCAAAAAAACTCATCAGGTATATATTTTTATGATAATCTCGATACGTGTTTGACCACAATCTCACTTGTTAGAAAGTGACGATGTGGCCGAAGATGAAGCCCGCGATTGCACTACTGCAATAGGCATCTACATGCCTATTCACCCTTCTCTTGAAGATCACAAGGTTGTAGGATTCAGGAAAGACTGACACCGGAAGGGAGATCCATGCCTTGGATGTTCGCATTATGAATGAAGACTCTGTTCAGTATAGAACCTCGCCTGACGCTGTCGGCACAAAAATGTAAAGACTGGCGCCATCTATCGGCGAACCCGTGAACCCACCACTAATCGCTGTACAAGTGTGCCTTTCTCACGGGTTCTAGGACAATCCGATAGATGGCGCATATCTACATGTATATATACTGGCGCGCGGCCAGTTTTGCTCTCTCTTCCAATCGGTGCAACATTCCAACAATAAATCCTCGAAGAGACCGCAGCTGGCGTTTATTTTCTCCCAACAGACTCGAACCGATAAGTGCAAATGTTCGGTATGTTGACTACATAAGGTTGGAATCCCTCCCCACGCCTAGTAGTCCGAAGATGAAATGGCGACGGTGGAATATGCAATTCCAACGCACACTCACCGAAGTGCATTCTGTCAAAGACTGAGAGATAGGCTGCCTTGCGACGGTGTTTGAGGCTCTGCAATTTAGCAGTGATCGAGTGGTCGCCAACGAGACAATAGAATAAAAAGTTGCCTTTAATCAAACCACAGGATACAAACAATGAAGTGTTATAAAAATGTAAGAAATCTGATGTCGCTTCTTACAGGCTGCTTCCAACCGATCGCGCTAGAATTCTATTATTGATATTTATGTGATGACGAACCGTATTTTTTTTACAGAATAAACCTAATTTTTCACGCCTTATCTAAAACCAAACATTAGTTTGCATGTAAACGCTTCATAAAATTTAAAAAAAGTTTTTTTTTTAATGTTTATTTCTTCTTCTTCTTATTTTTGAGGATGGCAACCAGTCAACCTCACTGTCGAGGGACATTACTGCCAGTTTCGAGTGAAAATTTTTATTTCTCTTATTTCAGTTTCAGTTTATAAGTCAGTCTCAGTCAAAACAAGTAATTCGTCGTATACAGGGTCTAGTCACGGTCAAGTCATTCTTCAGTAAAGTGGCAGAATGCTTTACAAAAGATTTTGGCGGCTTCTTGTGGGAACCCGAAAGCTCCGTTACGCACTTTAATTTACACTTCCTTTCACCTGTACACCAACACTAACGTTTGCTGCACAATATTCTGCCATTATTAAGCTTCAAAAGTTAGAATGCACAAATTATAAGAATTATAAAGAAAAATGCAACTTCACTCGCCGAGATCCCTCCAAAAAGCCCCTAATGTTTATTTAATTTAGGGACTTCAGTCCTTCTAGACATGACAGTCCTATTGTACCCTGACCAAGTTAAACAAAGGTATTATTCATAACAACCTCCCAAAAGCTCCATAATAGGCAACTTGGACCTATTACCAATAATGAGCCTATTTATATGATAATGTTCTCTAAAGGTGATCCGCTCTGCAGCTGCACCATCCACGAGGAGCACGACACGGTGAAGGTCGTGGAGTGGTACTCCATCTGCACAGCGTTCTGTAACACCGATAGATATGTGCTCGGAGGTAAGGAATATTGAATTAATTGGATAAATTTTATGTGGCAACCCTGCAGTTGTAACACTAGCTACAGATCATATAGAAAAAAAGATAAATTATAGTAGATGTTTTACTATTTTTTTTTTTTATAAATAAATAAATATTTCGGACACTTACACCAATCATTTAGTCCCAAACTAAGCAAAGCTTGTACTATGGATACTAGATAACGGATAAATATACATAAATATTTATATAAACATCCATGACCCAGGAATAAATGTTCATATTCATCACACAAACATTTACCCGTCGCGGGATTCGAACCTGCAACCATTGGTTTCGCTGACAGGGTCACTATCAACTACACCAATCGGTCGTCAAATAAAAATTGTAGGAGTCTGATGCCTAAACTAGGCAGTAGACTGTATTTCAGGTCATTAGGTCCTCCCTCCCCCACTTCAACTTTGCAGTAGTGGGTACCTATCTATAAATGTATGTAAGTGGTACTCATTGGTAAACGAGAAGACGTTAGTGGGGTTAGTAATATACACGTGTCGCTTTTCTAATGGATCAAACGAAAATTATCGATAGCGGCCTTCATGGACTATCCGATAGGCCCCCATGTATGTTCCGCGAAAGTTGATAGTTTTTGAGAAAATCGTATTTTAATATTTTTTTTAATGTTACCAAAAAATTCACATATTTTTTTTTGCGCTCGTACTTTTAAGTCTACAGCGTTGATTTTTTTTTTGTGAATATGGCCAACTAAATAAAAATAGGGTTTTCTAAAAAAATGTAGACTAAGCGCTCGTTTTTTTAGGCTTATAATTATTCAAAATTACATCTCTGGCAATGACCAATTCACAAAATTTCACGGACGGAGATTTGTCAGGTCAAGACCTCAATCGCACCATGTTAAGTGAAGATGAGGTCGAAGGTGGAAGCGTAAAGCGTAAAGATAGTTGTTTTATATTCACAACGGGTTAGCACTTGACTAAGTCACACCTGATGTTAAGTGAATATGAGGTACTGACCCGGAAACCCCATCTTATTTGGAGGGCTGTTTATCATATCTCTGACAACCGGAACACAATAATGCTATTAACATTGCTGTTTGGAGGTAGACTTAGATAATGGCGGTAGTCAAGCGGACATTTAAAATGCCCTACCATCAGCCAAATCGATTACTTAACATATACCCCGCTGGGGATAGCACCCGCGACCTCCTAAACCCTATGTTGTTTACACTGAGCTAGAGGCGGTCAAAATCCAGTTCCATTTCATTATGACTTGACTAAGCCCTCAGCTAACCTCCACTCTCTTTCAGGTTGCCCAGCCTGTGAGGAGATGGGAACACCATCCATCGCCCCCGAGGTCACCAACGCTCGCATCCTGGACACGACTGAGGGCTGGACTGCTTGGTGTAACGTCCAGTGCAGGCAGGGGCAAGGGGGCGCCGCTTGCAACTGCGACCGGTCCCCCTTCCAGTAATAATTGAACGAATGACATCCACAGATAACTATCAACATCCAACCAACTTCCTGCGTTATATGTATACCTATTTGTTTCATGTGCCAGCTTATTTGATACCATAATGCCACGCAGATGCGAGTTGAGAAGCGTTTATTTACTGTATTTATATATACATGTCTAAAAATTTAAATTATACCATAGTATCACTAGATCACACGCAATAATTGAATTTTACTTACATAATAATTTTGACATACACATTCTACAATTTCTATAATGATAATTCAATTTTTCAAAATAATTTCAAATTAATATAATTTACTTTCAATTTTTCAATTGACATTTGAAGTTATAATAGTTATTTTAAATTTTCAATGTCTACCACTGTTTATTAACGTAGTTATAGGTGACTGTACTAACAAAGATGGACCTTATTGTCTGGAAAAATAAATCATTTATTATAGTATAATGAATTATACAGTTTAAATATAACGTGCTACATTATAGAAAAGCAAAGCTAACGTCTGGTATCGGTTACCCACACTGAAACGACACTGATGCTCACCAATGCGCACATACGTACCTTTTTAGCCAATCAAGGAAGAGATACACATGCAGTACTTCATCTTCCGGTAAAATTTTGCAAGTCAAGTCACGGTTGAGACATAATCCCTAAGGCTTTTTTTAATTAAAAGTTGGATATGCTTATACCCAAACATGAATATTATGAAAAAACTATGGGAAGAGACTAAACAGGTACATTATGAAATGAAAAAATTAAATATAAATCCCAATAGCTCTATTGACTGTACCTAATGACGAAAATAACGTACTAACCAATATATAAATTTTAATTTCATATACTGAACACTTTTATTTAACAAAAAATTTAGGACTTGCAGATAAAAAGGTCACGCCAAGTCGTCTTGCTCCATTCCGATCTACTATTAATGGACATTCAATATAAAGTACTTACCTACCTACAACAGAACCTACATGTAGAGAACTTTTATCGAATAATTATTTTGAGGTAGCCACATCAGTGCAATATCAATCCATGATCTTAGTTCATAATGGGTGAAGGAGACCAAGTCAATAAAAATGGATGAAATTCAACATATTTCCCCATTGATAAAACCCAAAATAATAGTTAACAGGACATATCTATGCTCTAATAACTCGTGCATTACTTACCTACATATTTAAACTTACCTGTAGATGTCGCCTTTAATCTATTTTTAGAAGTAATACATTTCATTTAAGTGGATAGCTTTAGAAATTAATATTATCCATTTATATTTAAACTATCGTTAGTACATTTATAAATTGCCACTTGCAATTATTTTTATTTAAACGTGTTTAAAACTATTATGTACATGGCTAAAGTTAACATAAATAATATATTTTCTATGGATTAGATTAAGGATTAATACTTAAGATATGATTAAAAACTGTAATTTATCTAAAATACTGACTGTGTAAAAGACAATACAAATGTGTTATAAATAACATAATGTTAGACGTAAATTCATTTATTTTACTTTTAATTCTAAGTTGAATAACATTTTTATTCGTTTATTTTGATTAAATTTTAAGTTTACATTTTTGTTTCTTTTATTTTATTTCCGTTATTTATGAAACCTACCAGTCAATTATTACCTAATTGTGTTTGACTCCCTAAATTTTTCAATTTTAATGATTATGTACTGTTAAGTAGGGTATGTAGTTCAGTGTTTTACGAGGCATAGATTCTTCTTAGTTTTTTGTAAATAATATATATGTAGAACATAGGGATTACAGTGAATGACGGTACTTACTGTTCCATATTACTATTTAAGACTATTCCTACAGCGTGTAACTAAGATAATGGGAACTCGAAAGTGCACAGAGTTGTTTCGAGAAAGGAGTGAACAGCCGTGTTTGCTCGACTTGGCGGGAGTCACTACAGTACCCGTAAATAGTTTATTATATACGGATTATTTCTTTGATTTTGATCGAGTCAGCGCCATCTGACTCGACGTCACCTGGAAATGTCCTCATTAATTCATCAATTAAGTAATATCAATCGTTGGATGTTTAATAAGTGACGTTCGTTCAGCTTATGCAAACAGCATGGAAGTAACATAAAAAAATATGCCGGGTTGACTCACGTTCAGCATAATACCGCCCTCATGACTCACTTGACACTGACAAAATTCGAAGGGAGTCGGAAAGTAGACTGATTACACCTACCGAGTAGAATGGCGAGAGTAAGAGGTCAGTGGGCCGAGTGAGTTCAGTTTATACCCAGTACTAAGACAAGTGAAACGCAGATATGGATCGGAAAACAATTACTAGAAAATCCATAAGATTACTTGTAACTCTCCTGGTAAAAGAATTATCAGAATTGTTGGCTCAAGAGAAATGTCGTATTTGAACGAAAAGCGGGGGGTGGGTACTCGGCCTAGTAATCTCGGCCCATTGCTAGGCCGAGCCCTCGGCCGAACACTCGAGTATATGTTTACAAATACCCAGTGCTCGGCCGAGGGCACGGTCTCGCCACTCTACTCGGTAGGTGTAATCAGGCTAATAGGATGCAGAGTTTGAACTTCTTGAGAGCAAAAGTTGCTCCAAGACCCGTGTTAATAAACGTTCTCAATATAGAGCTGACCTTAGCGCTTGGCGCTTGAGAATCGGTTGCATAACAAAAATAGTATTGAGATTGAGACGTGATCTCAACTTTGACTGGTGAAGTCCAAAACTTGAAAATTACTAAAAAGGTATAATGACCTGGCCGTTGAATTAACAACATGCATTTCCATTTTTGAGTAAAAATTAAATAAAGACCTTTCATAGACTACATTAAATTCAAGCCGTCGCAAACTTTTTTAAAAAACAACCATCAAATTGACCTGCCTATCAAAGGGCGAACATTATTAAAAAAAAAAACAACCATCAAAAGCTTGATGCATATGACTAATCTGTGGTCAAAAGTGACGGCTGGATTCTTATCTCACTCCCGCGAGGTCGATAATATTGTGGTTCATGAACGCACCCCAGCTCCGAACAATTCGTCTTGATATTTATGTACCTTTTCGTTTATTAATTATAGAACGTGTAACGACACATTCTATAATTCAACTTACCGTCATCTGTTAACTAATGTACCTAAATAAATAAAATTACTTTAGGTAGGTATTTGTCGCGGTAATGTGTGCGAGTAATATTGTATGAATGGTTCTTAACTGTACACATTTTTTTAGTTATATGTTTATTTAACTTTCCGGTGGTCGTCGGAAATCAAATTCATCTTGTTTTAATTTTGTATGTAAGAGATGATATAAAATTTAGAAAACTCAAGATGAAACGATTATATATCATCTAGACCAGTGGTGGGCAAACTTTATTCATAGGGGGCCAGAAAGTTTAAGATTTTTCAGAGGAGGGCTATAATTACCCATAGTTAAAATGCGTGTTTTGAAATCTTTTAATCATATTATAAAAACATGCTAACACAAAAAAACGTGTTAACTACGGATCCTAAAAGGGGGGCTGAATGGTCTAACAGCCCTAGGCCAATATTAGATTTCCCGGACTTTTTGGCGGGAGCTCAGCGAGGTCATGTTGCATTTTTGATTTTTTGCAGCAAAAGTTAGTGATGGTGTGCTAGTGAAAAACAGTATAAATAAAAGTGCGTAACAAAGCTTTCCGGTTTCCACAAGAAGCCGCAAAATCTTCCGTAAAGCATTCTGCCACTATACTAAAGAATAACTACTGAATGTTTTCGTGTTTAGGCTGATGGCTTCACTGTCAAGCCATAATTAATTAAAAAAAAGAAATCAGATTTTCCATTTTTTTTTTTCATTTTAGTGGAAGGGTAAGTATACCTCATGGACTTATTATTTAAACAGGACTGAGTACTCGCCGCTGAAAAACGAGCCGAGCAGGATGTGTAACGTAGAGGCCGTTTGTCTCTGTCTAACAGGGTGACCACAATATATTTGTTACTTGGGACAAATGTTGTAATAAAATATTTGTCAAAAAACTTTGGCATTTTGACATTAGCCGGCGTGAGCCATTTATTTCGCATTTCTTCATTTTTTGGGAAACTGCAATAATAGTACATCAGTCAGGACCCTAATCAATCACACATATTTGACATATTTCGACTCATTTCAAAAATTCATGGGCATCCTACTTCTTTGATTTACAAAAATATTATTTTTAGCTTACCTGTGGAAAGATATGTTGCAACCACCATAGGATTCACTTGGGCAAGTATAAACGCAACACTTTTTCACCATTTTACTCCTTTTACTTGTTATAATATAACAAATACTTTAAAAAACTTTTAATGCAAAGAAAATTCAAAATCACACCGAACCGCCATGACATGACATGCTTTTCAGGGTTACCATAAAAATAACAAAATCGAAATAAAAATGTATGTTTTCTGTTTGATTTAAGAATATATGAAAAGAAATTAATGCGAATGTTATTTGTTTATTTATAATTGTTAAAATAACATAAAAATATAAGTGTTTCAATGGAATTTTTGAGTAGCCAAAACTGTTGATCATAATCATTTTTTTTGCTGGCAAGATGTAAGAACGAGACACACGGCCTCCGTTATTTCTATCTCTCTCGGCTCGGATTTGCCTTTGTGTATGGTGCATCCAACTTAATACCTTATTGCGTTGACATAGTGATCATTTTCCTAAATGATTCTTTTGATAGTTATCAGTCCTGTTTAAATAATAAGTCCATGGTATACCTATAATAAGTTTATGGTTTATACACACTTCTCGACCTTAGACGCTTGGTATAATATATTGACATGTTTTCATAAGAGCCGAAATAAAATTCTGAGACAAATCGACTCATAATCTTTTATTTTATAACCTTTGAGTCGATATTTATCTTTAATGTCAAACATTTGAAACTATTGGAGATTAATATAATAAAAAATACCAAAAAAGGGTACATTTGACTTTATGCTTCTTAATTTAAACAATACTGATATTCTATATTCACATAGCAGCTGACAACTAAAGTCATAAAGTAATTATTACAGCCATCGGGTCTCACGTTATTCTTCGACTTTATGATTTAATATTTTTAGCATAAAACATTACAAGCATAACATATTAAGTTAGAACCATTATTAAAATAAAATTTCAGAGGTAGAAAGATCTATCTGAAGTTGCGAATGACATGGGAAAAATATTTTGAGGCATAACAAATAAATGGGCCATTGATTGGAAGTAGAATAATTTATTAAACATAATAACACATGTTCACATCCCTTGCATTACAGTAGGTATCAATAATTTTATGCATAAAAAAATAAGACTTTGTGGGCCGTTATGAGTTTGAAAACTCCTTGCATAATATCTTTGGAACTAATAAAGTTAAAAATACAGTTGTCAGTTTGTTATAAAGAGAAAAAAAATACTATCCTTCCAACGCAAAAAAATAAAAAGGTCAGACATTATGCGTCTAAGGTCGAAACTTAGTTTTGATTTGAATGAATGACTGAATGAATGAGTGGTCTAGTGTAATCAACCAAGAATAATCGCAACAAACTATATCACACAAGTCTTCCATTAGAAATAAGTCGTGTAACATATCTGTACACTAATTAACAAATAAATATTTAAGTGCATAAATAATATTAAGTGAGTAGTGTCAGAAATATATATTCAATTATAAGTAATTTCATATAAGTAAAAAATAAGTAAATTAAAATTTGTAATTTAAAAAATTGTATTACCTAAAAGCGCGCTTTGTGTACAATTTGAGAATACGCACACTCCAATAATTTATCTATAGACCTATAAATAACTACTTAAATGTAATAATATGATAGGTAATTGATAAAAATATAATAATTGAGGAATTTTGTTAACTTAATTCCTTTGTTTTATTAAGGACACTGAAGCCGACGACACGGGTCGAACTCAGGTGGTAACGAGGTCTGGAAACTTGCTAATTCATACTGCATTAAGCAGTCGAGTTAAGTTGTCGAGAATAAGGGAATTGCTATGGTATATCGAATTACACTACTCCGAAACACGTTTGACCGAAGAGCGGTTGATCGAATTCCGAGTACATTGCGGAGTTTGTTCATGATTAAAATTTTTAATTAAAACCAACTCCGCAATGTACTCGGAATCGATCAACCGTTCTTCGGTCAAACATGTTTCGGGGTAGTGTAATTCGGTATACCATACGTAGGTCTAGAGTAAGAGCTCGGAAATATAAAATAACAAAATTTTACAAATGATGTTGCAAAAATTACTTTGGCAGTTCCATTATTATTAAGTAGTAAAACTATTACAAAATAGGAAATTCTAAAATTGCATAAAATATATATGTAAAAAATACGTAATGTTTTATAACACTAAGGCTCAACACAAGTCTTGAGGCTGTATCACCCGAGATGCGTCTTAAGCAGTTGACGCTATCTCAAGCTCCGTACTAATTTACAAACCAATCTTGAGGTCTACTCAATTGAGATGACTTCTCAAGTATTCGCCTCACCGGCGAATGAATGATAGTCTTGAGTTTCGTTTATTAATACGCGCACCTCTCAAATGAGTACTGCTTGAGTATGCACATGCTTCAAATCTCAAGTTAGGTTTATTAATCAACACGTTTACTTTAGACCGGTCACAAGACTTCTCAATGTTGTAAATGGGTTATTAATACGGGCCTAAGATTTACCCCTCGCGGGATTTGAACCCGCAACCTTTAGTTTCGCCGAGAGGGTCACTATCCACTACACCGGATGAACGTCTCAATAATAGCTAACGTTTTCAGAGAGAAGAATAATCTTAGATATACAGTGTGAATTTGAATTCGTGTAAATCCCATTAACTGATGACGCCATTCTTGACTACGAACAACTTTCCCCAAGGAACCATAGTCGAATTCAGCCGAAATTGTAGGACTTCCATACTAAAGGTGATATCAGAATGGTTTACTTTGTAATCGAAAATTTTTTGATCGTATTCGACTATGGTTTCTTGAGGAAAGTTGTAGTTAATTAGAAGTGAAGTCATCAATAAACTTACAATTAATTACAATATTTTACTTACTTTACACGAATTAAATTTCACCCTGTATTGAGTGAGAAGCTGGTGTGGAACGATGCAAGCGCAAATGCAGATGCAAACTTCAAACTTCAAGCATTTATTTCAACGTAAGATACACGATATCATTTGTTGAATGTCAATTTAAATCTATTGGAAATAAAAATAGGGCTAAGCATTTTTCGGTCAGTCAGTATGTCCAAGCTACCACCGCTTCGGAAAGGGAAATCATCTGTGGGAAAAGAAGCGGCGCAAGAAACCCACAGGATCATTTTCTTTTCTTTTTTTATATATATAAAAGTATACAACTAATACAATTTTATAATTTTTGGGAGCTGGGCGAAGTATACGAAGGGTTTTTGTCATTCAGGTAGTCACTAATTTTGTAATAACCTTTTTTTGTTAATGTTGTTTTGACATGGTTTTTAAATTGTTTTTTATTTAGATTAATATGCAGCCGACGAAAGCCCAGGCAGATCACCCACTCTTATATGAATTGAAACAATTTATTTACATTAATGCTGAACGATTTATTCTTCAGAATAGTATTCACCATTGTAATAGATGTTATAAAAATTATAACTGACCTTGTTTAAGTTCACTATAGACTTTCAATGCACAGTACTACGTAACAGAACAGGTGGGAAGACTTGAGACTGAAGCCCGGTGTAAAGCATAGTCTTACATGTGACAGAAGTAATGGAAAAAAAATTCCCAGTAGTTCTGCCGGCAGAATTAATCAACAGAATATGTGGGAAGAGACGACACCTTCACAGCGAAGCGAGACGAATGGTGAACGACGGAATGAGAGAAAAACAACTACAGATACAATTCTTGTCTATGATATAAAGGGCTTACTTGAACATACAAGTCACAAATCACAGAGCTTTCATTGCACTCGCATCAAACAATTTTAGTATGAGAGTGTCACCGGCTTGGGTGCCCTTAATGATTTTTAGTTAAATAAATAAATAATAATAATAAACATCCTTAGACCTACACACAGCGCCATCTAGTTCAACAGTAAGCAACTATATGCTTGTGTTGTGGATACCAGACGGTTGATATACTACACAAATATTTTTTTTTTTGTAATAAATACTTATTATAAATGAAAACATCCATAACTCGGGTATCTACACATGTCCGTATTCATGACACAAACATATGCCCCTAGCGGGATTCGACCCCGCAACCTTTTGGTATAGTGGTGAGAGTTGCTAACCACTACACCAAACAAATAAATATAAATTGAATATTTTAGTTATTTCCACAGCTTGACGTCTTACGGTATCTTGCTGTGGGGAAATGCCGCGGATATACAATCTTTGTTTTACAAAAACGAGCCGTTCGCGCAATTTATCAATTGAGACCTGCAGTGTCACTTAGAGACAGGTTTAAAGTGTATAACATTCTAAATATTTCGTCACAGTACATTTTTGAAAATCTAATGTATGTCAAAAAAAATATAGCAGCATTTAGGAAAAATAGTGATAAACATGATGTCAATACAAGAAATAAAGATAAACTTGCAGGTCACATAAGTCGCCTCCGTAAAGTCAGTCATTCATTCAAAGGGTTATGTATACACTTTTTCAATAAGGTTCCAGTTGATATAGAAAATCTTCCTCTCAATAAATTTAAAGATACTATAAAACAGAAACTTATTAACAAAGCATATTATAAAATATCAGACTATTTAGATGATAATCATCCCTGGACATAATCAGATCGTTCGCATGCCAGATTATTTCACAATTAATAATGAAATATAAAAATCTTTATGTATCAAAGCCTGATTTTAAAAGAGCAAATTTTTCGAGTTTCTTGCTTGTTCTTCTCAGGGGAAAATTACATTTTGAACAAGCAGTAGCTTAAATAATGTAAAATTGACTATTTTAAGTGTACTCTGTGTACCTACAAAATAAAGCATTTTTGACTTTGGCTTTGACTTTGACATTAAATGGTATCTACCTTTTTGTCGGTACCTAATAAATAAATAATAATAAATAACCTTAGACATACACACAGCGCCATCTAGTTCCACAGTAAGCAACTATATGCTTGTGTTGTGGGTACCAGATGGTTAATATAATACATAAATACATTTTTTTTTTGTAAATAAATACTTATTATAAATGAAACATCCATAACTCGGGTACACATGTCCGTATTCATCACACAAACATATGCCCCTAGCGGGATTCGAACCCGCAACCTTTTGGTATAGTGGTCAGAGTTGATAACCATTACACCAAACGGGTCGTCTAATAAAGTAGATGCCTATATTTTATTCGTATTATTAATTGTTATTGTAGTGTTATCTCTATCTAGATATATATAACATATCTACTTATTTAAGTAAAAATTAAGAATCTATATTTAAAAAAAAAAATGCTCGAATATACACACAGTGCCATCTAGTTCCATACGATACAACTAGGCTTATATTGTCCATATGTTTAACACATAACTAATTTTTTTTTAAACTAGAAAAAAAAATTGGATTTTTTCATATAAACATATGCCCCTAATGGGATTCAAACCCGCGACCTATTTGCATAGCAGTCACGGGTCTAGTCACTGCACCAACAGGTCGTCAAATATACCTGTAAATACACCATCTGGGGACCAATCGCACTATTTTACAACGGTTTCACGTTCGAACGGAACGTGTTTGGTTCTGGATTAGCTTTAGGTTGGTTGATGTAAAAATGGTATCGCGTTATTTTTTGTGAACGATTATATCGTTGACGCTACCAAAGTAAAACCAAACCCGAAATGTTTAGAGCTAACCACGAGTATTAAAAAACTAGTTTAATTTCCGTTCAAATTAAAGTAATGTTTCTGGTAATAGTTTAGCTTATCCTTTAATCTTAGCGCGATCGGCCCCCTGAATCCGTTGAAATTTAGTAATGCTAACAAACAAACAAACCGATAATGTTTATCGGTTTTTGTTTGTTGTACAAACAAAAATTAAAAAACTATTTTAGATAGATAGATAAAGCGTTTATTTGCATATTACAGAAACACATACAAAAATATTCGACTAAACAATAATTCTGCTTGGTGTTATTCTTACACAATGTAGCCTTATTTCACAGTAATAAAAATAAAAACTAAAATTAAATACAACTGTTACAACTTTACTAGCATTTAAGAATTTTCAGTAACCCCTTGTGGTTTTTTTACTAACGTTTTATTATAGGATAGATTGTTACTTTAGGCCCGTATTAATAAACCATTCTCAAGACTGAGAACAGTCTTGTGATTGGTCTCAAGTAAAATCAAACCTTACTTGAGACCTGACAAACACGTACACACTCAAGCTATACTCACTTGAGAGGTGCGCGTATTAATAAACGAAACTCAAGACTATCATTCATTCGCCGCTGAGGCGTATACTTCAGAGTGATCTCAGCTGAGTAAACCTTCAGATTGGTTTATAAATTAGCTCGGAGCTGATTAATAAACCTAACTTGAGACCTGACACGCACGTGCACACAGTACTCACTTGAGAGATGCGCGTATTAATAAACGAAACTCAAGACTATCATTCATTCGCCGCTGAGGCGTATACTTCAGAAGTGATCTCAGTTGAGTAAACCTCAAGATTGGTTTATAAATTAACACAGAGCATGAGATAGCGTTAACTTCTTAAGACGCATCTCGGTTGATACAGCCTCAAGACTTGTATTGAGATTGGTTTTTTAATACGGGCCTTAGTGTTACATGTACTATGAATACCTACCTATTTAAATAAGTGTTAATTATCTAATCTGTAAAATTAATTATTCCTTGTTGCACGAATATTAAGTAACTGGTAGGATGTAGTTCTTAAATATTTATAAGTAACTAGCTTGCCCCGCGGTTCCACGTGCGGTTTTTTGTATATTCCTGGATGATAACTATTTGTTATTCCACGTATAAACAAGATTGTGTAGATGTTATAAAGAAATATTCTCTATTGAATTAGATTAAGTACATTATTAATATAAGTATATAAAGTTTTGCTTCCTGTAGGTATTTTGATTTATAGGCATCAGTCCTATTAGTTTTTTTAGTTAATAAGTAGTTACTATAATAAATAAATATTCACGGACATACACACAGCGACATCTAATTACGCACTAAGCACTAGGCTTCTTATTTACTAGTTGATATACTACACAAGTAATTTTTTTTGTAAATAAATACATCTAATGTAAAAGATACTTAACTTGGACACACGTCCATATTCATGATTCAAACATATGCCCCTACGGGTTCGAACCCGCGACCTTTTTATATAAGGCAGAGTTTCTAACCACTTTAGTAATTTATTAGTAATCTGTGCCACTACACCAAACAAATCGTCGTCGGTAAGATAACTAGTCCCTAAAAAACAATGGGGTTCTGAGTGAGGGCGCTTCCACATTCACTTAAAAAAATGTATACTTTTTAAATTCTTCGTGGTTTTGTCAATCTGTGGGCTCGTGTCAGTGAGCGAGCTTTTTGGCGGGAACTCAGCTGTTGCATTATTGTTTTTATTTCTTGAAATTTGAGCATTATGAGTAAAAGTCAGTGATGGTGTGCAAGTGAAGGGAAGTGTAAATTAAAGTGCGTAACAAAGCCTTGTTCCCACAAGAAGCCGCAATATCTTCCGTAAAGCCTTCTGTTACTTTACTGAAGTATTACTACTGAATGTTTTCGTGGTTAGGCTGATGGCTTTACTGCCAAGCCATAATTAATAAAAAAAAAACACCCACTCAGTTGACATTTCAAGATTACCTATGATCATCTTATCCAGCCTAAATATATTACTCACCTACTTATTAGATTTAAATAATAAAAGTGTAGATATTAGGTAACAAATCCCTGTGTATTGGATACCTACTACGTGTTGTATTGTAGCAATGAAATACTGTAAACAACTACACATGTAACCTATATCCTTAGATGTTATTTCTTCCTTAATTTGAGGCTCCTGTGATATAATTTTAAACTAGTACGTTTTACGACTCTAATTAATCTAATAGTTTGCCATTTTTGTTGTTAAGTTGGATACGAATGATTTATGCTTAAAATTGACGCTTCTGGTTTCAAAAAGTTTGTTTAACAGAAATTTAAGTATACTTGATTGATTGATTGAACAGAGCGAATATAAGGATTGAATAGGGTATTGTTTGGACAGTAATGTAAACTTCGTTATTGCGACAGTTATCCTAAGCAGCGAAAAGTATAAAACTGTTTTTCCCCACGTACCGCTTTTATACGTTGTCATGTGTTTTATTTGTGTTGATATTGTAACTGATAGATGTAATAAATTATACCTCCTTATAAAGTGCAGTTTGATTTCACCGGCTGGCGGTACCTACTCTTGATGAAAAAAAAAAGATTAAGGATTTGGGGTTAATAAAAGGTATTCTGTCTTCTCCACTGTCAGATGAAGCCAGGTTGTTTATCCTTTTATGAACGTAAGTTTCTACCAAGCGAGTATTGATTTATTGCTTTATTTAAGGTCACGCGAATAAATCTTTTTCGCGCTTTTCTTAGTAGATAAAACAGTGCCATCTCTTAGAATCGTCGAGAACTAATAGAACTGCTGAGAATAAAATGGCCAAGACCACATTTTTTTTATTCTGTGCTCACAATTTTTTTTTTATGCAAACGGGTTAGTACTTGACTTCAATCACACCTGATGTTAAGTGAAGATGAGGCGAGGAAGATAAAATTACAATACCCCGAAGGCACACCGTGACCAAAATATGAGATCATACGGGTAATAATTATGTTTGTTATATTTAAAAGATCCTGTCATGTTTTTGATCACATTTCTGTGTGTGTGTGATGCATTTTTTTTTAACTAAATCAGCATTTGATACGACAACGGTCCGCGGACGAAACGGTGTGTCAGTATCCATTGGTACCAAACTATCGTTTTAAAACAAATGAAGTGGGGCCATTTTGATTGTTTCAACGAGTCCATATTATAAGTGTAAGCTTGCATGTAAAAAGTCCCTCCGCGGACTACGGCTCCATGAGAGGTCCTATTCAACGTTGTGATAAAAAAAACGTTTGCAAAGAAAATATTCTGAGTTACGCATAACAAAATGCAATTCTCGTTTCGATAAAACGACTGAACGTGACTTCAGTTTTTTTTCGTAAATATTTCGTATATCGACATTAGTCCAGATTAAGGTCAAGAGCGATCCCATTCTAATTAAAAAAAATATATATTTTACATAGTAATTTGGTTTTTTTTTTTATATAATTGACTGGGTTCACTTGCGACCACAATCTCGCCTGATGGCATTTCCATACAACAAACAATGTGTCGATTCGGTTGTACACAAACTAAACTAAAACCAATTTTAGGTAAAGTAGGCCTGTCTTTTTCTCTCTGGAATAATATAACGTGACAGCACCAGTGTAAATCTGGTTTTAGTTTAGTTCTTGTGCAACCGAATCGACGCCAATTGTCCATTATTTTAATGAACGCCCAGCTTTACTCCGATTCGCTAAACGATTTATGATTCCTACCCTACCGGCCGATAGCTGTAACCTTTTCTAATACGCGTTGTTGCTATTCAATGCTAGATGGCATTACTGACTGTCAAGAACAGTGTTTTTGTTTGAAAACGTTCCCAATGTCCGCTCTAGCAGTGTTATTCCTCTATGGCTCTAGTATCTCTTGTGTCCTTATTTCAATGATTAGAATACCATTGTTGAGTTTAATGTCAAAGTCAAAGTCAAAGTCAAAAATGCTTTATTTTGTAGGTACACAGAGTACACTTAAAATAGTCAATTTTACATTTTTTAAGCTACTGCTTGTTCAAAATGCAATTTTCCCCTGAGAAGAACAAGCAAGAAACTCGAAGGGTTGCTCTTTTAAAATCAGGCGTTGATTTTACATAAAGGTTTTTATATTTCATTATTAATCGTGAAATAGCCTGGCATGCGAACAATCTGATTATGTCCAGGGATGATTATCATCTAAATAGTCTGATATTTTATAATATGCTTTGTTAATTAGTTTCTGTTTTATAGTATCTTTAAATTTATCGAGAGGAAGATTTTGTATATCAACTGGGACCTTATTGAAAAAGCGTATACATAACCCTTTGAATGAATTACTGACTTTGCGGAGGCGACTTATGTGACCTGCAAGTTTATCTTTATTTCTTGTATTGACATCATGTTTATCACTATTTTTCCTAAATGATGCTATATTTTTTTTGATATACATTAGATTTTCAAAAATGTACTGTGACGAAAAGGTTAGAATGTTATACACTTTAAACCTATCTCTAAGTGACACTGCAGGTTTCAATTTAATTGGAGGTAGGTCCATAATCTATAATTGGAAGTAATGGAAAATCTGCATTGAAATTAATTGATATTTGAATAGAAATAAGTTTCCCACGCACATTTGCAATTCAATTTCTCCAAAACTAGTCGTACCTACGCGTATTAGACTTACCAGTAGATTAAAAAACCGGCCAAGTGCGTGTCGGACTGACTTCGCAAATTTAAGGTTCAGTACCAAATATAGAATATAAGCCGTCTGTGCAAGCTACGCGTTTGACCGCAAAATTGAGTTCGTTTTTGAAATAGGAGAATGCGGGAATTCATAAGAAAAATTCAAATTTATCCATATATTGGTGTTTGTTGGTACAATATACGTAATAATAAACATTATCACCAAATCTCAAGGTCATAGGTCAATGGGAAGTTAAAAAATACTTCGGAACAAAACTTTGTAATCAGAGCTGACCTTGATGGCTTCTCATGCCTTTGTTTTCTAAGATTTTTTAAAACATTTAATGCAATCTTTGTCTACATAACAAGCTCTAACTAAACAATGATACCCCCCACACGTTCACGTAAAATAATGTATGGGAGCCCCCCTATAAAACATTTTTATAGCTTTGGGTCAGACACATATTTGGTGTACATATGACGACTGTAGCTTCAACGGCTAAGCTCCTAAAGCTTTGTGACAGACGACATACAAACAGACACATGTCCGACAGCAATAGGGCTCCGCTTGGCCTCGGGAACGGAACAAATATAAATATTTGTTTGTTTGTTTGTTTGTAAACGCTTTATTGTACAAAAAGGCAATACATTTATTTATTTAGTATCTGAGAAAGTTAATTTAAATATTAATAGAGTCGCGTACGAAGAGAAATGAAATAATAATCCATTAATAATGATAAATAATTTACTTCAGGTACAGAGACAATAACAATACAATGATTATGTGCATTACTAAAGTGCAAATGCTTAGATGACGTGCGTTAAATCAATTTACAACAAAGGTCAATTTTTAAACTTAAAAATAAATAATATTAGGTTGAAATAACCTATGAAATTGGCGTTTTGTATGAAGAATTTCATTAAGACTGTTTTCTCCATACAAACATTTTTTATTTTTTTTGGGAACGGCAAATCCAACTTTAGCTAAACTTTGTGTGTAACATTAAGTTAAGTATAGGCAGCGTTAATTTTTAAAAGTAACCGCTTTATAAAAGTTTCAGCGAATCTAAGAAATGATTATGGGAAGCACGTGAAATTTTCAAATTTTTTTTATTCTGTGATTTAGCCCAGAAATTAAAAAAATATTTCATGTGAAACCTTGAAATAATATACCATTTTCTAAATAAAAACAAATTTGGATATAGCTTTGAAAATCGCAGGAATTGGTAGGTACATATGATTAACGAAGAAAAAAACTCCAATTTCATAGGTAAAGACCCAATATATTCATTAGTATTCTATAACAACGTCACGTGGTAACATACATAACGTCACGACCAACCCCAAATGGGGTGGTCAGTAATATCCCAAACATTAGTGTTTGAAGTAACATCCCCGGTCCACCTTTAAAAATTTACAGACATTTTTAGAGATGGGCCGAACATGGGTTTCACCGAATACGAATATTCGGCCGAATGTTCGGTAAAACTTTTACCGAACCGAATATTCTGGCGATTATTCGGCATAATTGATTCCTTTACGTAAACAAGGCATCTAGCTTTCTCTTGCAGTGGCTTCTCTCATAGAAATGCATACGATCAGCGCTTGTCTAAGTTCAATATGAGTACACTTCGTGATCGGGGACGTATTCATGACCTGTGTTTTCTTTATAAATTAATTAACAAACGAATACAGTGCAGTCATCTTTTGGATAAAATAACACTTGCCGTCCCTCACTCTTACCCTAGGCACAAAATTAGTAAAATATTTCACACTCCGTTCTCTAAAACTAATCTAGGTTTTGAAGCTACCCTGAGTAGAATTCTCGATCAGTATAATTCCATCCAAACCCGTGATCCAGACATTGACATCTTCCACGACTCGTTTAGCAGCTTCAAACGAAAGATGTAGACTTCGTCCATTAAGTAGCTATTAGATTATTTTCGTTTGATCTCAATATTCATTAGCTTATGTTATTATTTGATTTTAGTAAGTGTTATGTACACCGTAATTGTCACATATATTACAAATAATTACATGTACAAATTTTCTGAAATTGTATAAATATATGTGATGTGGTTGTACTATTATAAATAAATAAATAAAACAATACAAGTAGAAACTAGAAATATGATTAATTTTTGTATACATATAATATTTTAAATGTTGTAATCTAATCATGCAACTACCTAAATAACACTCTATTAGAGCTCCCGCGCACTCTCCGCACTGTTGACCCACTCTTTTTGCGCATCCACGTTGGCATCGGCAAACATTTCGGATGCGCTACAATAGCGAGGGAGGCGGAACATGTTCAGCAGTGCACGTCCTGTATCTGATGTGATGATGATCACTTACTTGGCTTCACAGAATTGGTTTTAAATAAAGCTGCTTCATTCCTTCAGCTTCCAACATCAGTATTCACCTTTTTACCCCTTTTACGTGGCACCATAATTTGCTCCGTCCATTCCTTAATATCGCCATCCATTTTCTTAAACTTAGCGATTTTCGCGTTCCCATATCCATTTGCTGTGTATCTGCCTTTCGCGAGGGTAGTACCATGTTTCCTTTTCATATGTTTATTGCAGTTAGACCAGCAACTGAAGTCCATATTACAATCACCACACACATAAGGCCTGGCGCCCGTATGGGTCACTTCATGATTTTTAAGCACAGTCTTGAATTTAAACATTTTATTACAATATTGACAACTATACGGAAATAGGTTCGTGTGGGTGATCATGTGACCTTTTAATTGGTCCTTCAGTCTAAAACATTTGTGACATTCCGCACACTCAAAAGGTTTGCGATCGTAATGCGTATTAACATGTTTCTTCAATCGAGTCAAAGTCAGAAAGGATTTCTTGCAAATTCGACAAATCTGCGGATCAGGATTGTCGTGTATCAGATTGTGGGTAGTCAGAGCGCCTTTAGTAAAGAATGACTTGCCGCATCTGTCGCAAAAGAAGTCTCTATAGCGATCTGTATGAAGCTTCTTATGAGCCCTCAGGCAACTAAGGCTCTTCGTTAACTTCTGGCAAATACCACAAGTCAAATCGTGTTCCGTTATCGGGCGCTCACGTCTTCTAAATGGTACTCTCTTTTGTTTAGGCGGACCGTAAATGGCTTTATGTTTCTCAAGGTCGATGGAACTTTCAAATGATTCACCGCAGATGTCGCATTGCTGGTTTATGTGTTGAGCTACATGGATGATATTATCTTCGTTGAACTTGTGGTTGCAGTACTGGCAATATAATCTAAAACAAAAGGTATAATTAGTCACTTGTTTGTACAAAGTGTTACACATAATATATTAAATGATAATAGTGTACAAAGGCGGACTTCTTATCCCATGAGGGTTAAATAATTATAAAAAATAAATATAATTGCAGGAACTTGTCCCATATCAATTAACATAGTAGCAGACCAAATTCGACGACAGGACAGGACGACCGGTTGGTGTAGTGGATAGCGACCCTGTCAGCAAAACCAAGTTGGTGTAAATGTCCGAAATATTTATTAAATATTTATTTATTATTTATTAAATATGTTTATGCAAGTCGGCACAAACCCCATGCAGCTTATGTGAACTACGAGACTTGTTACATACAAATGATGCTTGTTTCTAAACAAAATACTCGTTTGTAAACACTTAATTGTACAAAAAGGCAATACTCACAAGCAGAGTAAGTTTTTTTTTAATGCACAATGGCTTGGTACATGACCTCAATCACACCTGATGTTAAGTGAAGTTGAGCGGAAAGTGGAAGCGTACTGACCCGGAAACCCCAACACATTTGGGGGACTGGCTATATTATCTCTGACAACCGGAACACAACAATGCTATTAACATTGCTGCTTGGCGGCAGATTTAGATAAGATGGTGGTAGCTAGCCAGGCGGACATTTAAAATGCCCTAACACCAACCAAACCGAGTACTTAAACATGTACCCCGCTGGGGATCGAACCCGCGACCTCCGAATCGTAAACCCAATGTTGTTTACATTGAGCCACGGATTTGGTTGAAATAGTACCAACACTACCATGGGTTTTGTCTAACAATAAACAAAACGTTACTTACTTTAAATTAGGCCTATGCTCCCAAACATGGTTGAAAAATATCGTGAAATCATCCAATCTTTGGTCACAATCGCAGCATTTAATTCCAAAGCATTTCATATGAACCTCTTTTAAGTGACATCTCAGTGACGTCACATCTGAAACCTTCACACCACAATACAGACATGTCCCTGGGTAATCGCTCCAAGACTCTATCTTCATATCCTTTACTTCATGTGAAACTGATTTTGGCAATGTAGCAATCTTAGATTGTTCTTTCCTTTTCTTTTTCATATGTTTTAATGACTGGTATTTGTTTATATGTTTTTGTAGAGAGGTTTTAGTTTGGAACGTTTCCCCGCAAGTTTGGCAGTGCGGTTGTGTTGAGTGGTGCGATATGTGGTCTGTGTTAGGTTCTAGTTTCATGTTACAGTACTGGCAGTAGTCACTAGAAATAAAAAATATTTAATTTAGAGACTTAAACTACTAGTAAATATGAAAAGCATATAGTTGGCTTGGACAAGGCCCATAGCTCGAAGAGCAGATAGCCAGTGGGGCATTAAAGTTCTCGAGTTGAGACCACATTTTTTTTGGTTGGTGGTAGGGCATTTTAAATGTTCGCGTGGCTAGCTACCACCATCTTATCTAAATCTGCCGCCAAGCAGCAATGTTAATAGCATTGTTGTGTTCCGGTTGTCAGAGATATGATAGCCAGTCCCCCAAATGTGATGGGGTTTCGGGGTCAGTACCTCAACTTCATTTAACATCAGGTGTGATTGAGGTCAAGTACGATCCGGTTGTAAAACAGGCATTATCCAATATATTAGCAATTAGTTTAAAATGTAAATATTTTATTCCTATCTGATATCATAGATAATAAAAGACCTTAACTTTAACGCTTACCCAAGATTTTCTCTATGCTGAATCGCATGCTCGGCAAACTCTTTAAAATTGTTTGAAGGAGTATCACAATCAGCACATTGAAAATTATTACATTTCTCATGAACCTCCTTAGTGTGCTCCCTTAACGTAATTATACTATCAAATGTTGTATTACAATCCTTACAAAACCAAGGATATGAGTTCCAGGATGTGTCTTTGGTATCGCTCAAGTTAGTTTGCGCAAATACGCTATCATCAAACATATTTTCATTAGATATCTGTAAAGTGTAATTCATTGAATCTTCACAGATAAATTCTTCTTTAACGCACTTATTAGAGCCACCATAGATGGGATAGGAGTCGTCATCTTGCTTCAAGTTATCGGTAAGAAGATTAGCGAGAACATCTTGAGATGTTTTGATTTTAGTGAAAAATTCGTGTGCGGTGGTTAAGGAATGATAGCACGAGTTACATACTGTTCCTGGTAGATGTTTCACAGATAAATCTAACCAGTTAATGGCGAAAAAAGTCAATTTTTCAATAATATCGTTACGGACTGAGTTAATTTGTGTTAAATCCAATACTTGGTAAATAGGTTTCTGTTCGGCACAAAATCTGCAGTATATCAATTTAGAACCACTCATTTTGTTATTTGTATAGATAACTTTCTACCCAGATATTTGCGTTTACCCTGATCCCTATATAGTCTGAGGTTTACCCAAAAACACAAATCATAACCTTGCTTCTCACCCATCAGCTGGTTTTAATGAACACCAGTGACAGTTGACAGTGACTTTTTTTTTTTTCGTTTTAGTTTCTCCTCTAGGAGAAGGCAAAGGGATCTAGCCCATAACAGCCATGTCTTATTTATCTTATTTCTTCAGTTTGTAAGTCAGTCTCAGTCAAAACAAGTAATTCGTCGTATACTTGGCGTATACAGAGTCTAGTCACGCTCAAGTCATTCTTCAGTACAGTGGCAGAATGCTTTACAAAAGATTTTGGCGGCTTCTTGTGGGAACCCGAAAGCTCCGTTACGCACTTTAATTTACACTTCCCTTCACTTGTACACCATCACTGACGTTTGCTGCACATTATTCTGCCATTATTAGGCTTCAAAGCAGAATGCACAAATTATAAAGAAAAATGCTACTTCACTCGCAGTTCCCGCCAAAAAGCCACCTAATATTTTTTTTTATTCTCTCCTCTTGGAGAAGGCAGAGGCACCTACGCCCATACAGCCATGTCTTATTTATCTTATTTCTTCAGTTTGTAAGTCAGTCTCAGTCAGAACAAGTAATTCGTCGTATACTCGGCGTATATAGTCTAGTCACGGACAAGTCTCTACATTCCGCCTTTTCTTTGATTTCCTGATACGACACGGCATTTACTTTATCCTTTATTTGTACTACGTATGTTCTTCTAGGCTTTCCTCTCTTCCTCTTCCCCTCCACTTTTCCTTCAATGATGTTCTTGATGAAGTTGTCGTGTCGTATCAGATGACCCATCTGTAAATTGTCATTCGCATAATACCTCTCTACTCTGTGGCTCTACCCGCGAGTGTTATTTTCGTGTTACCGACTATTTTGGTATAGGTACATTAGACAATTTCAGTACATTCTACCTTTGCTTGTTATTTACATCCCTCCAGTACTCGCTTATACTGGCGAGTTTTTTTGCCGTAAGGAAAACAATAGGCCATATTAGGTAAGTGAAATAGAAGTTATTGGACAGGTAGTAAATATGCCACAGATTTATTAATACAGCCCTATTAAGTGTTTAGGGTTCGCTGAGGTGCGCCCACAAACAAATAACATTGGTCTGTGGGTGCTCCTTAATCCCATTTTTTTTACCGTAAGAAAAAAAATTGGGCATATAATGTAAGTGAAATAAAATTGGTAGTTTTTTTTTTCAAAACCATCATCGTATAAATCGTTAAATGTGTCATTTAACGGACGCGTTTGTAGCCTATTCCACATAATTACATCATAAAATTAAATAAATAAAGAAAACTTGGAGAAAATATGAGTTCCTCGCACATCATTATAGGGTCTAACAAAATTAACCCGACTTTGGCAATTGCACCTACATGGCAATAAAATAATATATTAAAAAAAAAAAGCACTAAAAATTTAGTTACCGAGTAAAAAAATTAAATGTAAGTGCAAAAGAAAATACAAATTAACAGACTTACTTCAGTTCGATTGTACCTTATTTTATCAATAAGAAAAATAAAGGCAACGTTCATATGGAAGACGTCAAAGGGGGTGGCGGGGCACAGGGCGCAGCCAATCACAGCAAGCGCCGCCGGCGGCGAGCGGCGAGTGGTCGCCTTTCGGCGTCTTCAAAGATACCGCGGCACGTGTTTGTGTGTTGTGGCAAAGTACTTAGAGCGCGCGGCCATTAAGGTCCAACTCACAAAATTTACATTTCTAAATTTTATTTTTTCAATGAAATCTGTTGGTACGTTCTATACATACACTCTGCAACGTTTGTCGGATTAATTTTGTTAGACATTCATTAATACGGCCGGCGCGTCTTTTTGAAAAATAATAATTTAAAACAATATGAATAAAGAAATAGTACTGAGACTGCATTTGCTGCTAAATATTCTGCCTTTATTACACAACAAAGCTCAAGATACACAAATTTCAGGAAATATATTACGCGCCGAAGTCTATCCATAAAGCCCGACGTGAAGTTATTCATTTCGCGTACAATATCATTGATCAAGCTTAGTTTCCTCATCTCGCCGTCTGATCCAACGCCTGACCGTATTACGCTGAAAATAAAATTGGAATTACAATGTGAGAAATGCGAAAGTCCAGACTTTAACACCAAAACAGCTCAACCGATTGTTTTAAAATTTGGCACAGAGTAACCTGGGGCCGGGAAATGAACATAGTACACACACAACTGACTCCCAAAATGGAGGGGGTCGGGCCCACGATAACTTCCACGTCGGCGAAAAGCTAGTATTGATATCATTCGTGTTTTTTTTATATTGGATAATAAGGATTGCATTTATTTATCAGTCAGTATGTAGCTACTACTGCTTCGGAAAGGGAAATCATCTGTGGCAAAAGAAGCAGCGCCAGGAACCCTCAGGATCATCATAAGTTCTTTACTTTTTAAATAAAAGCAAATCCCAACTAATATGATAAATGCGAAAGTTTGTGAGGGTGTATGTTGGTATGTATGTTTGTTACCTCTTCACGCATATACCGCTGGACGGATTTAGATGAAATTTGGTTGGTAGAGAGAGGACCTGGATTAACATGTAGGCAAATTTTTTTGCGGACCCGATGTTGATGAAATGATGAAGTCGCGGGCGAAAAGCTAGTAACTAATACAATTTTATTATACTTTATTATTATACAGGGTGTCCCTGGAAGTATGGATCAAATCGAACAGGGGCATGGGGAAGGTCATTCCCAAACTTAAGCTGAAAAAAAAAAAAAAAAAAAAAAAATTAAAAAAAAATAAGAAAAAAAAATTAATTAATTATTTTTAATTAAAAAATTAAGCTGATAGCTTTGCTAGTTTTCTTTTAAAAAATTTTTTTGTATAAGCACTTCGATAATATGAAAATGTAAAAAATTGATCATAACTTTTGAACCGTCAAAAATGGCACCGACATTCATAGGGTTAAAAAGTTTGGGAATGACCTTCCCCATGCCCCTGTTCGATTTGATCCATACTTCCAGGGACACCCTGTATAATATATATTATACAACCCCGCCCCTACGACCGTCGGGCCTACGAGCAATGTGTCCCGCCCACTGCCAATTCTTCGGGCTATATCGGCCCCCTTGATTCGCCCGCGGATCTCCTAATTTCTGATTCGATCCCGCAGTGACTCCGACCATAGCTCTTTCAATTTCCCTTTGGGTGACCTTGAGCCTTCTTATGAGGCCCATAGTGGGCGACCACGTCTCATCGCGACCTAATCGCGAGGTACGCGCGCGAACAAATCGCACCTCCACACTCCTCCGTAGTAACTCCTGTATGCCAGGATCAACAGTGGTATTCTGCACGGCGCCTACTGAAGGTAGACGGTGCCCTACGTGACTCTATTGCTACCTTGGACCCCAAACTAATTAAAGAAAGAATTTAAGGGTGAAAGAGTAGGAAAGAAAGTCCCACTTCCCCCCAACAAATGGGAGCTAATGTGACGCAACAAGCCAAAGCGACTAACCCTATGGAGGGAGCCAAATAGGGTTACCAGATTGGCTGGACTTGGCTGGATTGTCCAGCAATATCACACGTTGTCCAGTGTCCCGGTTTTAGGCAAATTGTCCAGATAAAAATAAAAAGCCGCCACCGCCGCCGCCGCCGCCGCCTCACGCGAACAGCTCGCGGTACGTAGTTTCCTTTGTTTTTGTTTGCAAGTTTGTTTGTTTTGCAAGGTGTTTCAGTTGTTCAGCTCATTAGTTTATATTTTCGTTTTTATTATGATAATTATACCTAAGTAAGTACAAATTACTTAAATATATGTCTTATTTCGGTTGATTAATGCTGATTTTTATTTTGTCCAGCCTAAAATCCTTTTGTCTAGATATTTTAGAATATTGTCCAGAAAATTTGATTTCTCAATCTGGCAACCCTAGAGCCAAATGAAGCTCGTCTCCCTAATTTAATACACCACGGACAGCGCCAGACCGCAGCGAGCGTTGATGATGGGGTAGCAGAAGGCTACCGCAGGTAAAAGTGCCAATAGTAGGTATGTCAGAAGCGCTTGTACGCTCGGAAGTTGTGGCGCGCGAACGCCGGCAGAAACTAAGGCCCGCATTAATAAACCAATCTCAATACAAGTCTTGAGGCTGTATCACCCCAGATGTGTCTTAAGAAGTTGACGCTATCTCAAGCTCCGTGTTAATTTATAAACCAATCTTGAGGTTTACTCAGCTGATATCACTTCTGAAGTGTACGCCTCAACGGCGAATGAATGCGTCTTGAGTTTCGTTTATTAATACGCGCACCTCTCAAGTGAGTACTGCTTGAGTGTGTATGTGCTTGTCAGGTGTCAAGTTAGGTTTATTAATCAACACGTTTACTTGAGACCAGTCATAAGACTGTTCTCAAGTACCCAGTTGACAGGACACTCGTTCACTATCACCTCTACATTTGCTCCCCGGTTTTGCTTACCGACACATTTAAAAGTCGTGATATATCTCTTATGGCGTGCCCTTCAGCACGGAGTTCCACTATCCTCGTTCTATGATCCACCAGTACCTCTGCAGCCAAACCTTGGACAATTAAAATTTTGTGTAAACAATGGACGCTACATATCAACCGTGCTATTCTTGCTATTTATAAATTAGGACCTAGAGTGTCTCTTAGAGATAAGTTTAAGGAAATTAAAATCTGACTATTTTAAGTGTACCCTGTGTACCTACAAAATAAATCAATTTTGATTTTTTTTTATGCAATTTCATTTGAATATGACATTAGATTGTTATTGTAAAAATAATTTATTGAGAGTCAATGGTTTTAATATAAGGGTCTCTTGTACTATCGGCTTTAAATAAAGGTATGACTTTACTGTGCTACATCAGATCAGGAAATACGCTATCATCAGTACATTTATTAAAACCCGTTAATAAATTACAGTTATTCGGTTTTACTAGGGGCCGCTCCACAAGCGATGCAGGTGACGAGCTCTTACAGCATATTTTTGAGGCTTGGGAAGATGCGCGGGATGCTATAGAAGTATTCCACGACTTGTTCAAGACCTTTGATTGTGTTCATCATGACATTTTAATCATAAAATTACATAATTATTGTGTAACCGACCGTGCACACAAATTTCTGAATTCTATACTTATTTAAGTTTTGGAGTTCAGAGTTGAGTAGACATCATCCGGATCTACAGTCACAGTCTGTACTCTGTATGAGCGTACCACAAGGCTCTAACCTTGGACCATTTTTGTTTTTGGTTTATATAAATGGTTTGTCAAGCCTTGTAAGGGAAAAACAAGAAATAATATTGTTTGCTGACGATAACTAGGTATTCTTTAAACTGTCAGTATTGCTGCTTCATGACAGACTTAGATGGTGATAGCTCGCCAACCTTGTTACGTAAGGTTTTAACCACCTGCCTACACCATATAAGGTCTAACAAAATTAACCCCACAAACTTTGCAGAGTGTATGTATAGTATATAGAATATAATAAAACATTAAAGTTAACAGATTTTATTCAAAAAATAAAAATTTTAAATGTAAATTTTGTGAGTTGGACCTTAATGGCCGTGCGCTCTAAGTACTTTGCCACACACAACACAAACACGTGTCGCGGTATCTTTGAAGACGCCGAAAGGCGACCACTCGCTGATCGCCTCCGGCGCTTGTACTAATAGATTAAATTAGACTATTAACTAACTAAACTAACTAACTTAACTAACTTTTTTTCTCATTGATAAAATAAGGTACAATCGAAATGAAGTAAGTCTATTAATTTGTATTTTCATTTGCACTTACATTTAATTTTTTTACTCGGGAACAAATTTTCAGGACTAGTTTTTTTTATGAATATATTATTTTATAGTCATGTACGTGCAATTGCCAGTTTGTCAGGTTAATTTTGTTAGACCCTATATACAATAAAATTTCAGTATTATTTTCAAATCTCCACATCTTAGATAACTTACTTCTTTTCCGTCCTACTTTCTTTCTTGGCTTCAGTATTTGTTCAGTCCATTTCTTTGTGTCTTCATCCATTATGTTATTTTCAGGGTTACTTTTATCTTTAACAAGCGTAGTACCATGTATCCTTTTCATATGTTTATTGCAATTTGACCAGTTTGTAAACTCTTTACTACAATCACTACACGAATATCGCTTTACGCCTGTATGACATAATAAGTGATTCTTATACAGACCCTTAACTTTAAACTTTTTTTCACAATGTTGACACCGGAATGGAAATGAGTCAATGTGGAAAATCATATGGCGTTTCAATTCGGATTTTATTCTAAAACATTTGTGGCAATGGTCGCATTCAAAAGGTTTCCGAGTGTCATGCGTTCTAACATGACGTTTCAGATTTCTCAGATTTCCAAAGGATTTGTTACAAATTTTGCAGGTTTCTGGATCTATATAGGGCGTGTGGACTTTAATGTGTTCTATTAGGTTGTACTCGGAGACAAAAGACGTGCCACATTGATCACAGAAGACATATTTCTTTCGATCGGCATGCAACTTCATATGACTCAGTAGGGAATTCCGACTCTTAAACAGCTTATAGCAAATATTGCATTTCAAACTTTCTTTATTTATGGGTTGCTTGGACCTCTCAATTGGTATCCTCTTTGGTTTAGATGGGATAGAAATGGCCCTGTGTCTTTCCAATTCCATGGGATTTTGAAAGAAATCGCCGCAGACATTACATTGTGATCCGCTACAGGATACACATACATGGATGATGTCCTCACCTTGAAACTTATGGTTGCAATAGTAGCAGTATAATCTAAAAATTAAACAATAATGTATTAAGTTGCCACTTCTACGCCTTGGAGGGAGATAATTATATGCTTTTATAATAAGGTTCCAGTACATAGACATTCAAATTTTATCATTAAACAGGAACTATGCGTAAAAGGGTATAATAACATTTCCCACTATCTAGATGTTAAGAATGCATGGAAATGAACCGCTTGTCGATATCCAGTTTATTATTTGCTTTTTTTCTATCTTGAATCATAAATGATATAAATACTTATTTGAAAAACTACCCCTCAGTTTCTTGCTTGTTAAGATGTCGTGACGTTTTCAAATATTATTTTTTAAAGTACATATAAGTAATTGGTTTATCTGTGGCGAGTTTGAATTCACCACAGATCATCATTTTCCTGCCGTTATCCCATTCTAGGTGTCACATGTCTTCCTCTTCCACTCTCCTCTATCAGCAGTCATTTCCGTACTCACCCCTTTCACATACATATCATTCCTCACGCAGTCTACCCACAAATTCTTCGGTCTTTCTCTACCTCTGTATCCCTCCACTTCATACTTAGCACTCGTCTCGTTACGTGCCTTTCCATCCCTCCTCAGAATGTGCCCAAACCATGCTAACCTATTACTGCTCAAGTTTTCTGTTATTGGTGCCACTTTCAGACTTCCACTGATATACTCATCCTGATCTTATCCATTCTAGTCACACACACCACACATCCATCTTAGCGTTCTCACCTCTGCCACATGTATTCTACTTTCATCCGTCACTATAATTGCCCAACATTCAGATCCATACATGGTGACAGGTCTTATGATGGTTTTGTAAAGTTTCCCCTTGAGGTTCAGGGGCATCCGTGGGTGAATACGTAGTCCCCGAAACCTGTCGCCATCCATCCAGCATTTATCCTGTTCCTCACGTCCTGGTCATATTGCCGTTTGAATTCACCACAGATAAATCAATTAATTAGTTTTGTGCAACTCAAGTTGTGCAGTGGTATTCAAGTGATGGTATGAATCCGATATTGAAATATAACAAACCGTCTAGGTATTCAACTGAATGGCTAGTTTATGCATCTGCCTATGACATATAAATAAAGACATTCTTACTTCAAATTAGGCCTATGTATCTTTGTAACATGATCAAAGAACTCGGGGTAATCAAAAAAGTTTTCATGTCCATCTTCGTAGCAATCAAAGCATCTCATTCTGCAGCATTTCATATGAATATCCTTTAGATGACTCCTCAATGAGCTCTGATCTTGAAGCCTTATGTCACAGTACTGACAAATCCAAGGGTATTCGTTCCATGACTCTACATTTTCAGGTTCATTGTCTAACTCCACATCATGAGAAATTTTCTTAGGTGGAGGTATCTCTGTCGTGGGTGTTATTTCCTGCTGTAGTGATTGGTAGATCCTATTATGCTCTTGGAGCAAAGTTTTAAGTTGAAATAGCTCCCCGCAAGCTTGGCAATGTGGTTGGGACATGTGAAGAGACACATGATCAGTATCAGGTTCAAGTCTCATGTTGCAGTATTGGCAGAAGTTACTGGAAAGGAAATATAAAAGCAATACTTGCAACATATACAGGGCGTCCCAAAGTTATGGGACATGAAGGGGAAGTACCTTAAATATCGTAGATAGTGAATTTTGCTCAAAGAAGACTTTATGTTATTTTTAAAAGTTAGTAATTCTGCATTCATAGATTTTCTAAAAATTACTTGCTTCGGCTGGGAATCGAACCGACTTAAATGTGAAAAAAAAAACACCCTACTTTTATGATGCCAATTGAAAGAATAGCTAAAAAATAATAACTCTGCCTAAGTAACATAGTATTTTAAAAGAAAGGAACAACGTGAAATTAATCATTTTAATCAAATAAAAAACATACATGAAACTGCCGTAGTCAATTAAGTAGGTATTTTTTTGTAAATTAATTAATTAAATGCTCAAAATGTGATCCCTCTTGTCTTACGCAAATCGCCAATCTTTTAATGAGCCCGCTGCCTGTTGATTTTCTAATCATTTTATGGTGAACACTCGATGTGATATGGCACAATTCTGTTTGCAACTCGCCTACGTTCTCGTATCGCTTTTTGTATAGCATATCTTTCACGTATCCCCAAAAGAAGAAATCTAATGGTGTGAGGTCCGGGGATCTGGCCGGCCATCTAATCGGTCCATTTGTACCAATCCATGTAGGAAAACATTCATTTAGAAAATCTGCTGCTCTCCGACTATTATGAGCCGGAGCTCCATCTTGTTGGAAAATTAAGTTTTCTTGCTCCGCCGCGGAATGGTTTCTTATCTTATCCCTTAAAATTTGAAGTATTCCTAAATACTTTTCTGTGTTCAAGGTTCCTTGGTAAAAATGGATTAAGAAAACCCGGTTTTTTAAAAGTCCGCACCAACAGTTGAGTGAAAAACGCACTTGGTTATTAGTTTCAGTCACTCGTAGGGGATTTTCTTTAGACCAAATACGATTATTGTTGCGGTTATACATACCGTTATTGCTAAAGTTAGATTCGTCTGTCCAAATAATATTATCCAAAAAATTTGGATCTTCGAGCAATCGTGCCTGGATATCAAGACAGAAATTTTTTCTCCTTTCTGTATCGCCCGGAAGTAATTTTTGAACCAATCGTCCTTCAACATAACTCTTAAAACCGTGTTTTTTTAATACACGGTGTATTTTACTTTTTGAAACTCCAATTTCATGTTCTCCTTCTCTCACCGATGCTTTCGGAAAAGCCGAAAAGTAAATTAAAATACCAAGTTCTTCGTCGTTGATCGTATGGTTTTCTTGCTGTGGTTCTCTTGGGCGTTTATCGAAACGTCCCAGAGTTTTCAAATTGTTCACAAGCCTTTTCAAAACTTTACGAGACGGTATTTGTCTATCAGGATATTTTACGCCATACCACCGCAAACTTCTAGAGATATCTTTATCGTTCAAAAAATATGCTTCCATTAGATCAAAACTTACTTGATATGCCATGTTCGCAATAAATTAACACAATAACACTTGTGTAAGTGAATTGAGACTAAACAGATCAATATCCGAAAAACAAACGCTCGCACATACTGTTCCATTTTCAAATTTAAGAACAACATTTAAAAATATTACTTCTTTTTAAAATATCTTAAAAAGTATGCATTCAAACAAACGCTGTCATAAACTGTTCCATTTTCAAATTATAAATTATTTATTTTTGTTTTTAATTTGCCTTCTGTCTAGCTTACAGAGGACGTATTGAAATACAAGTTTTATCATTTCATCTACACGTGCACTTATAATAAGGAAAACTATGTTAGTACCTATTTTATGAAGTGGGTACTTATTTACGAATAATCAATGCTACCTTTGGAATGATAATATCGCTACTTTTCGAACGTCGTCGGCAATAAATAACTTTCTTGAAATTTGACTCAATCATTTTATGTTGTTCCTTTCTTTTAAAATACTATGTTACTTAGGCAGAGTTATTATTTTTTAGCTATTCTTTCGATTGGCATCATAAAAGTAGGGTGTTTTTTTTTTCACATTTAAGTCGGTTCGATTCCCAGCCGAAGCAAGTAATTTTTAGAAAATCTATGAATGCAGAATTACTAACTTTTAAAAATAACATAAAGTCTTCTTTGAGCAAAATTCACTATCTACGATATTTAAGGTACTTCCCCTTCATGTCCCATAACTTTGGGACGCCCTGTATAATGGGTGGAACTATAACTAGACTACTCTTGCTTTGACCTGTTATCTAGAGTAATTCTAAATCTACTATTCATGAAATCCATGCAAGTCTTAATTTTACCTACAATGAAGACGGCTCTTAGTATTTCAATCTAGCAGTATTTCTTTATAAGAAAAAACCTCATTAGACAAACAAATTGGTTGGTGGTAGGGTATTTTAAATGTTCGCCTGGCTAGCTACCACCATCTTGTCTAAATCTGCCGCCAAACAGCAATGTTAATGCATTGTTGTGTTCCGGTTGTCAGAGATAAGATACCACCAACTAAACCGAGTACTAAATATGTACCCCGAAATATGTAATCGAACCCGCGAGCTCCGAAACGCAAACCCAATGTTGTTTGCATTGAGCCACGGAGGCGGTTAAAATATGCAAAAAAATATAAAACTTTATTCACTAAAAAATAGTCAGAGGCACAATGTTAATACAAAGTTAGTAAATCCTTCAAAGGCAAATAATCATAAATCATTTATTTTTCCAGACAATAAGGTCCATCTGTGTTAGTACAGTCACCTATAACTATGTTAATAAACAGTGGTAGACATTGAAAATTTAAAATAACAATTATAACTTCAAATGTCAATTGAAAAATTAAAACATAAAAAAATCTAAATTGAAATGTTGAAAGTAAATTAGTTATATTAATTTGAAATTATTTTGAAAATTGAATTTTTATTATAGAAATTGTAGAATGTGTAATAATGTGCATGTCAAAATTATTATGTAAGTAAAATTCAACTATTGCGTGTGATCTGGGGCACTGGCACATGTAATGACAAAAAGCGCTTCATGGATGGCCCATCCACGCGGCCAGTCACTACAATCAAAGGGCAACGTATACACTTTTATAATAAGGTTCCAGTAGACATTCAGAATTTGCCTTTAAATAGATTTAAAACAATCATAAAACAGACATTCAAAAGGCTATTACAAAATCACTGACTACATAGTTGTTTTATTATTCATATAATATATTTTCCTATGATTGTCAAATAACAAATTGTAACGCATAATTTATTTAAAAACAGCAACCCTTGAGTTTCTTGCTCATTCTTCTTTGGGGGGGTCATCTTTGTGAATGAGCATTAAATTTATATTTATATTAAGCTTAATTTGTGACGTTTTCAAGTGATAATTTTATCCTATGAAATGAAATATTTTGATGACTTTAATATTTTAAGATACAGGCCATGACTTTATGGCCCGTATTAATAAACCAATCTCAATAAAAGTCTTGAGGCTGTATCATCCGAGATGCGTCTTAAGCAGTTGACGCTATCTCAAGCTCTGTGCTAATTTATAAACCAATCTTGAGGTCTACTTAGCTGAGATCACTTGAATGAATGACAGTCTTGAGTTTCGTTTATTAATACGCGCACCTCTCAAGTGAGTACTGCTTGAGTATGCACGTGCTTTTCGGGTGTCAAGCTTAATTAACGCGGGTTATTAATCAACGTTTACTTGAGACCGATCACAAGACTCCTCTCAATCTTGAGAATGGTTTATTAATACGGGTCTATGTATATTATAGGTATACTATACAGGTATACAGGGCGAAAATTTTCCAAGTGGATGTGCATGGCTAAATTTGAAACTTTGAGGAAAAAATGTACTCAAAGGAGTTTTGGGCCCAATTTTGATGAAAGCTAAAACTGCTTCATGGGATTTTTGAAATATCAATATTCCTGGCCACAAATCAAGCCCATTGATTTTGAAAAAAAAAACACTGTATTGTTACACTATACGATAGTGTTGCTAATAAGGACCGAATTCTGGGAAGTAATGACATACGGCAAACTCAAGGAAAGTTCAAATTTAAAGTTATTAATAAACTTAAGTTTATGGAACCTGTATTTCAGTATACAATGCCCTTCCCTTGAGATTAAACAAGATTAACCTATAGCACATAATGATAATTAACAAAACAAATGATATGGGATTGCAATACAAAATTTACTACATAAACTTAAACCAACATAAACTACATTAACAAAAGCGTAAATAAGACTAAGGCTACTTGGGGTCTGATTAAATTACATAATAATAATGAAATCAAAGAAACAATAGATTCAATAAAAGTAAACAACAGCTTAATAAATAACAAAATAAAAATTGCAAACTATATGAATAATATATTTAAATAAAACGTAGATCAAAATTACACAGATAATTACAAACCGCGAAGTGAAAAGGTCAATAACAGTATTTATCTCAGCCCAGTAAGTGTAAATGAAGTGACTGCGATAGTTAAAAGACTTAAAAATAAGAGTTTTGGTGTAGATGGAATCTCTATACAGGTAATCAAGGCCAGTATTGAATATATATCACAACCTCTGACACATATTGCTAATATGATGCTTGAACAGGGCTGTTTTCCTCAAAACCTTAAAAGTAACATTATAAAATCTCTGCATAAAAAAGGCTCACGCGATGACCCAGGTAACTATAGACCAATAGCCTTACTTCCAAATTTTTCAAAAATTTATGAGAAAATAATATAATATGTGCGAATTTCTGACTTTTTAGAAAAATATAACATTTTGGACCACCGACAATTTGGATTTAGAAAATCACGGTCTACTTCACAAGTTATTTACACTTTCTATAGGGAACTATGTCAGTCATTAAATGACAAATATGATTGTGCTGCTCTCTTTCTAGATATGTCCAAGGCATTCGATTATGTTGTACATTCTGTTTTGCTAAAGAAGTTAGAACATGTTGGTATCAGAGGAATTGCTAATGATTTACTACAGTCATATCTAACTGACAGACAGCAAGCACTGGTACTAAATTCTTATAATGCGCGTACTAAAATCATAGAAGAAGTAAAGTCTTCAAATAAAATCGTGGTTCGTGGAGTTCCACAAGGCAGTGTATTGGGGCCATTATTGTTTTTAATATATATTAATGAACTGACTAAATTAACTGTTCATTTATGTACTATGTTTGCTGAAGATGCAACTATTTTATTTATTGACAAAAAAAGAGTAATAATTGTTATCTTTTTTTTTTTTTTTTTTTTCTCTAATTTTGATTTAGGGACTTTTATACAAAGGGTATACGCCAGTCCCATCGTACCTCTTACTGACTTAATCTATTTAAATCTAATTTTAGCGAGACACCGATGACTTCACAAAGGCAAATAGACTCCGGGCAGCATTAGATTTTGGATGAGCTAGGATCTCATGGAATATTCCCCCATCTAGTCTATTTAGCCTCATCAGTGTCTTTCGTTGGTGCTCTTATTGAATCTTATTGTTATCTTAATAATGACATATAATCATTAAATGACCCTTTTGGGGTTGCGGGTGTCCATGGGCGGCGGTGATTGCTTTCCATCAGGTGACCCGCATGCTCGTTTGCCGCCCTCTCATATAAAAAAAAAAATTAAAGGAACCAATATATTTTATAGTCTTAAGGAATTTTATTCTAAAAGACCACCATTGACATAATTATTAATAGTAATAATTTACCTGACGACCTGTTTGGTGTAGTGGTTAGCAACTCTGACCACTATACCAAAAGGTTGCGGGTTCGAATCCCGCTAGGGGCATATGCTTGTGTGATGAATATGGACATGTGTACCCGAGCTAAGGATGTTGTCATTTATAATAAGTATTTATTTACAAAAAAATGTATTTATGTAGTATATCAACCATCTGGTATCCACAACACAAGCCTATAGTTGCTTACTGTGAAACTAGATGGTGCTGTGTATATGTCTTACAATATTTATTTATTTATTTTATTTACTATTTAACTATAGTAAGTCATTATGATACTTACATAAGTGTCACTCTATGGCATCTCACATGGTCAATGAAGGCGTCAAAACAATTAACAATTGCATCACAATCAGCGCATTGAAAATTACAACATTTCTCATGAATTTCCTTACTGTGCTCTCTTAACACACTCATGCTATTAAATGTCATACTACAGGCCCTGCAAGACCAAGGGTACGAGTTCCAGGACGTATCTAAGTCAATGGGAACTATTCCATCTGAGATAAGATTTCCACTATCCAAGACCTCACTTTTAAATTCGTGTTTATAAAGTTCCAGATCCGTACAAGGCAATTCTTCTGTAAGGGACGTTCTTGAGTCCTCATTGCTGTGAGTAAAGTTGTCTTCTTGCTTCATGTTTCCAGTAAAGAGGTAAGTGAGAACAGTTTGAGAAGTTTTGATTCTGTAGATAAATTCGTACGCAGTTGTAAGGGAATGATAGCACAAGTTACATATTGTTTGTGGCAGGTGCTCCGCAGACAAAATAAACCATTTTATGTTCAAAAATGACAATTTTTCAACAATATCTTCACGAGTTGAGGTCGTTTTTGTTAAATCAATTATTTGATCTCCTGATTTTTGTTCGGCGCAAAATCTGCAGTATATCAATTCAGGGACACTCATTTCGGAAAATGCTTATTACATGAATTCATAAGCAAATCAACCAAAAACGAAATTGATTTTTTGGTTCTCTTCTTTCCATTAAATGGAATAAAACGAAATTGAAATAGATTCTTGTCCACAAAACAAACACACATTTAAAAAAAAGCAAAGTTTCATTAGGGTTACCAACTCTTCAAAAAATACTCTTACCTTGTAAACGTGGGTTTTTTTTTTACTTTTTACTTAATTTACTTCTAACGACTCATCCCAAACGAGTTTTTTTCACGACACTTGCCACGCTCCCCGCCGGCGATCGCGACCAAGTGGGTCGCGCTCATAAAAACTTAATTTATGGCTCTCTTGAGTAAACACTTAACAAAAAAACCACTGTGTCCCATAGTTAAACAACCGTAGAATTTGTTTCAAGCGTTTATTCAACCACGTTGAGTAGTAATTTATTTTACAATCTGCTTGTAAAGTTGAGGACAACAAAAAAATTCGAATCACTTAAGGAAATTTGATTTAATTTTAAATCTAAATCGATAACATATACTTTTTATATAGAAATAGAAAGTAGATGAGATTGTCTTTTTATCTAGTCAAAAAAAAATATATGATCGATGGGAAAAAAAATTCAAAAATCGCTAGTAATTGTGTCACATTATTTTACAATCCGTACAAATCGCCTCTAGATCGCGCGAGATATTCAATCCAGTGTTACACAAAATTGTTGATTTCTTGCTATTAAGTTGGTAGAATTGACTGAAATAGTGTTGCCCAGTGCCTAATTTCAATAATCCCACACTAAAACCACAGATACATGACCTATAATTTAAATGAGAGCAGAAAATAGGTAGCGCGGAATCTTGGAAACTGTAGTTTCCAGTGGCAAAGCTCGCTCGCGCCGCTGGCAACTGCAGTTTCCCGTAGCAACTTAGCGGCTAAGTTAATCTTGGAATATACCTTAGACGTGGTAGAGAGCAAATTTTGAGTAACCCCAAAGGTTTGACGTTTGTAATTTTTAGAATAATTTATTTTCATTGGACCTTGGCAACTCTTTCGAATTTAGCGACCTCGTGGGAGGCCTGCCCACAATTCGTCTTCCGGTTCAATATGAGTAAGAGGAAGAATATAAAAATGGCGGTTAATGGGCGCGTTGAGTTGATTACCCGTACTCTCGCCTCATTTCATGAAAATCTGGGAATTTCCCCGAAATTGGCTACACTCTAAATGTGCTCTGTCAAGTCTAATGTTTTTGGTTTTATTCACTCCTCTCGGAGTAGGCAAAGGGATCTAAGCCCATACAGCCATGTCTTATTTCTTCAGTTTATATGTCACGCTCAGCCAAAACAAGTAATTCGTCGTATACAGAGTCTAGTCACGGTCAAGTCATTCTTCAGTAAAGTGGCAGATGGTTTACAAAAGATTTTGGCGGCTTCTTGTGGGAACCCGAAAGCTTCGTTACCCACTTTAATTTGCACTTCCCTTCACTTGTACACCACAACTAACTTTTGCTGCACAATATTCTGCCATAAGCTTCAAAAGACAGAATGCATTTTAAAATGCAACTCGCGGAGATCCCTCCAAAAAGCCCTGCACGTCTGAAGTTAATCGGAGTAATTTTTTTAATGATTATTTATGGCACAACAGTAAAGCCATCAGCCTAAACACAAAAAACATAATTTAGTATTCTTCAGGAAAGTGGCAAGTTCTTCAGTAATGCTTTACGGAAGATTTTGGAGGCTACTTATGGGATGTGGGAACACGACAGCTTCGTTGCGCACTTTAATTTACACTTCCCTTCACTTGTACGCAATCACTTACTTATGCTGTACAATATTCTGCCGTTATTAGGCTTCAAAACTCTACATTTTCCTTTCTCGCAGATTTTTATGCTCTTTGGTAGTCATAAAAATAAAAATCGAAAGTTGAAATATTTTTAAACGATAAGATTGTTAAAAATATTTTCGATTTTAATTTTATTTAACCATCTAAAAATAACATAATATATTATTTTAACTTATTATAAAATAATATAAAATATTATATTATATATAACTAATTAAAACTAAGCAACTAAAATAAATATTTACGTCACATTAAAATAAAACAAACACCAGTTAAAACAATATTTGTTATCACATCATTGTAAATTAGTAGGTACTACTCGTACACTTCTATCACAGAGTACACAATCTAACGCTCCACGCGCGCAAGCGAAATACGAAAAGAACGCGCGTTTATTTCTGATACTGCGTACGTACACGGACCATATACACGATGTGGTCGAAGATGAAGCACGCGATCCTAGTAAATGCCCATTCACCCTGCTCTTGGAGATCCCCAGGTTGTAGGATTCAGGAAAGACTGACGCCGGAAGGGAGTTCCATGCCTTGGCTGTTCGAATGATTTTTATTTATGATTAACTGGATACGCGTTTGATCACTTTTGATAAATGAAGAGTCGAAGTTCTTGGTACGAATGTTCGGTATATTGACTATATACGGATGAAATCCCTCCCCACGCCTAGTGGTCCGTAGATGGAAAGGCTAAGATTATGTAATTCCAACGCACACTCCCCGAAATGCATCCTGTAAAAAACTGAGAGACAGGCGACTTTGCGACGGTGTTCAAGACTCTGCAATTTAGCAGTCATCGAACTATCACCTACGAGTCTCATGGCACGTGTTCCACAGAATCAAGTGTAGCTAGCTGGTACTTGGCTGAAACATCCCAGAGGTGACAGCAGTATTCCATGCACGAGCGGACCTGAGCCTGGTAAAGCACCAAAAGTTGTTTTGGTGTGAAATATCGCCTGACCTTAAGGAGAATGCCAAGCTTCTTAGCCGCTGTTTTAGCGTTCGATTCTATGGAGCGCCCAAAATTTAGATTGGAGGTTAACTCCATACCCAAAAAAGGATTATTTAGCATATTCCGCTATATCTCCGCCAGTTGAGAACAGATTTCGATCATTCTTCATTTGTTTAAAAGGGTGTGGCTCCATAATAATCTCATGATGCACCCCAAAGAACTGAATCCAATAGAAGTAGTCTGTTCTCAAGTCAGTAGATACTTCCTAGGTCACCACCTTCACTGTATCGCTTGATCCACATAGTGACTGTATTTCGCTGAAAATAATTTATCTAATTTAAATGATTTTGTGCAACGATCTACGGTTGAAATCATGTTTGTTCAAGAGTTGAGTAACATAAGGGGATGTTTAGTGAAGATGAGGTGGAAGGTGGAAGCGTACTGATCCGGAAACCCCAACACATTTGGGGGACTGGCTATCTTATCTCTGACAACCGGAACACAACAATTGAGATATAAGAACAAATTGGCTACCCCTATGTTCAGACTAAGCAAAGTTAATACATCATTTGTGGGACACTGTATACGCTTTTATAACCTTATACCTGAGAATATCATTAATCTAACTGAGAAAAAATTTAAAGATTATGTCAAAATAACATTAGCAAAAAAGGGTTATTATAAAATTTGTGACTACCTCAATGACAAACACGCTTGGTGTACTTCGACCAGCTCCCCAAAATTATAAAATTGTATTAGTTATATACTTTATTTTTAAAAAAATGAACAACAATGATTCTGTGGGTTTCTTGCGCCGCTTCTTTTCCCGCAGATGAATTCCCTTTCCGAAGCGGTAGTAGCTTGGACATACCGACTGACAGATAAATGCAATAAACTTTTTTTTATTTCCAGTAGATTTAAATTGACATTCAACAAATGATATCATGTATCTTACGTTGAAATAAATGCTTGAAGTTTGACAATGCTATTAACATTGCTGCTTGGCTAAAAAGAACTAAAAAGTGGCAACACTAAAAAAAGTTTATTATGGCAACAGTCATATTATGTTGTTGATAAACTGAACATTCCCACTAAGCGGTTTGGCTCTTCGTTCATAATGCGAACAGCCAAGGCATCAATCACCCTTCTGGCGTCAGTCTTTCTGACGTCCTATCATCGAGATGGACGAATAGGCATTTACTGAGACAGCGCGCTCTATCTTCTGTCACTTTTCATCAGTTGGGATTGTAAAACGTTTGATACGTTTTGTTTATTTTTAGGGATACCATTTTATACCGCCTCCACGGCTCAATGTAAACAACATTGGGTTTACGATTCGGAGGTCGCGGGTTCGATCCCCAGCGAGGTACATGTTTAAGTACTCGGTTTGGTTGGTGATAGGGCATTTTAAATGTCCGCCTGGCTAGATACCACCATCTTATCTAAATCTGCCGCCAAGCAGCAATGTTAATAGCGTTGTTGTGTTCCCGTTGTCAGAGATAAGATAGCCAGTCCCCGAAAATGTGTTGGGGTTTCCGGGTCAGTACGCTTCCACCTTCGATCTCATCTTCACTAACTTTAGGTGTGATTGAGGCCAAATAAAAAAGCCGTAAGTAATGGTCGATTGTCATAAAATTAAAAGTTTAAGATGAACAAATTGGTATCTCAAGTACTTCAAGTATCGCACCTCGTGATCATGACTAATTGTCTAATGGCGTTGTTCATCCGTCATTAAAGCATCAGTCAAAATCTGTCAATAATCTACCAGATTGAGTGTCAGCTCAGCATACACTGGCAGGATTACCACTTGACAGCAGGTTAGTCACATAATTTCCTTTCGGCTCTACAGAATACCAGCGTCGTGGTTGCTCCAACCCGACGCATGCTGAGTGGAGACCTTTTTGGATTTAGTATAGGTATTGTAAACTTATGTATATAATACTCTTTATAACAGAAATCCAAATAAATACATTTTTTTCTATTTTTTTTTTGTAATCTTGTTTTTATTTGTGGCTTTTGTACTCCCTGGGTGCCAGCCTCATTGATACATTCGCCTTTTTACACCTCACTCTCTTTTTGCAATGGACAATCCAACAAATTTATACAGACTGACAGCACTCCTACAGAGCATATCAGCCAATACACAGCTGAGCTGCCCATTGCATAACTCTAATAGTTATAAAAATAATAAAATAAAAATACTTTATTGCTCATCGATCAGTGAGGCCTTTTGAGTCCCGCACAGGTACAGCCCTGTCGCACGGGGCATCTCAGATATACCATACAATCTAGTAGGTAAGGAAAGTTGTTGTCTAATATCTGCACTCCGGTCACACTCCAACAAAAAGTGTAACACGTCATCTGGTTTATCACAAACTGTACACAGTGGTGACGGTTTAATTCCCATCATATGATACGATGATCTGACGATGACATTTAATTATTTAGCATTTAGTGAATTTGGTAATTTATTGATTAATTCTTTGGTATTAATTATTTAATTTTATTATTGTACACCTTTACTGGTATGCTATAGCTGAACCTATTATTGTAGTGTTACCAACTTGTCGAATACCTATAGTTTGCAATAAATATCTTTGACTTTGACTTTGATAAAATTGCATACACTGGCAGGGTTACCACCTGACAGCAGGTTCGTCGCATCATAAGAAACGGTTGTCCATCTTCAGGGTTACCACCACCAGGTACATTTTCTGTAAAAGGGCGTGAAATAAATAAAGGTCTTACCGACACATTTAATCGTCGTGATATTTCACGTTTGCTGTGACCTTGCTTGTGAAGTGAAACTATTCGGGCTCTTTGCTCCATAAAATAATCTGGGGCTCTTCCTATAAATATAGAATGAATAATTAGTAGGAAAAGAAAAAAAAAATTTCAACAAATTTTATCACAGTTATATAATATTCTAAAAACTAATCAACTTCAAAATAAAATTTAAATATTTCGGACACTTACACCAACAATCTAGTCCCAAACTAAGCAAAGCTTGTACTATGAATACTAGATAACCGATAAACATACATAAATATTTATATAAACATCCATGAGTCAGGAATAAATGTTCATATTCAAACATTTACCCGTCGCGGGATTCGAACCAGCAACCGTTGGTTTCGCTGACAGGGTCATTATCCACTACACCAATCGGTCGTCAAACTTTTAACTTTTCAATTTTTTATTGAACTGATGAGTGAACTTAAACTGAACGGACTTGATGTAGGAGTGTTTCACACTATTCTGTCCCTACCAAACTCAGAAAGAGCCAGGAAGTTATTCAGTTTTGTGAACTCATCGGTGTCTCGTTAAGTGTAGTGATTAGTTAAAGGGTACGATGGGATAAGTTCCTGTAAAAACTTTAGATTTAAAAAAAAAAATAATTTAATGGCAAACGGTTGTCTATATTAAAAATACTAATAACTAATATTCTGATTTGAAAACACAGTAATTCTGAACTGTGAAATCGATTATTGAATAGGTAACAACAGAACTCATAATGTTAACTTTTCTAACACAGGGACATATAATCATTCGCTGGACAGTTTTAAGGATACAAGTGTCCAAGCGATTTAGCCAAAAGCAGGTATTTTTTGCACTTGTCCTCAATTACACCTGATGTTAAGTGAAGATGAGGTCGAAGGTGGAAGCGTAAAACACATTTGGGGGACTGCCTATCTTATCTCTGACAACCGGAACACAACAATGCTATTAACATTGCTGCTTGGCGGCAGATTTAGATAAGATGGTGTGGTGTGTGATGGTGTTAGATAAGTTGTGCATAAAAAAAAACTTACTTTTTCGTTTTTCTTTTGGTCCTGGCCTTATTATTTGTTCCGTCCATTCTTTGATGTCTTCATCCTTTTCAATAGTTATTGTGGACACATTTTTGACTAGAGTAGTACCATGTTTCCTTTTCATATGTTTATTGCAATTCGCCCAGCACGTAAAGTCTCTATTACAGTCACTACATGCATACGGCCTTGCGCCTGTATGAATCACAATATGGTTTTTATACACATTACTGAATTTAAACTTTTTATCACAATACTGACAACTGTATGGATACAAGTCCATGTGCACGATCATATGACTTTTCAGATGACTCCTCACTCTAAAACACTTGTGGCAATGGTCACATTCAAAAGGTTTCAAATCGTTATGAGTCTTAACATGAAACTTCAATTTCTTCAGGCTCGCAAAGGATTTATTGCATATTTTGCAAATCTGTGGATCCGCCGTGTTATGAATCTCATTATGCGCTGTTAGATTGCCCTCCGTGATGAAGGACTTGCCACATTTATCACAAAAGAAATCTTTCTTTCTATCTGCATGCACCATTTTGTGAGTTCGTAGTGAATGAACACTCTTCAACAATTTGTTGCAAATCTGACACGTTAAATCTTTAACCGTTAAGGGTTGCTTAGATCTTTTAACAGGTATCCTTTTTGGTTTAGAAGGGATAAAGGTGGCCATATGTTCTTGTAATTCAGCGGGACTTTGGAAGAATTCACCACAGACATCACACTGTGATCCACTGCAGTGTACAGATATGTGGATGATGTTATCAACATCGCCTTGAAACTTATGATTGCAGTACTGGCAGTATAATCTGAAGTGAAAGAAATTAAGATTAATTTCCTTATAATTCCCATAATCCCCCAGCTGGCAGGACCTTTTCAATGATGATGGTTCACAATGATACTAAAGGTAAACTGGGATCTGACGGATGGGCTAGATCCCGGAAGAGTGGTTAAAGCTATCTAAATTATACAATTTATTGAAATATTTGAACTTATTATAATAATTTTTATTTTATTGCTACTTCAATGTTATTTTATATGCCTAACTTACTTTAATTTTACAAAGATACAGATTTTGAGTACAAGGGCAGACTTATCCAATAGAGGAATTTGTTCCAGTCTACAATAGGGTAAGTTAACACATTCATGGACACTGAATCAGACACAAAAGAAGTTTTGTTCAGTGTCCGTCAACGTGTTAAAAAACAGTAGATTGCCCAATCTAATGTAAATAATCTAAAATACAATTTACAGCTTAATTTAAAACAAATACCTACACACTAATAATATATGTATATAAAAAATAACATATTATTACACTAATACATACATAACTATACCAATAGCTAAGTAAATACCTTAATAAAATGAAATATATACCTACATACTAATAAAACATGAAAAAATTTCAAAAACAAAATTTCAAAATAATTATTTTGTCCTGTATCAAGGCCACGCTCCTCTATATCCATAATAAATATAGTACTTAAAACCTACTTCTAGTCCACTTAATTAAGATGTGATATTGTTTATTTTAATTCTTATAGGAATAGTCTAATACATAATAGAATTATAGACATATTTATATAAATAAGCAGATATGTTAATATGGAGACACCATACATCAAGAGTAGCTACAGCTCAAATCAAATCAAAAATGCTTTATTTTGTAGGTACACAGGGTACACTTAAAATAGTCAGATTTTACATTTTTAAAGCTACTGCTTGTTCAAAAGGCAATTTTCCCCTGAGAAGTACAAGCAAGAAACTTGAGAGATTGCTCTTTTAAAAAAAAGTTTTTAAATTACAAAATTATTAATTATTATTTTATATTATAATATTTCATTATTAATTGTGAAATAGCCTGGTTATGCGAACGGGCTGGTTATGTCCATGAATGTTTATCATCTAATTATTCTGATATTTTATAATATGCTTTCTTAATAAGCTTTTGTTTTAAGGTATCTTTAAATTTATTGAAAGGAAGATTTTGTATATCAACAGGAATCTTATTGAAAAAGCATATACATAACCCTTTGAATGAATTACTGACTTTGCGGAGGCGACTTATGTGACCTGCAAGTTTATCTTTATTTCTTGTATTGACATCATGTTTATCACTATTTTTCCTAAATGATGCTATATTTTTTTTGACATATATTAGATTTTCAAAAATGTATTGTGACGAAAAGGTCAGAATATTATAATCTTTAAAAACGTATTAGAACCCGAGAGCTTTTTGATGTCAGCGATGGGGACTTCCGATGTTAGTGATGGCAACTTTCTCACATGCAATTTTTTCATGTGTTCAGTTTATATTGTTGTAACGTCCTATATTTACCATATGAGCAATAAATTATGACTATGAAAGTCTACTATAAATTCCACAATGGTGGATAGGTAGACTAGTAGTAATACTTACGCAAGATACTCTCTGTGGCCTCTCACATGTTCGAAAAATGTGCTATAAAGTAAGAAAGAAGCGTTGCAATCAGCGCATTTAAAATTATTACATTTCCCATGAACATCCTTGCTATGCTCTCTTAATATATCCATACTGCCAAATGTTGTGCTACAATCTTTGCAAATCCACGGATATGAATTCCAGGATGTATCTTCTTTTATGGCGCTTACTTGATCAGTTGATGCATGAATATTACTGTTGTTCAAGCCTTCGCATTTTACTTCAGATTTATACAACATTGAGTCATCACAGTTTGATTCTGTTTTAATGTACGTGGTCGAGTCCAAGTAATTAAGGTTTAACTTGTCTTCTTGTTTCAATTTATCACTAAGAAGGTTAATGAGAACAACTTGAGATGTTTTAATTTTGGTGAGGAATTCGTGTGCGCTGTTAAGAGAATGATAACATAATTCGCATATAGTTTCTGGCAAGTGCTTAACGGATAAATCAAACCATTTTATGTCCAACAATGATAGTTTTTCAATAATATCCTTACGAAGCGAGGTTATATTAGTAAAATCAACTATGTCAGACTTTTGTTCGGCGCAAAATCTACAGTGGAGTATTCCAGAGTCACTCATAATGATAAAATAATTAAAATTCGTTAAATCAACCACTATCTTTGCTTTAACAGCACTGGAAATTGATGTAAATAAAGGTAAACAAAACAATATATATTGTTTTTTTTTTTTTTGTTTCATTCTCTCCTTTAGGAGAAGGCAAAGGGATCTAGCCCATAGCAGCCATGTCTTATTTCACATATTTCTTCAGTTTGTAAGTCAGTCTCAGTCAAAACAAGTAATTCGTCGTATACTTGGCGTATACAGAGTCTAGTCACGGTCAGGTCATTCTTCAGTAAAGTGGCAGAATGCTTTACAAAAGATTTTGGCGGCTTCTTGTGGGAACCCGAAAGCTTAGTTACGCACTTTAATTTACACTTCCCTTCACTTGTACACTATTACTAACGTTTGCTGCACAATATTCTGCCATTATTAAGCTTCAAAAGTTAGAATGCACAAATTATAAGACTTATAAAGAAAAATGCTACTTCACTCGCCGAGTTCCCGCCAAAAAGCCATATATTGTTTTTTTCTTTCGTTTTATTCACACCTCAAAGGATCTAAGCCCACACAGCCAAGTCTTATTTCTCTTATTTCTTCAGTTTATGAGTCAGTCTCAGTCAAAACAAGTAATTCGTCGTATACAGAGTCTAGTCACGGGCAAGACATTCTTCAGTAAAGTGGCAGAATGCTTTACAAAAGATTTTGGCGCCTTCTTGTGGGAACCCGAAAGCTTCGTTACGCACTTTAATTTACACGTCCCTTCACTTGTACACCACCTCCAACTTTTGCTGTACAATATTCTGCCATTATTAAGCTTCAAAAGCCAGAATGCACAAATTATAAGAATTTTAAAAGCAACTTCACTCGCCGACATCCCGCCAAAAAGCCTTTTTTTAATATTCATTGTCCTTTCGGACAGGCAAAGGGATCGAGCCCATACAGCCTTGTCTTTTGTGAATAATAAACAATTTATTGGACCAAAACACTAATAAATAATTCTTCAGTAGTGGCAGAAATTTTACGGAAGATTTTGCGGCTTCTTGTGGGAACCCGAACCATTTAATTCAATTAGTTATTTTCCAAACTAAGTGTTTACAATGATGTCTAAGGTAAATGGTGCTTATAACTTAGTCGCCCTGTTAGGGCACTGCGTTCAGAATGCTCAAATTTCAAGAAATAAACACATCATTGCTAAAACGCCATACATCATCATCTATCTTGCCGTCCAGCCCGGCAGGGTCATACACGACGCTGGATGCAAAACGATCGTGAGTAAGCTCGCTGGACGTCAATAAATTTTTTCAGGGAGGTCTTAAAATTGATGATGGCCTCATAATGATAGCATTGCTGTGTTCCGACTATTTAGGATAATATAGCCTGTTCTCGGGATGAATTGGATTTTTTCCGGATGTGCGCGCTGCCACTTTCGACCTTTCACACTTCACTTTTTGGAGGTTTTATGGCTCCATCGTGTTTGACGATGATTCTGCCATTTGTTTTCACATGTCAAGTGTATCTACCGCGCTTATAGCCAAGCTATCCGAGACGTCACTACGGAATTTGAACGGGTAATTACATTCACACCAAACGGCTTTTTGGCGGGATCTCGGCGAGTGAAGTTGCATTTTTGTTTATAATTCGTGCATTCTGACTTTTGAAGCTAGTGATGGTGTACAAGTGAAGGAAAGTGTAAATTAAAGTGCGTAACGAAGCTTTCGGGTTCTCACAAGAAGCCGCCAAAATCTTTCTGCCATTTTACTGAAGCATGACTTGACCGTGACTAGACTGTATACGACGAATTACTTGTTTTGACTGAAGAAATAAGACATGGTTGTATGGGCTTAGATCCCTTTGCCTTTGTACGCCGCGACCGCAAAGCGCTTGTTCTAAACTTAAAAAATTGCCGCATGACATGAGATTTTAGTGAAAAATAATGCTTCTTCGTTGTCTACAGAAAAGTTTTTTATGCTCTTTAATTCTCGCATATTTCATCATGCCATCCATCAATTATTTGATTTATAAGGAAATAGTAAAATGAAACGCATCCTGTCCTCTTTCTGATATAAAATATCTAACCACATCGTAACCATCGACCTCGGAGGTAAATGTGAACAGATTAGACTTTATTTAAAAAAAAACATAATAACTTGACCTCAGAGAACTTGACACTTATTGTCTTTGATTTTGACACATGACTTTGCATCACCGCCACCTTAAAAGGTTATTGGTACTAATTTTTATCATTGAAAGTCATCGAACGCGATTCGAACAGATTCGACCCAAAGAAGTACGTATCTATCTACTTTTAATTCTGTTAATTTTCTTTTAATAATTAATCACAAAATACACGACATGATACACTAGTGTTCACCAGTACCTACAGAGCCAGTAGTTGGTACATCGCAAAGGTCCTTAAGATTGCCGCACTCACGGTATCGATTGATCCACAAGTTGATTGTCTTGCGCTGGAAATAAACAAACATTATTTTTAACCAATTAGTTCTCTGTTCGTCTGTATGTATTTTTTTATACATATATTCTTGACGTTCTAGTCAATATATATTCATATATATTGACGACCCTGTTTGGTGTAGTGGTCAGAAACTCTGACCACTATACCAACAGGTCGCGGGTTCGAATCCCGCTAGGGGCATATGTTTGTGTGATGAATACGGGCATGTGTGTGTGTGTACCCAAGTTATGGATGTTTTCATTTATAATAAGTATTTATTTCCAAAAAAAAAAATGTATGTATGTAGTATATCAACCATCTGGTATCCATAACACAAGCCTATAGTTGCTTACTGTGGAACTAGATGGCGATGTGTGTATGTCTAAGGATATTTATTTATTATTATTATATTCACCCACATTTAAATTTTTTATTTTATTGATAGTAGTTACAGCATCATTATAAAAAATATTACACAAAATCTATAATCCAAAGTTAGGCCAATTACAGATTTTTCATTACAAGTCTTTTAAAAATTATTAGGTGGAAAGTCACTATTAAATAATAATCATGAATTCATGATACAATCTAGAGGTAAAAGTAACTAGTGAGTCAAGCTAAGTAATAATAATAAATAATTTAATCAATAAGCAATAGATTACAAATAAAAAATTGGTCAACTAATTCAATAAATATCAAATAATCGTCGCATGTATGAATTTCGCAATGTCATGTTTTGTGTGTGTGAGTGTGTGAGTGTGTGTGAGTGTATGTGCGCGTGTGTGTGTGTGTGTGTGTGTGTGTGTGTGAGTGTATCTGTGTGTGTGGTTTGGGAATGGTTCGATGAGAATGACTAGTCGCGCGGACAGGTGAGCGAGGCGGAGGGGGAGAACTGCAAACCGGCCGGCCGGCGGCGGCGTTGGCCGTCTCGATGTCGTAAACAACACCTACGAGCCATCTATTGTTAACAGATTTTGTCTCATTAGGATAGTGGAGTGTTAAGTGCGACGTGTATGGCTCCACATTAGACTGCAGCGTATGCAGTCAAAAAAATTAGACAAATATCGGACGTAAATACTTTAGTAAATTAGTATATTTTAGTTATTTCCATAGCCTAATGTCTTACGGTATCTTGCTGTGGGGAAATGCCGCGGATATAAATACAATCTTTGTTTTACAAAAACGAGCCGTTCGCGCAATTTATCAATTGAGACCTGCAGTGTCACTTAGAAACAGATTTAAAGAATATAATATTCTAACCTTTTCGTCACAATATATTTTTGAAAATGTAATATATATATGTCAAAAAAAATATAGCATCATTTAGGAAAAATTGTGATAAACATGATGTCAATACAAGAAATAAAGATAAACTTGCAGGTGACATAAGTCGCCTCCACAAAGTCAGTACCTAATTCATTCAAAGGGTTATGTATACGCTTTTTCAATAAAGTTCCTGTTGATATACAAAATCTTCCTTTCAATAAATTTAAAGATACTATAAAACAGAAACTTATTAAGAAAGCATATTATAAAATATCAGATTATTTAGATGATAAACATTCATGGGCATAACCAGCCCATTCGCATAACCAGGCTATTTCACAATTAATAATGAAATATTATATAATATAAAATAATAATTTTGTAATATAAAAACCTTTTTTTAAAAGTGCGACCTCTCGAGCTTCTTGCTTGTTCTTCTCAGGGGAAAATTGCCTTTTGAACAAGCAGTAGCTTTAAAAATGTAAAATCTGACTATTTTAAGTATACCCTGTGTACCTACAAAATAAAGCATTTTTTGATTTCGATTTTGATTTTGACTGCGCCACGAGTACTTCACACTGGGACAGTGGGGCGTTATGTACGTCACGTATGGGTCACATTACACTGCACCACCAGCACTTCAAAGTGGGACGTTATGTAGGACACGTATCTATTTATTTTCGGGAAACTGACAGTCGTTACATTATAATGTAAAGTAGAACCAAATACTCATGGCTTGTAATATTCGCCCAATTTTACTATTCGAATATTACGAATAGTTCAATCGCGACTATTCGAATCGTTCGAATATGACGAAGTTTTCGAATATTTTCTATCTAAAAAACAAAATAAGTAAATATAGCACATCACTCGTAGATTTTATAAAGTTCATAGACATCAAAGTAACATCGACTGATTTGTAAAGAAAAAACTAGGTTTTTCTAAAATGATTACTAGCTTTAATAAATAATCAGACTATTTTTGACCAGGAAAACACATAATATTTTAGTAATAAATAATATAATGTAAGTGCTTCTCTGGACATTAACACGAATAACAAATTAAATCAACTTCTATCTAAGTATAACTGGAACATTGAAATTCTCTTATTAACACAAATAAAATCAATAAAGTGATGGTGAAGATTTTGGCGGCCAAAAAGCCCAGCATGACCGTTAGTGAACGAATGACAGTCTAATTGATGGTGTTGCCAATAGCGAGAATTTAATTTGGCGTAAATTCACGGTTATATTTATTTTATTATTAAAGTTTATTCGAAAAGTTCGAGAAATTCGAATACTACTCTTAGTAATATTGGAATAGGTAAATGGGGCGAATATTCGAATACCAAGCCCTACATTGCATAGACAGAAATAGTCTCCACAGATAGTGGTGCACATTAGACTGCGCTACGAGTACTTCACATTGGGATAGCGACGTTATGTATGTAGGACACGTATGACTTACCGATACATTTAATTTACGTGATATTTCACATTTATTGACTCCTTTTTGATAAAGTTCAACTATCTGTGTCCTTAACTCCACCTTGCCTTCGACAGTGGCTCCTTAAACAGGACATAAATATATTCATTAACTCACGACGCAAAAAGAGGGGTGTTGTTAGTATGAAGCCTAAGACTGTCTGTGGTATTGTAATACTAAAATGAGTGAACCCGTCAAAATTGTAGTTCTGATTTTAAGTTTTCGTTCAATTCATTTCATGTTTTTTTTTTTTTTTTTTCCAGTAAAATATCAGTTTTAATAAATGAGTAGTTGAGGTCTCCTTGTAAGTATAGCACCCACCACCCAGTAAGTATAGTATAGACACCAATGTAAATAAATGTGTTGTGTGTATACTGTAAGTCGGATGTATCAGTGGAGACGTTTCAAGTACTTATTTGAGAGGTCACAGTGTACAAATGTATCTAGTATACGGTTGATAGTAAGGCATCTAATGTCCGTTTGGCTAGCTACCACCATCTTATCTAAAATCTGCCGCCAAACAGCAATGTTAATAGCATTGTTGTGTTCCGGTTGTCAGAGATAAGATAGCCAGTCCCCCAAATGTGTTGGGGTTTCCGAGTCAGCACACTTCCGCCTTCAGTGTCATCTTCACTTAACAGCAGGTGTGATTGAGGTCAAGTACAAACCCATTGTGCATAAAAAAAAAACCTATATTGTGGCAAAATGAATAATTTCGAATTTCGAAAGGGTGCTATGTGTTTCACGGCGTTTTGTGTGTGTGTGTGTGTGTGTGTGTGTGTGTGTGTGTGCGTGCGTGCGTGCGTGCGTGCGTGCGTGCGTGCGTGCGTGCGTGCGTGCGTGCGTGCGTGCGTGCGTGCGTGCGTGCGTGCGTGCGTGCGTGCGTGTGTGTGTATGTCCAATCTCTATCCAGATGTATCTCAGTAATGCATGCATACATACTTAGTTATAGTTGTATAACTTTTCAAAATAATGTGCCCAAACTTATAAGGTAAAAAAGGTTTCCGGGTAAGCGCAATTCCACCTTCGGTGTCATCTTCACCTAACATCAAGTATGATTGAGGCCAAGAGCTAAACCGTAGTGCATAAAAATGAAAGTGGGCAGTGTTCCTAAAACTTTAAAATAAAACACTTACTTCTAAAAGCTTTCCTATTTCTCTTGCTCATTATTTCCTCAGTCCATTTCTTAACATCTTCATCAGTTTTCATCGAATTAACATTCTTGATAGCATTTGGTTTGTTTCTACTTTTAGCTAAAGTTGTACCGTGTTTCCTTTTCATATGCTTATTACAATTTGCAATATTCGTAAAGTCTCTGTTACAGTATGTACATACAAACGGCCTGGCGCCTGTATGGATCACTATATGGTTATTAAGCACAGTCTTGAATTTGAACTTTTTATCACAATACGGACAATTGTATGGAAATAAGTCTGTGTGTACAATCATGTGCTCAATGAGATTCCTTTTCGCCCTAAAGCATCTGTGACAAAGATCACATTCAAACGGTTTCTTGTCATCGTGTATTTTAATATGTTTCCGAAGGCCAATCAAGTTCACAAAGGTTTTGTTGCAGATTTTGCATGTCTGTCGGTCCCTTTCGGTGTGGGTTTGATTATGTGCAGCTAGGGTATACAGTGAGGCAAAGGACTTGCCACATTTCTCACAAAAGAACTCTTTCTTTATATTATGCCATTTCATATGAATTTTAAGATAATTACTATTCTTCATTTCCTTATTGCATATAGTGCAGGTTGATTCATCTGGATTTACGGATTTTTTTCGTGTTTTGTGTGCTTCATTGGGTATATTTGTTGGTTTAGGCAAATTAAAGAAGGCCTTGTGATTTTGTAATTCGGTGATATCTTGGAAAAACTCGCCACAGACTTCGCATTGTGGTCTGTTGTTATGGGTAGCACTACATGTTTCTATGCTTTGGATGGCGTTGTCGCCAAAGTAATTACAATAATGGCACTGGGATCTGAAAAAAATAATTATTTACTTTTCAGGCAGTTCGTTCAAGAGGGCATCTGACTTAGGGGGGTTCATGGGAAGAGAACAGGTGGACGTAGAAAACTGGATAGCCAAAATGTCTTCCTTTACTGCAATTCCATACAATTGTCCGTATTTTTTAACCGCCTCCGTGGCTCAACGTAAACAACATTGGGTTTACGATTCGGAGGTCGCGGGTTCGATCCCCAGCGGGGTACATGTTTAAGTACTCGGTTTGGTTGGTGGTAGGGCATTTTAAATGTCCGCCTGGCTAGCTACCACCATCTTATCTAAATCTGCCGCCAAGCAGCAATGTTAATACCATTGTTGTGTTCCGGTTGCCAGAGATAAGATAGCCAGTCCCTCAAATGTGTTGGGGTTTCTGGGTCCCCCCTTCTTCCTTATCTTCACTTAACATCAGGTGTGATTGAGGTCAAGTACCAACGCGTTGTGCATAAAAAAAAATCATATGAGCAATGACTAGATGCACTTTGATTATCAACACTGAAAGGGATTGTCCATTGCAAAAAGAGAGTGAGGTTTAAAAAGGCGAATGTATCAATGAGGCTGGCATAGTCATCCAGGGTGTACAAAAGCCTCAAATAAAAACAAGATATAAAAAAAGGAGGAGAGTGTGGTAACCTTATAAAAATAATTAAAGGACATTTTTGTTTTTTTTTTATGCACAACGGGTTAGCACTTGACCTCAATCGACATCACAATATACAAGGCTTTTACAAATTATCCAAACAGTTCCAGATTCAATAAATTACGATAGTAAATAGTCATGTCACATCAAAAAATTAAAATTCTTTTGCCTTTCCCTTTCCCTAGATAGATCCCAAAACAAAAAAAAAAATTGGCGCCAATAATTTAGATTTTGTTCGACCAAATGGTCATCACTTTGAACAATTGATCAGTTAAGTTTTAATAGGTAGGTGATATCAGATAAATAAAAAATGACTTTTTGTTAAAAATGAGCTTAAGTTTGCCGTATGTCATTACTTCCCAGAATTCGTTCCATAGTAGCGACACTATCGAAATACAGGGTGTTTTTTTTTTTTCAAAATCACCTGGTTCGATTCCTCGCTAAGAATATTAATTCTTCAAAAATCCAATGATGCACTTTTAGTTTTCATCAAAATCGGGCACGAGCCTCTCTATTCCTCATAGTTTAGGATTTGGCCATCCAGGCCATATTCATTCTGTATAACTGATACTTACTTCAAATTCGGTCGATGCATTCTTACATGTCCAAAAAATTTATTGTAATCAAAAAAGGTTTCAGATCCATCCTCATAGCAGTCATAACATCTCATTGCAGAACATTTTATATGCACATCTTTGTAATGACTCCGCAATGAAGTCTGATCTTGAACCTTTAAATCACAGTACTGACATATCCACGGATAATCACTCCATGACTGTACATGTATATCTTCATCAACAAATCCCACGTCATCAGAAACTAGTGCGGGCACCTTTAAGGATTTCTTTTTTCGCTTTTGCGATTGGTAGGTGTAAATATGCTTTTGGAGCGAGGTTTTGAGTTTAAATAGCTCCCCACAAGCATGGCATTGCGGCTGAGCTTTATGGAGAGATACGTGATCAGTCTCGGGCTCTACTTTTATGTTGCAGTATTGGCAGTAGTTGCTGGAAAAAAGTGCACTTAAGATTAAACTACAATATTATGTTAGAGACAACACATGAGTATGACATTGGAACCTTCAAGAAACGAGCCTACACCTTCCTCAAAGGCCGGCAACGTATCTGTGACCCTTTTGGTGTTGCGGGTGTCCATGGGCGGCGGTGATTGCTTTCCATCAGGTGACCCGCATGCTCGTTTGCCGCCCTCTCATATAAAAAAAAAAGCAGCATGTGCATCGGACGGAACATCTTGCAATCTATGTTCTTAACATTCAGCTGGATATAAGATAGTGATGGGCTTTTTGGCGGGAACTCGGCGAGTGAAGTAGCATTTTTCTTTATAAGTCTTAAAATTTGTGCATTCTAACTTTTGAAGCTTAATAATGGCAGAATATTGTGCAGCAAACGTTAGTGTTGGTGTACAGGTGAAGGGAAGTGTAAATTAAAGTGCGTAACGGAGCTTTCGGGTTCCCACAAGAAGCCGCCAAAATCTTTTGTAAAGCATTCTGCCACTTTACTGAAGAATGACTTGACCGTGACTGTGACTAGACTCTGTATACGACGAATTACTTGTTTTGATTGAGACTGACCTATAAACTGAAGAAATAAGATAAATAAAAATTTTCACTCGAAACTGGCAGTAATGTCCCTCGACAATGAGGTTGACTGGTTGCCATCCTCAAAAATAAGAAAAAGAAGAAGATAGTGATTTTGACATGAACGGCACTTCCATAATTAAGTAGAATCTTAGTAATGATCCGATTTAAGTGTGATTTGTTTTATATTAAAGACTAAATAAAGGGACAAGTTATTGCCCATGTTTGTTAAAATCAGTTACCTAAGCCGTTTTGAAGATATTTAGCCTTTAACTTTGCTAGCAGTTCCCAAATATATTTTCTTATTGAAAATAAAATCGGTTATACCGTTTCAGTTATTTAGCTTTTAAGAGGGTTTATTCCATACAAACTTTCAAGTCCAAATTTTCCGAAATGAATAAACTGATTTTAATGAAATTTAATAAGCACAAAACCGCGTACATCAATCTAAAAAGTTAGTATCGAATATTTTCTAAAAAGAGTAGAACTACTAAGTTTTCTATAGTAAAAGAACAATAGCAATAAATTCGATATTCTGAAAATGTTCTCTACTGACTTTTGAGATGGTACGATGGGACTGGTGTATACTCTTTGTATAAAAGTATTTTTATTTGTATTTGTATTACTGGGTGCGCGTGATACATCTTCGGCTTCATCGTCACTTTCCATCAGGTGAGATTGTAGTCAAACGCGAAACCAGTTTTTAATAAAAAAAAAAAATAAAAAAATAAAAGTCCCTCAATAAAAATTAGAAAAGCGAAAAAAAGAACTCTTTAGATCTATTATTATTATTATTATATTATTATAGACGAGCAGCATTACTGCTGGTATGTCTATGTCACAGTGTTGGAAGAGTTCACATTGATCATTATGTATTCAGTCAATATTTAAGTCATTACTAGTTTTTTTTTTTAAATTTATCCAATACATAATAATATCCTGCTTATACGTATAAAGTTTCATTAGAATAAAAATAAGAATAAGAATAGTTTATTATGAAAACGCCACAATACAATACAAAAACAAAGTAGTAAATTAGACTACCCGTTTAGTGTAGTGGTTAGCAACTCTGATCATCACTATACCAAAAGGTTGCGGGTTCGAATCCCACTAGGGGCATATGTTTCTGTGATGAATACGGACATGTGTACCCGAGTTATGGATATTTATATGTCCAAGGATATTTATTTATAGCTAAAATAGAAATACATTAGATCTATTTCTTTCGAAAAATTTAGACTTGAAAGTTTGTATGGAAAGCGTGATTAATTAATTAGGTAGTGCGTGATAAACCCTCTTAACACAGTTGATTTGGTTTATCGGGTACTTTTGTATTGTAGGCGTTTTCTAAATTTACCATTCATAGTTATATTATTATAGACGAGCAGCAATACTGCTGGTATGTCTATGTCACAGTGTTGGAAGTGTTCACATTGTTCATTATGTTGTTATTCAGTCAATATTTAAGTCATCACTAGTTTTCAAAAATTTGTCCGATCTATTCTTCTATGTATTAGTCTGGAATATGCTTCTCAAGTATGGAATCCACAATATGAAATTTACCGAACACGTATTGAGCGAATTCAAAAGAAATTTATGAGGTACCTAGACTACAAAGCGCGGCAAAAATCAAAAGGTTATATACACAGGTGTAGACGATACCACTTCCTTCCGCTAGAGCAACGGCATAAAATCGAGGACAAATTACAGGCAGAATTCATTTCTGATACGCGCTAGCAACAGCTTCAACAGCATATGCAATGACCTTGACATTGACCACTACTTGCACGAGTACTTCAACAGTGAGACGTATACTCACTAAAGATTTTTATGACTGCGTGGAGGGTGACACGTAAGTGAACCATTGTTAATGTGGCTGACTGTACCTACTATTGTTATTTATTTAATGTTTTTTCTTTTTAACTTATCTAATTTACATGTGGGAACTTGTAATTGGCATTTTTATATACAATGTTCATATGATATCTTATGTATTAGCTGTAAGTTCTCCTAAATGCAAATAAAAAAAAATTTATTATACTTACTTTAAGCCTGGTCTATGACCTCTCGCATGATCGACAAAGGAGTCAAAACAGTTGAAAATAGCACTGCAATCAGCACATTGAAAATTACTGCATTTCTCATGAACTTCCTTACTGTGCTCTCTTATTTTATTGATATTTTCAAATACCATACCACAATCCTTGCAAGACCAATGATAGGAGTTCCATGTCATATCCTCTTCAACAAGAGACACTCGTAGAAGTTCTGAACAAAGTTTGGTGCCTTCATTGTCTGGCATAAAATTATTATGAATCGAGTCTTCATAAATTGTTTCTCTTTTGATAATAAAGGGGTTTTCACAGTGATCACTCTCATTTTCTTGCTTCAAATTGGTGAGAAGGTTAGTGAGAACAGCCTGAGATGTTTTGATTTTTGTAATGAATTCGTACGCATTTGTAAGGGAATGGTAGCATCGTTTACATACTGTTTCAGGCAAGTGCTTCGCGGATATGTCAAACCATTTTAGGTCCAAAAATGATAATATTTTAACAATATCGTCACGGAGACAGGTTATTTTTGTATAGTCAAAAATAACAGAAGTTTGTTCGGCACAAAATCTGCAGTATACCATTTCGGAGACACGCATTGTTGGAGTTGTGCAGAATTTACATTACATGTAAGTCACGAATAAAACCTTAGCAATAACCTCAGGCAAGAGCTGAAAAGCACTTTCACTTTTTAATTTAATGGCAACTACTTTGTAGTAATTCTGCCAAATACTGGTGTTGGAAGAGGCTAGCGTATGTTTAACCAAAGAACGGTATTCGCTGACACACTGCGTATCTAAAACAAACAGAACAACACAAGGACGATCACAATTTGCTAGTTGTTATAGTTTTATATTGTTAATTGTAATAAATTTAGATAAAATAGGAACAATAGGGGAGTTTATAAAGGAATATGTAAGGAGAGATTTAAATATAATAGGACGAGGGAAATCGGCAGGGGGAAGTACGTCATACAAGGAAAATTTATTTTTGGAGCAGGTGAAGAATATATGGTCTAGAGTGCAAAGCAAATATTCTTGTAATCTTTGCTTCGCTGTCAAGACCACATAGTATTGTTTTTTATGGCAATGAATTTGTCCAACATGGAAAAAATGGGCTTGCAGTTTGTAGGACCCTCTTAACGCTACATGTATTATTATTCTGTGCCTCCTAAGAGGACAATTATTAATAAAGGTACTTTTTGTGTGCTCAATGAAGGACTCCGTACCGTACCATTGATGTCCATTTTATTTATTTTCCTTTCATTATTGAGATAGGAGGCAAAGGACAGTAATCCATACAGCCCAGTCTGATTTTATTTTCCTCTAATTCCATTTTAGGTAAGGACGGAGCCAAGTCTTCGTATCAAATAGGTAGTAACTTATATTGCAAACTAAATAAAAGCTTTTAAAAAAGGGGAAACTCAACTGCATGGGACTCGGCATCATTAGCCTATTCATAACTACAAAAATTGAAACTGGTGTCGATTCGGTTGCACACGAACTAAACTAAAACCAGATTTAGACTGGTGCTGTCACGTTATATTGTTCAAGAGAAAAAAAGATAGATCTACTTTAAAATTAGTTTTAGTTTAGTTTGCGTACAACCGAATCGACACCACATTTCTTGGCGGGATCTCGGCGAGTGAAGTTGCAATTTTCTTTATAATTCTTATAATTTGTGCATTCTGACTTTTGAAGATTAATAATGGCAGGATATTGTGCAGCAAAAGTTAGTGATGGTGTACAAGTGAAGGCAAGTGTAAAGTGCGTAAGGGAGCTTTCGGGTTCCCACAAGAAGCCGCCAAAATCTTTTGTAAAGCATTCTGCCACTTTACTGAAGAATGACTTGACCGTGACTAAACTCTGTATACGCCAAGTATACGACGAATTACTTGTTTTGACTGAGACTGACTTATAAACTGAAGAAATAAGAGAAAGAAGACATGGCTGTATGAGCCTAGATCCCTTTGCCTTTTCCGAGAGGAGAGAATAAAACGAAAAAAAAATTAGGGCGGGTTCTTCTTGGCGGGAACTCGGCGAATAATGTTACATTTTTACTGGTCAACCCAAAGAGTATAGTAACTATTTACCGAGAGGCAACCTAGAGGTCAACCTCATTCAGCGTTTTCAACAATGGCCCTAAGCTTCTGTATACATACGAGCGACTCCACCGACGTATCTGCGAGCTGACGCGCGACCACAGTGTATCCCATTATTTCCATGGAAATACAAAATAGAATAAGTAGGACAACCGGTTTTTCCAAATTATATCCCATTATTTCTGTTGCAGGAACGTTGGTCGGTGGCTCAGCGGTTAAGACGAGTGTCTCCCAATTTGGGAAGTCCGGGTTCGATTCCTAAGCAGGCCATGTAAATTGAATAACTTGTGTGCATTTATCCGACTGCTCTTAAACGGCGAAGGCAAGGCATGTGAAGTCCCCAACCCGCATTGGACCAGCGTGGCGGACTACGGCCCATACTCCCTCATATACGAGGGAAGACCTTATATCCCGGCAATAGGATGTTTACGGGCTGATGATGATGATTTCAATTGCGGCAAAACAACCGCTAATACCCGAAAGAAATAGTGTATCTCCAAGGGTCTAACTAATTCCCATCGCCATATAATTTGTGCACGTATGGCAAAGCAAAGGATTTTTTTATGCACAACGAGTTCGTACTTGACCTTAATCACACACACCTGAATGTGTCGACTGAGTGAATATGAGGTCAAAGGTGGAAGCGTACTGACCCGGAAACCCCAACACATTTTGGGGACTATCTTATCTCTGACAATCGGAACACAACAATGCTATTAACATTGTTTGGCGGCAGATTTAGATAAGATGTTGGTAGCTAGCCAGGCGGTCATTTAAAATGCCCTACCAACTAACTGTTGTTACTGGCTTGGGCGTCATCTGCGAGTCGTCTGCTCATACAAAATACGCTGTGTGCACATAAGCTCTAATCTAAGGAAGAAGATGACAGAAACAACATATTTGTTCGTATACGTTTTATTGTACGACATACACAAAATGACTTAGGAGTATTATTTAAAATGAATGTTTGAGTAAAACTATTAGGTACGAGTAGTCCCGCCCTTGAGAAATATGCCGATTTAACATTAAAGGTCTTAGCATACGTGACGTGTTTATTCTCGTGCCGGACGGTACGGGACGATTTTTTGACATCGTTGCATTTAAAAACATAGCAATAAAATACACGTGGCGAGAAACACGGGCGGAACGGGACGGCAATAGAAAAAACATCGTTATGGCATCTTCTTCACCTAATACTAGGGCAACCATTGCTAGTTCTTCAAAAGTAAAATCGAACAATTTGTGCTGAAATATGGTTGCAGCACTAGCACGACTATCGTTGAACACCGTCCTGTACGTATGTTTTAAAACCACTTTCACGTTAGGAACTATACCTGTCCCGTCTCCGTTCCGTCCGAGAAATTACCCGTCACGTATGCTAAGACCTTAACTTTGGAGAGGGGGATATCATCTTCTTGCGCTGCCCTCTTCGGGAACATATTGCGTCAAATATTTTTTTTTTCTTTAAAAGTTCGAAACTTTAACGAAAAATAGTGGCATGCAACCTTAATAGTCCAGTAAGGATACATTTTTAACTTCCTATAATCTTAAAGGCCGTGATTTTTTGCACATATATAGAGTACCTGTCAGTGATACAATAACAATGTTTTCTAATAATTCGGTAGTATAGGTATTTAGTAATCTAGTTCTTCGTCTTATTTAGCAATAAAACATAGACTATCAGATTAAAATTATTAAATTCATTGCATCGGAGAATATACTTAGAACTCCTGTAACTATTTTCAAAAAAAATAATCGATAAATAACTTCTTTATAGGCTTTTTGGCGGGATCTCAGCGAGTGAAGTTGCATTTTTCTTTATAATTCTTATAATTCGTGCATTGTAACTTTTGTAGCTTAATAATGGCAGAATATTGTGCACCAAACGTTAGTGATGGTGTACAGGTGAAAGGAAGTGTAAATTAAAGTGCGTAACGGAGCTTTCGGGTTCCCACAAGCAGCCGCCAAAATCTTTTGTAAAGCTTTCCGCCAGTTTACTGAAGAATGACTTGACCGTGACTAGACTCTGTATACGCCAAGTATACGACGAATTACTTATTTTGAAGAAATAAGAGAAATAAAATTTTTCACTCGAAACTGGCAGTAACGTCCCTCGACAGTGAGGTTGACTGGTTGCCATCCTCAAAAATAAGAAGAAGAACTTCTTTATATTTATGAAAAATTTCACCGAAAATCACGACTCGGTAAACTATTTTTAAAAAGTATACAGTAGCCATTGATTAATTGTTTGTAAATCAACAAATTTATAAAACACGATTAAAAATAGATGTAAATGTTACATTACATAACATTTTGTAAATTAGTAAGATGTTGTTATTTCAAGTACTGTCAAAAGGTATACAATATCACATGGTAGGTAATATGAATTTAGATAAAAATATAACAAATGTAAAAAAAGGGCTCTGACACATGGTTCACAGAACACGGCAGCATTTGCTCGTTGAGCGAACGTGATGACTACTAAACGCTTGTTTTAGTTAATTTTCTCAAATTTCTTTGTCATTGCGACTTTCCTTAAGTATAGTAATACCTGTAACATGAAATTCCGCTCTACCATAAGATACGGTTTTAGTTTAATATTAAATACGGAATATTAAATAATTATTTTAACATAATAAATAGAACTACCTACTATATTTCAATCAATCAATCAAATACGCTTTAATAAGGAAGGTACATTTAAATATCTTATAGAAACTACAAATTAGGCGGCCTTATCGCTAATAGCGTTCTCTTCCATGTAAACCTATAATTACGGAAACATCTTTGTGTTTATATGGTGTGTGTACGTACGTGTGTGCATGAATATACCTGTGTTTGTGTATGGATGAGCGTGTGTGTGTGTGCGTGGACGAGCGTGTGTGTTTGTGTGGACGAGCGTGTATGTGTGGACGAGTGTGTGTGTGTGTGTGTGTGTGTGTGTGTGTGTGTGTGTGTGCGCGCGCGCGTGTGTGTTTGTGTATGTGTGTGTGTGTGCGCGTGTGTGGTTGTGTGTGTACGTGCGCGTGTGTGTTTGTGTATATGAGTATGTGTGTACATGCGTGTGTGTACGTGCGTGCTTACGTGCGTGTGTACGTGCGCGTGTAAGTGCACGTGTGTGTGCTAATCCTACGTGTAACATTCCTTAGACCTTAGCGTCGGATAGCTATCTATAATAGTTATCCTCTGAGCGGATGTTAGGCCCGTATTAATAAACTGATCAGCATCTGACAGATCAGCATCTGACAGATCAGTAGTTCAGCCCTGACTCCTAAACTAGGGCAACCTGTATTTTAGGAGTCAGTACCTTCCCGCATTCTTACAATATAGTGTCAGTATAGGTCATACAATAAAGAAAAAGCAACAAAAATTGTAACGGAAAAGAAGGATCGAGTATAATAATGACGTGCTTGAGAGTGTGGGTGCACGCATGAGTGAGCGTGTGCAGGTGAGTGAGTGCGTGTAAAGTGTGTGTGTTTGTGTGTGCTGTGTATGTTTGTGTACGATGTGTGTGAGTATATAAGAGGAATAAAAAATCAATAAGGTTTATCTCTCCCTGAACTAATAATCATTAAGGGTCATTGGCACATATTATGAGGAAAGAGGATGACGGGGATTGAAACCCGTGGGTAGCTAGGCATGGGTGCAGCGGGCCCTAAAAGTACGACGGTTAAATTTCGTGTAAATACCCAAGTATTACTAAAAATCATAAGTTTTTTAATGATTAGTAAATATTTATAGCATTCATAGGTACATTTTCAATTGATGCAGAGTTAGCTTCAAAAATCCACCACAAATCTTTACTACAAGACTTCAGGAACTTACTTCTGCAAAAGATTAGATCACACAGGTTACAAAATAAAAAGTTTTTTATATGTATAACAGTTATCCGCGCAATTATATTTCATTATTATGACTACATTTTGGGTTTGATCTTATATTGTCTGAAATAAGATAAAATAGGATAAATTTATTTCTCATTTAAAACTTTGCCTAATTAAAACATTTTTTTTTTTTAAACTAGTGGTGACTTAAATATTGACTGAATAACAACATAATGAACAATGTGAACTCTTCCAACACTGTGACATAGACATACCAGCAGTAATGCTGCTCGTCTATAATAAATAATATAATAATAATTACATATACATTTAATTTGGTTAATTTCGAAATAATATGTACTGATAGAAAAAGCCTAAAATGCCCTCGCTGATGCTATTTCGTCCACGTCTAGATTAGCCCACGCTACGCCACTGGTCGAAACCCTCCCAAATTAAAAAAAAGAATAAAGTTTTTTTGGTATATCGTCGATTATTTTAAACATGCATTTTCGCAATTTGACAAGGGAAAGAATTAAATACTAAATTCGTTGAATTGACCAATTACTATGTTGTATATAATTTTTCAAACTACGGCCTCTGATTGGCTAAAATACTTGTATTCGATTGGTTTTTATCCCTAGAGATCAAAAAGTTAAAACGGTTAATTTGCATAATCACAATATTGACTTAGAAATAAAGATATATCAAATATATTTTCCCCTTCTGTTTTTTATATAAGAGTCAGCAACGACGTATGGGAAGGGGAGATGAAGGGCTCCACTCCAAACCTTCCCTCACTTACAGAATCTTTGGCAACCAACCAATTTGGGGCTAGTTTTTGAGACTCTTTTAAAACAAATTGTATTATTCCAACAGCTTATAATTTAAATAAATATTTTATATCTTCGGCACAAATTCTCACTCCAGTTACGTATCACAGTCACCAAACACTCCTTTCGACACTTCCATCCCGATTTTGGATGGGACGAGACCGAAAATGAGAAAAATCGGCCGCCATCTTGGATTTTCGGCAGCAAAACCGTCCTTATTCTCGTTTAATGTGCACAAATAAATTTTATTGGGCATTCTAAATCACTTTCAGTTCGTTAACTCCTTGTCATACAAACAGTAGCAGGACAAACAAATGCATGAAGCCAACGCGTAGATAACTCACGAAAATTCCATATATAAATATTAGTTATATACAGGTTGAATTTGAATTCGTGTAATTCCCATTAACGGGTGACGTCACTCTTGATTACGAACAACTTTCGACAAGGAAATTCTCGCACATAAGTAACTTATTTATATTTATTAAAAAAATTCACCAAGGGCAAATATCACGCACGATTGAATAAATTTTTAAGAAAATATAAAGTAGCCATTGATTAATTTTTTTAGAAAATTGTTTTACGTGATCTTAGCATCTACTACAACACAAATCACAATGAAGTTCACAGTGGTAACTATTATTTAATATTGTAGGTTTCGTTTATTGCCCGTGGTCCAATCGCCGAGTTCTACTGGTCGAATCCATGGGCAATTGTTTTTGCCTGTGGTTCTATCAATCGGACCACGGGCAAATCAAATTGCCCATTACCCATTCGTTTACCCGTAGTTCTATTAAAGTGTGTAAATTCTCTTTGTATTTTATACCCAAAGCAAGAATATGAAAAAAAATACTATAATAATTGTAAAAGTCAAATCTGTACCATTACACGCTGACAAAAAGCGGTAACTTTTAAACATAAAACGGAACGTAAATCAATATTAACATCATACCAATCAACTCACAACTGTCAAACTTACCGATTAATCGGATTTGTAAACGTGAGCAGAGACTCGATTATGTAATGTCATCTATTGTCAACGATTACGTTCTGACTCGTGATTGGTTAGCCAATCGGTCGCTCGGCAATTTCACCGTTTCTCATTGGTCAACGTTATCGATGACGATACCGATGACGTAATTTAGGGGCTTTCAAAAATGGACACAAACTGTATTTCTCGTATGCAAGACCTCGATCATTACTTTAAAATACTAAATCTTGATTAATAATTATTCTTTGGCATACAGCGCCATCTAGTTCCACAATAAGGAACTAAGCTTACCTATACATTATGAATACCAGATGTTTGTAAAACAAAACAAATTCATATTTTTTTTTCTTATAAATAACGAGGTGAAACAAGTTCGTATTCGTGCTCCTAACGGTATTCGACTTTCAATTCAGTGAGGGGCACCTCCAACCACTACACCAAAAGGTCGTCGGATGTCTAGTATAATTCTTACAATTTAGCAGCAAATAAATAGTAATACTGAAATATCCTTAAAAACTAAAACCTGTAAATTTCCTAAAGTTTGACTCAACATAATATTACATAGTTTTAACATCACAATGAATTCGTCTTATGCTATGACTAATAGAATCAGACATTATTTCAAACCTTATTTCTATTCTATTATTGTAAATACCTTGTACTCATTCCTTTTTTAAGCACAACGGCTAAGCACTTGACCTCGATCACACATAGGCCCGTATTAATAAACCATTCTCAAGATTGAGAACAGTCCTGTGACCGGTCTCAAGTGATCGTGTTGATTAATAAACCTAACTTGAGACCTGAAAAGCACGTGCATACTCAAGCAGTTCTCACTTGAGACGTGCGCCGAGTATCACGTATTAATAAACGAAACTCAAAACTATCATTCATTCGCCGCTGAGGCGTATACTTGAAAAGTGATCTCAGCTGAGTAGACCTCAAGATTGGTTTATAAATTAGCACGGAGCTTGAGATAGCGTTAACTGCTGACGCATCTCGGTTGATACAGCCTCAAGACTTGTATTGAGATTGATTTATTAATACGGGCCTTAATGTTAAGTGAAGATGAGGCCGAAGGCCCATCTTATTTCGGGGACTGGCTTTCTTATCTCTGACAACCGGAACACAACAATGCTATTAACATTGCTGCTTGGCGGCAGATTTAGATAAGATGGTGGTAGCTAGCCAGGCGGACATTTAAAATGCCCTACCACCAACCTACACCAATGTGCAAGTAGGAAAAGAAGTTACCCACATTACTTTACAAATTGTTCTGGACAATAGATTCTCGAGTCCTCTAACTGTATTGTGGTGATTACCTATCCTGTAAGTGTTTATATGTGGGCATCGATCGACTGTTGCAGACATTCTAAGCGAAATAACTACAGAAGTAAGTAACTATAAATTAATCCACCAGTTCTAAATTCTGAACGAATCTGTTTTCAAGGCTGCCAAACTCCCTATGGCGATTGACCCACAAAACGGCCGTCTGGCGCTGTAAATAATACATGTAATATAAATTTTCGCAAAGTCGCCTGTCTCTCAGTTTGCACAGCAGCACAGGAGTATTATATAGTCTTATTCCACCTTCGGACCACTAGGCGTGGGGAGAGATTCCACCCGTATATAGTTAATATACCGAACATTCGCACTAAGAAGTTCGATTCTTCATTCATCATCCGAACAGCCAAGGCATGGAACTCCCTTCCGGCGTCAGTCTTTCCTGAATCCTACAACCTTGAGATCTTTCAAGAGCAGAGTGAATAGGCATTTACTGGGATCGCGTGCTTCATCTTCGACCACATCGTCACTTTCCATCAGGTGAGTTTGTGGTCAAACGCGAATCCAGTCAATCATAAGAAAAAAACATCCTTGAACACAGCGCCATCTAGCTCCACACTAAGCAACTATAGCCCATGGGAAAATGCGGTAAAAAATTAGCTTAGCTAGACATAATTCAGAACCGACTTATATAATTGCTATCTTATAGAGGTATATACAAAACAGGGGTAGCTGACGTCACATACAAAACAAAACAGCTAAAATGGAAGTGGGCTGGCCATACTTTAAGAGGAGGAGATAAATGGAGCAAAATTGTAACACTATGGCAGCCTAGAGGCCATAAAAGAAACAGGGGTAGGCAATTTAAAAGGTGGGCGGATGAAATCAAAGAAATGGCTGGAAAGACCAAGACTTGGAGCAGATTAGTGTATGACAAGAAAGAATGGAGAAGAGAGAGAGCTTAGTCTAGAGAAAACCCTATATAAATACTAACTGATATTTATTAGGTAGACTTTTGTTAAACACAGTTAGCTTATTGATGGATAAAATACTAAGCATGTTATAATTAGGCATGCATGTGTTTTAGCTGAAAATGTCGTCGAGCTGCATTGTTTAAGAAATAAAAATTATAGTCAAAAAATATTAGTTCTCATTACTTTATATTAGGTCCTTACCTATGAAATTGGCGTTTTGTATGAAGAATTTCATTAAGACTGTTTTCTCCATACAAACATTTTTGATTTTTCTTTTGGGAACGGCAAATCCAAATTTAGTTAAACTTTGTGTGTATTATCAGATAACATTAGGTTAAGTACAGGCAGCGTTAATTTTTAACAGTAACCGCTGTATAAAAGTTTCAGCGAATTTAAGAAATGATTATGGGAAGCACATGAAAAGAGCTCTGTTCAAAGTTTCATGTGAAACCTTGAAATAATATTCCATTTTCCAAATAAAAAACTAATTTGGATATAGCTATGAAAATCGCAGGAATTGGTACATATGATTAACGATGAAAAAAAACTCCAATTTCATAGGTAAAGGCCCAATATTAATTAATCAACCAATATGGAAAGAAAGAATCTCTTACCGAAGTCTTTAACTTTTTTGCTATCTCGACTTCGGTGTAGCCCTCCTCCCAAAGCTTCACTATTTGCATCCGTAGTTTCATTTTCTGGGCTGATACTCCACCTGTGATCACAATGAAAACATTGAGGTATTTTACTATGAGTGTTCTAAGCGACTATAGATGGCGCTGAACGAACTATTCTGTCATCGTCAAAAGAATGGTCGACATCGTCGACATTTGGTTGGTGGTGGGGCATTTTAAATGGCCGCCTCGCTAGCTACCACCATCTTAATCTGCCACTAAGCAGCAATGTTAATAGCATTGTTGTGTTCCGGTTGTCAGAGATAAGATAGCCAGTCCCCCAAATGTGTTGGGGTTTCCGGGTCAGTACGCTTCCACCTTCGACCTCATCTTCACTTAACATCAGGTGTGATTGAGGTTAAGTACGAAACCGTTGTGCATAAACAACCCCACCTAGAGTGGCCGGAAAATGATGATGACTTTATAATAACAGAATAACAACTTACGTTTCTTAATTTTTTCCTTATCTCGCGTGTCTACGTCTTCAGCCCATTCCTTTATCTCCTCATTCTCTGGTGTCTCTTCCACAGATACCGGATTGCCCTTCTTGAGGGTAGTACCATGTAACCTCACCATATGTTTGTTACAATTCGTCCAATTTGAAAACTTTTTCGGACACGACGGACATGCAAATGCCTGAGACCCCAAATGTATGCTCAAATGGTTTTTATATAGATGAAGCAATTTAAACTTTTTCTTACAATACTTGCACTTGTGTGGGTAGATGTTCATGTGAGTGCTGATATGTTTTTTCAAACTTTCCTTAATCTTGAAGAATTTCTTACAGTGGTCGCACTGAAACGGTTTCTGTTCGCTATGTCTTTTTATATGAATCTTCAGCGCCCGTAAAGTTGCAAAGGATTTGGAGCAAATTTTACATTGTTCCGATTCGCTGTTATGAACCTTGCTATGTATATGTAAACTGCTTTGGGAGCCGAAGCTCTTTCCGCATATATCACAGCAAAAGTCTTTCGTGCGATCCGCATGTAACTTCATATGCCTCTGAACAGAGACGGGATTTTTAAAGACCTTAGAGCAAATGAAGCATGTCAATTTTTTAAATGGGAAGTTTTGTTTTGTACGCTTTTGTTTCACGGGCAACTTTCGTTTTGAGGCACTGTAAGTGATCTTGTGCTTTATCACCTCGGCGGGGTTACGGAATGAGTCGCCACAGACTTTGCATTGTGGTCCACTGCGGTGTAGGGCCAAGTGGACGATAGTGTCGTTGTTGTCGTGGAACTTGTGGTTACAATACTGGCAATACAATCTGATGAGAAAAACATTTTCAAATTAATATCAATTGCACAAGCCTAGTTGTGTATGGACCTAATGTTGGATCAATGTAGACAACATTGGGTTTACGATTCGGAGGTCGCGGGTCCGATCCCCAGCGGGGTACATGTTTAAGTACTCGGTTTGGTTGGTGGTAGGGCATTTTAAATGTCCGCCTGGCTATCTACCACCATCTTATCTAAATCTGCCGCCAAGCAGCAATGTTAATAGCATCAAATGCTTCTTTAAACTTTATGATTTTTATACACCGGTGCAATTAGGTGAAAATGACACTTTTTTTTAAACCAATTAGAGCTGTAGCAGTAATCATTCATTATATCCATACACAATATATTCTCAAAGCTTTTACTTTTCACAAAATACGAATACACCCAGTAGATGAGTATTTATAAATACTTTTAGCACCGCAGGTATTTTCACGTATTTGCACGTGCGAAAAATACCTGACAGCTCAACCCAACCCAAGTATTTAGAAAATGAAAAATAACAAATACTGTGGTCTTGAGGAGGGGTCTACGGATCATATCTTTTTCAATTGCCCTATCCAACCAGTCTCTTTATATGATGTACTCCCTTATGATACCCCTAAACCCACTAACATGAAATGCCTATTGTTATATACAAACTCCCCTTTTGTAAATATTTTATCCAAGTATATATCCACATATAAGATAAAATTATGAAATTTAAGTATATCTTATTCGTGATTTGTCCCTGTGCCGTCCTGTACTATATATTCGTGTTTGTCTGGCACAGACTACATACTGGTCAACCTCATTCAGCGTTTTAACCATACAACCGGACTCTGGCAGTAATGGTTGATCGTAATATAGACAACCGATTACCATAAAATAAAAAGTTGAAGTAAGGTGTGTGAGACTGTGGAGGATGTTCAACACTTGTTAGTGGAATGTGTCCGGTACGAGCAATCTAGAAGGGCACTGATGAGTGAACTTAAACTGAACGTACTTGATGTAGGAGTGTTTCACACTATTCTGTCCCTACCAAACTCAGAAAGAGCCAGGAAGTTAATCAGTTTTGTGAACTGATCGGTGTCTCGTTAAGTGTAGCGATTAGTTAAAGGGTACGATGGGACTGCCATACAAAATTTGTAAAAGTCCCTGTAAAAACTTTAGATTTAAAAAAAAAAAGAAGATTAAAAATAACAAGTACTCACTTCAAATTCGGTCGGTGTTCTGTTATAACATGTTCAAAGAACAAATCACTATCGTAAAACGCGTCAAGTCCATTCTTGTAACAATCATTACACCTTATTCCACAGCATTTCAAATGGGCGGACCTATGATGGAATCGTAACGACCTCTGGCTTAAGAATCTCATATTACACCACTGACATATCCATGGATAGTCACTCCATGACTGTATATAAGCATCTTCGTCAAACACTTCATTCGTTCGTTCATTCGAAGGTTCCTGGATTAGAGCTGGTACTACAACTGGCTGCTCTGGTTGTGGTTGGTACAGATAAACGTGACTTAGGCGAGCGGTTTCCACTTCGAATAGCTCACCGCAATCTTCGCAGTGCGGTTGACATTTGTGGAGCTCCACATGGTCATCGCCAGGCAGTAGGTCCACATTGCAATATTCACAGAAGTTACTGTAAAAAAAATAATGCTTAAAATATTGAATTTCGAATTTTTTGAAATTTTTGAATTGAATGAAAAAAAAATAATTAAAATGTTTTTTTTTCATTCAAAAGATTATTTACTGTAAACCAGTTAACAAGTTCAAATACTTGCACAAACACAAATTTTTTCAATCGTTTTAGTACTAGTTACTCTGCAAAATTTGGGAGTGAAAACAATTAAAGAAACAGATGAATAAATACAACAGTTTCATTGACGACCTGTTTGGTCTAGTGGTTAACTACCCTGACTGTTATACAAAAGGTTGGAGGTTCGAATTCCACTGGGGGCACATATTTGTATGATGAATACGGACATGTGTCTAACTTAACCTGAGTTAAGGATGTTTTCAATTATAATATGTGTGTATTTACAAAAGAAAAATATATATTTGTGTAGTATCCATAATACAAGCTTAGTTGCTTAGTGTGGAACTAGATGGTGCTGTGTGTATGTCCAAGAATGTGTACTTTTTATTTCTTTATTGTGCCTATTTTTTTAACATTCACTTAGGACCAAAATCAAAATCAAAAATCAAAAAAATCATTAAAATAGTCAGATTTTACATTTTTAAAGCTACTGCTTGTTCAAAAGGCAATTTTCCCCTGAGAAGAACAAGCAAGAAACTCGAGAGGTCGCTCTTTTAAAAAAAGGTTTTTATATTACAAAATTATTATTTTATATTATAATATTTCATTATTAATTGTGAAATAGCCTGGTTATGATGTCCATGATTGTTTATCATCTAAATAATCTGATATTTTATAATTACCGTATTAATAAACCAATCTCAATACAGGTCTTGAGGCTGTATCAACCGAGATGCGTCTTATGCAGTTCACACTATCTCAAGCTCCGTGCTAATTTATAAACCAGTCTTGAGGTATACTCAGCTGAGATCACTTCTCAAGTATTCGCCTCAGCGGCGAATGAATGATAGTCTTGAGTTTCGTTTATTAGTATGCGCACCTCTCAAGTACTGCTTGAGTACGCACATGCTTTTCAGGTCTCAAGTTAGGTTTATTAATCAACATGTTTACTTGAGACCGGTCACAAGACTGTTCTTATTCTTGAGAATGGTTTATTAATAGTCAAAGTCAAAGTCAAAATGCTTTATTTTGTAGGTACACAGAGTACAGGTGAAATTGTAGCCAAACGCAAAACCAGTTTTTAATAAAAAAAAAAAAAAAAAAGTACACTTAAAATAGTCAATTTTACATTTTTTAAGCTACTGCTTGTTCAAAATGCAATTTTCCCCTGAGAAGAACAAGCAAGAAACTCGAAGGGTTGCTCTTTTAAAATCAGGCTTTGATTTTACATAAAGGTTTTTATATTTCATTATTAATTGTGAAATAGCCTGGCATGCGAACAATCTGATTATGTCCAGGGATGATTATCATCTAAATAGTCTGACATTTTATAATATGCTTTGTTAATTAGTTTCTGTTTTATAGTATCTTTAAATTTATCGAGAGGAAGATTTTGTATATCTTTGTATAAATACGGAACTTAGAGTAGGTACAACCTTAATTCTACTACTTACATTAGATGCTGTCTATCTCTGTGTGCTCTGACATGATCAATAAAGTCACTGAAACACTTAAAACCAGTTTTGCAATCGGCACATTGGAAATTGTTACATTTCTCATGAACTTCCTTACTGTGCTCTTTTAACATGCTCATACTATTAAATTTGGAACCACAATCTTTGCAAATCCATGGATACGAGCTCCAGGATGTGTCTTCCACTTCAATTAACTCATCATCATCATCATCTACTTGTATTTCTGTATCAGTATCCTCATCATTATCAGTAACCTGAATTTCAGGCGTTCTAACTTTTTTATAAGGTTTAAAATTGGAGTTTTCTGCATGGTTAAAGCCGATTTTAAATACGTTTTTGAGAATAACTTGCGAGTATTCGATTTTAATGAAAAATTCATAAGCAGTGCTTAGACTGTTATAGCATATGTTGCATATTGTTGTTGGCAGGTTCTCTGCCGTAATATCAATCCACTGCAGATTGAAGAATTGTATCTTTCCAACAACGTCATTGCGGCTTGTGACTAATTTTGTAAAATCAATGATGTTTTCATTTAATTTTTGCTCAGCGCAAAATCTACAATATTCAAGGGAGTCGTTGCCGCTCATTTTGGAACTGGCTGCAGTGATTATATTCTCTTTGCTGTCTACATGAATTTTTATATTTGCAAACGTTCATTGAAGTAAACACTTGATAATTATTTAGGTATATCCTCTTTGCTTTGCTTGCACAAATCCGATCCAACAGAGAATGCTCATTTTAATACTCTTTCCTTTGATTTCCAACACAGAGTACTTTGTATTTCCAATTCAACACAAAATCAATACAAGCTCAATTTTTTTAGCTTTGACTAGTTTGGCTTCTCGTAGTGATTACATACTCTTTGGCCCTCTGCTTTGGCCTCATTCATTTAGCCAAAACGAACGGTTGTCAAACAAACCAAACTTCGGCAATCAATCATGTAGGTACAGTACTCTGGTACTGCCAGATGAAAAATTGCATCAATTATAAAGTTTCTGAGGTTGATGCTGGTTGATATATCTCCTGTTAAAGCATAATAGTCTAGGCTTTTCATAGAGACCCTACTTATAAACCATAGCCTAGCCTAAGCTTATAAGCTAGTATATTTATAGAAGGGTTTATAAACGCTACTCTTACCAGAATGCCATTGCCAGGGCTCAAAAATTTAAGGCAGCAATAAAGATAGAATAATTCGGCTTTTTTAAGGCTTTTATTTAATAATTTATTATTTATTATTATTTTAAAAGTAAACTCCAAAAGTCCAAAATGAGAAAATTTTTAAGGGATTTTGATTAATGGATTTAGGGCTATTTCGTCTCGTTTACAGGGGTAGCCCTGTATTACAGAGCCGTAAAACTTAAAAAGAAATGCATTTGTTTGACAGACACAAACAAAACAAATGGTTTCTCCACTTGTCATTAATAACACCTAAGGCTGGTATTCCACTTATCATATATATCTTTGACCAAATTCGATGTTCCATGTTTTCGTATAGTCTGAGAAAATGGGGCGACTTTATTATTAAAATATTATTAAAAAAGAATAAAGCGAAACAAAAAAAATTTGGGTGAAGCCATAGATCCAAAGACGAAGAGAAAAAGCATTTAACGGAAGGACCGTCAGCCGATGCGGACGTTGTCTATTACCGTCCCGATTGATGTCCCAAATACTGTCTTATTGGTGTATTCCCGATAGTGTACTTACGTGTGTGGACAGCACAAGTGATAATTTATTTGAAGAATTACAAGTCGATGACAAACATTCATATACGCGTCTTTTATGTTTAAATGCTCAACATTCAATTACATTTCGTTATTGCAATTGCAGCCATTTTGTTTTAAATGTCATTAATTTTTCATCAAAATCGGTGTTGCTACTATATTTACGAAATCGTCCAATATGTTTGATCAAATGTAATTGGTCAAAGATATTTATAAGTGGAATACCAGCCTAAGTTAACCTTGTATTGTGTACTTTTACTTTGAACAAATTAGGCAGATTATCGAAAACCAGAGAATTGAACGAATGAAGATTACTTTCTCTTTTTTTAAGTGGCTCAAACAAAACAGCACGCACAACCTGGCACTGGCAGGCAATAAGGTTGATCGCACCGCAATCAAAAAGTAATATAATGCAGAGGAGATACGACCGATTCCCGTAAAACAAGTATTCACTAGGGGTGTAAGTACATTCATTGGGATACTTTGTCCTCAGTCTGATTGTTAAGACAATATTAATAGCAAAATGAATGTCTCTGAATCAATATACTGCAGATTTTGCGCCGAACAAAAATCTGTACAACAGGTAATTGATTTCTCAAAAACAACCTCAATCCGTAATGATATAGCTGATAAATTATCATTTATTGATATACAATGGTTTGACCTGTCCGCGGAACACCTTCCAGAAACTATATGTAACTTGTGCTACCGTTCTCTTACCATGGCTTACGAATTCTTCATGAAAATCAAAACTTCTCAATCTGTTCTCATTAATCTTCTTAACGACAACTTGAAGCAAGATTCCTCCATTCATGAGGGTTCCACAACATATATGAAAAAAGAATCGTGCAATGAATACTCTCCGAATGACATTCAAGTATCTATCGTAGAAGAAACGGCCTGGAACTCATATCCTTGGATCTGCAGAGAATGTGGTACAACATATGATAGCATGAGTCAGTTGAGAGACCACAGTAAAGAAACTCATGAGAAATGTAATAATTTCCAATGCGCCGATTGTGATGCTGTTTTTAAAGATTTCAGTGCATTTATTGAACATGTGAGAGGGCATAGAGAAAATCTTATGTGAGTATATCAATTATTATTCAAATTCATTGTACTAATACCTTATTGCACATGCCTGTACCACTCTATGTCCCAGCCAAGTTTACTCTCCAATTTAATGTACATAATCAAGCGGGTGGCAGGGCGGCCGGCCCCCATTGCTTAATATGTCCTAGCTGACTTATTTATTTTTATTTTATTTATTTCTGGGAAACAAACAGCTAATACTGTATATAGTATGTATGTAGATGGTTGCAGGTCAAGAAGTTCAGAGATAAGATAGCCAGCACGGTTGAGATGATTTTAGTAACCCTACTAAAATCATCTCAACCGTGCTGGCTATCTTACGCTTGTCGCTACCCAGCGACAATTTCTTTTTATCCGTTTTGAAGACGAGAATAGATCTACATTTGTTAATTTTATATTAGAAATGTTACAAATACGATTAATAGGAGAGTTTTTAGCGTAATTTTTGCAACTGTATCGTAAACAGTTTCGTGTGTGTGAGTAGGTACGTTGAAGCGAATCAGAGAAAGTAGTTCTGGGCTATCTATGTGTCTATCTGGGCTATCTATGTATAATTCATCATATAATCATTTCTGATTAACAGATATCTCAATACTTATTTCTTTCTGTTTTCCAGTAACTTCTGCCAATACTGCAACGTAAAAGTAGAGCCCGAGACTGATCACATATCTATTCACACGTCACAACCCCACTGTCTCTCTTGCGGGGAGCTCTTCCGACTGAAAACCTCACTTCAAAGACACATATATACCTACCAATCAGTAAATAAAAAAAAGAAACCAGTTGCCGAGAACCAAGTTTCCAATGACATAGAATTTGTGGATGAAGATATAAATATCGAGTCATGGAGTGATTATCCGTGGGTATGTCAATACTGTGACTTACGGCTTCAAGATCAAAACTCATTACGGCGTCATCGGAAAGATGTTCATAAGAAATGCTCCGGAATGAGATGTTTTGACTGCTTCGAGGATGGATGTGAAAGCTTCTTTGATTACAATTGGTTCTTTGAGCATGTTACAAGAATACATCGACCAAATTTGAAGTGAGTTTAAGGAATGATTGACGTCTATTATGTCCGTCTGTGTTGTAGCGTCAAAGTATGTAGTAACGCCAAAAGGTGGAACAGTTTTAAAAATAGTTTTGCAAGCTAGAATATTACAATTGGTATTTACGGGTTTTCCTAAGTAAAACATAGTGTAATTCAATCGCGGGCGTAGCCTGGCATGCGAACAAGCTGGTTATGTCCAGGCATGTTTATTATCTAAATAGTCTGATATTTTATAATATGCTGCCAGCTATCCTTGCTGGTCAGTTTAATGTGTTTGAGAAATAGCAAAATTTCCAAATACGTTTTAGTTCAATTTTTCTCCACAGGTCATACTGCCAATACTGTAACCAGAAATTCCATGGCGACGTTGATAACATCGTCCATATAACACTGCATCATAGTGGACCACAATGTAATGTTTGTGGCGAATCATTCCAAAATCACAACGAACTACAAAATCATATTAAGGACAATAATTACCCACCTAAATCAGAGAAGACACCCTATAAGAGACGTGAGGGACCTGTAAGCAAAGAGGACTTGACATGTCATGTTTGCACCAAGGAGTTGAAAAATCTAAATTCATTCCGAAGTCATATGAAGTTGCATGAAAATCGTAGTAGAAACTTCTTTTGTGATGTATGTGGCAAGTCATTTATATTGGAGCATCATTTAAGGGCACACACTGAGATCCATAACAAAAGTGACCCGGAAATTTGCAAAATTTGTAATAAATCCTTTGCGAATTTGACAAGACTGAAGGCTCATATTAGAACTCATGACAATAAGAAACCTTTTGAATGCGATCATTGTCACAAATGTTTCAGATTGAAGGGACAACTCAAGGACCATATGATAATCCATATGGACTTGTTTCCGTACAGTTGTCAGTTGTGTGAGAAGAAATTTAAATTCAAGACCGTCCTTAGCAATCATATAGTATATCACTCAGGCGCCAGGCCGTATGCCTGTAGTGACTGTAACAGAGACTTTACGTCCTGGTCTAATTGCAATAAACACATGAAAAGGAAACATGGTACTACACTGGTTAAAAGTAAAAATACAGAGCCCTCAAATGCTATTGATGAAGAGATTGAGAAATGGACGGAACAAGTAATGAAACGAAAGAGATTAAAACCGATGAAAAGTAAGTGATTGATTAATTTTTACCCAAACTCAAATCATTTATTGCATTCCTTATGTTTTGTTTTGATGACATTATGGTGTACTGTATCAATAAGGACCTTGTGAAGGCACAGCAACATGAGAGAGTAGCATGCACTAATTTAAATAATTACATAAAATTCTTAATACATTATTTACCAACTAGATATTTAACCTTTTATATTATCATATGTATTTTTACTGTTGTATTACAATTATATTATATATCTATTTATATTGTACCTATTATTATTTATTTATGACATTTATTCATATTATATTAAGTATTATTTATTTCTATGTCATTTATTTATATTATTTTACTATTTATTTATGTCATTTATTTATATTATTTCATCTCTAAAATTTTCGGTCATGTATTCATTTATTGTGTAATAGCATTTTTTAATTAATAGTTGTTTTAATAATTGTATGAATTTCTTATCTTTCTTTTTGTTTTTGATGTAATTAGGTAGCTTATTGAATATTCTAGATGACATTGATAGTCAGCCGGACGAATGCATTTTTAGGTTAGGTTAGGTTTTTAGGTTATACACACTAGAGGTGGATAACTCGGCACTGAGCCGGTTCAAATATGAAGTAAATAGGTCTGTACTTGAGTTGTTCAACTGCAGCTCCTTTGCAATGCGGCTCATGAAACAAAAACAGTTGGATTGATTAAAGCCAGTATTTCAGAATGTTGCTCAAGCGTAAATCTGCGCTTGGGCATAGAAAGAGATGCTGCTATACAAGTTACATAAAGCTGTCCCTTTTTAACTGTCCTCAAGCGGAGATTACTTTTATTAATATTAATTCTGTAATACAGGCCTTAGTAATCCATATTAAGTAAGTGCGCACGTCTGATTCTCGACAATAAGTCTCTGTATTCTCGTAAGTAGTTTTTTATTGGCCTACAACCATATTAATAAAACGTTCTCAAGATAGAGTAAACGCCTGAGAATTTGTTGCATATTAAAAAAGTATGTATAAAAAAAATAGTATTGAGACTGAGACACAATCTCAAGATCGATTTATTAATATGGCCCTTTCGAACGGTTTTTGGTTACATAATAAACTACTACTTTCTGTTGTTTTTAAGGAACCGCTGCAGCTCACATGATGGAGCAAAGGGCTCAGATAGTAGCGCTTCACGAGCGCGGCCTCAATATTAGCGAAATATCGCGTGAATTGAATGTGTCGGTAAGATTTTTAGATATTTATTTAACAATACACTAAGGCCCGTATTAATAAACCATTCTCAAGATTGAGAACGGTCTTGTGACCGGTCTCAAGTAAACGTGTTGATTAATAAACCTAACTTGAGACCTGAAAAGCAAGTGCATACTCAAGCAGTACTCACTTGAGAGGTGCGCGTATTAATAAACGAAACTCAAGACTATCATTCATTCGCCGCTGAGGCGAATACTTGTGAAGTGATCTCAGGTGAGTATAGACCTCAAGATTGGTTTATAAATTAGCATGGAGCTTGAGATAGCGTCAACTGTTTAAGACGCATCTCGGTTAATACAGCCTCAAGACTTGTATTAAGATTAATACGGGCCTAAAACAACAACAAAAGTAACAATATTAGTAATAACATGAAAATTACAATACAGAAAACAGGGATATTTTGAGGTAGGATAAGTGCAGGGTGGCCAGCGGTGCCTACGATGGCTGAACAGTGGCTATTGGTAACTTAACCACCAACACAGGAGCTTTACAAGCTATTCCTTGTGTTTATATAACTGTCATAAATCACAGCTATCTAACGAATTATCTCTGAGGCAAAACATCTTCAAAGATAACCTTGTGAGGTGGGTGGTGATGTGTGCGTAATTATATTTATTATGATGCTATTACATCTGAGTCCATAAAGTTCATACTAAGATGATATCGCTTCCGGAACTAAGCTCAGACGGAACAGTAATTATGTGGCCATGGTTATCTACAAGGAACAAGTGTTCATTTCCGTTAACAACTCTTTTTAGCCAATCCAATAAAAACAAAAATGCAACATCAGTCGCCGAGTTCCCGCCAAAAAGAGAAACCCGTATACAAAGGAAACTCTGAGTACTGAAACCTATTTGCAAAGTATTTTTCACATGAAGCAACTGGTTTGTCAAGCTAGCTAATTAATTACAATAAGTGAACACATATTTACTTGAAACAAATTCATTATTATCAAATTACTTTCAGCGAAACACAGCGAGGACATGGATCAAGCGGTACAGTGAAGACGGCAGCCTTGAAGATCGATTAGCAGTCGACAGTGCGTCAACGTAGCAGAGTAAACCGGGCTGGTTTACCTGCCGCAGTGAATATCTAGTCGGTTGTATAATATGTTGTCTTAAATCTTTATTGATGACCTTCCTCAAAGGCCGGCAACGCATCTGTGACCCTTTTGGTGTGTCCATGGGCGGCGGTGATTGCTTTCCAACAGGACCCGCATGCTCGTTTGCCGCCCTCTCATATAAAAAAAAAATTATTTGCTTCGAACATGTTGTTTTACTGATAATTTATTAATTAAATTTATACTTAATTAAAAGCCTTTAATGCGTTCGTCTTGACGCTGTATTGATATGTAGTCACTGACCTTAGCCTGGATATAAGAAATTAACTATACTAAAGTATTGACAGGGAAATCATATGGATTCTATTTATTATAATACCTACATAATATTGATGTATATTTTTTTACCGTGAATTTAAATGTAAATTTAATTATAACACCTACATAATATTGATGTATAGTCGCTTTTAAATAATTTTGAAAATACTTTTGTAATTTGGTGGGCGGAATGTCCAATTTAGTATTGTTCCATGTACTGTAATGGTTCGAAGTTGGCAACACTCAACTTACCTTTAAAAATAGGGTAAAATAAAAAAAAGAGTTCAATTTGGATCGCGTGAGTGAATCGGCGGTTTTCACCACAGCGTTCTCGCAGTTTTTCGTAGAGGTTCATTCTAAAAAGTATAATTGTCGTTACCACCTTTGCTTTCACCACGAATTGCTGCTGAAGGCTGCTCAACCCTGGCTTCGAACCCATACAATCTCCCAGGAGAAAGGTAACATAGGCGATCTCGAGGTAAGTCCAGGTGGCCTTCAAAGAGAGAGCTGAAGGTACCTTCCACCACTGTGGAGATCTTCGTTGGAGGGATCAAGCACCCTGGTGAGTCGCCTTTCTCCAAGCAATTCGTTAAAACTCCGCCCTTTTCGGTTATTTTTCGAACATACAGTCCACTTATTCATCAACATATATGTTTACAGTAATTTTTTACGATATACCGTAATTTTGACACAGAGAGATGGAGACACTGCATACCGATTACAGAACCAGACTTTGGGCTTTTTGGCGGGATCTCGGCGAGTGAAGTTGCATTTTTGTTTATAATTCTTATAATTTGTGCATTCTGACTTTTGAAGCATGGCAGAATATTTTGCAGCATAAGTTAGTGATGGTGTACAAGTGAAGGGAAGTGTAAATTAAAGTGCGTAACGAAGCTTTCAGGTTCCCACAAGAAGCCGCCAAAATCTTTTGTAAAGCGTTCTTCCACTTTACTGAAGAATGACTTGACCGTAACTAGACTCTGTATACGTCAAGATTACGACGAATTACTTGTTTTGCTGAGACTGACTTATAAACTGAAGAAATAAGACAGCAATTTCTCCGAGAGGAGTGATCTGAGTGAATAAAACGAAAAAAAAAGAACATTTTGGAAAAGTATTTTTTGTTCTGGCAGTAATGGTCAATCGTAATATAGACGACCGATTCCCATAAAATAAAAAGTTGGCTTTTTGGCGGGAACTCGGCGAGTGAAGTAGCATTTTTCTTTATAATTCTTATATTTTGTGCATTTTAAATTTTAAAGCTTAATAATGGCAGAATATTGTGCAGCAAACGTTAGTGATGGTGTACAAGTGAAGGGAAGTGTAAATTAAAGTGCGTAACGGAGCTTTCGGGTTCCCACAAGAAGCCGCCAAAATCTTTTGTAAAGCATTCTGCCACTTTACTGAAGAGTGACTTGACCGTGACTAGACTCTGTATACGCCAAGTATACGACGAATTGCTTGTTTTGACTGAGACTGACTTACAAACTGAAGAAATAAGATAAATAAGACATGGCTGTTATGGGCTAGATCCCTTTGCCTTCTCCTAACGGAGAGAATGAAACCAAAAAAAAAAAAAAATTACTAGTATTTTCAGCGAGTGTTTTTGTTCTACATCGAAATGTATGTCTCTGAATATTACTGCCGATTTTGCGCCGTACGAAAACCTGATGTACATATTATAGATTTTTCAAGAATAACCTCATTCCGTAAATACATTATAAAAGTAATATCATTTTTTAATTTGCACTGGTTTGATCTCACAGCGAAGCACCTTCCAGACACAATATGTGACTTATGTTATCTTTCCTTTAACGCTGCGTTCCAATTTTTCAACACTATCAAAACATCTCAAGCTATTCTCACTGATCTTCTTATCGACAACTTGAAGCAAGAAGCCTCCAATCACAGTTATGAAGACTCTACCATTAACATAGAACAGTTAAAATGTGAAGACTCAAAAATTTATATTAACACAAAATTTGATGATGATGTGAGCAAAATTTATCAGGATGTGTCAATCGAAGATGATAGATCATGGAAGTTATATCCTTGGATATGCAAAGCTTGCAGTAAGAGATTTGATAATATGGTTACATTAAGGGAGCACAGTAAGGAAGTTCATAATAAATGTAATAATTTTCAATGTGCTGATTGTGATGCTCATTTCAATGACTTCAATTCCTTTATTGGCCATGTGAGATGGCACAGAGAGAGTCTTATGTAAGTAAACATTTTTATGCACTTATGTGCGGTTATCCACTAACTCCTCGCATAGCATACAGGCGTGCATACCAGTGATGTGTTGCATATGCTCTATACCCGGTGGTACTCCAATTGTACCTACCTTGTTACGCTCAATTTCTCTTAGACAACCTACTACACGCCATAAACAAGTACAAACCAATCATCCTAAATGTATCACATGGGCTAAAGTTTTACCTCCAAAAATTTTTACTTTTCTTATTTTCCTTACCTTTTTATTATTTTAATGAAGTGTTTACGTTTTATTTTCCTTTATAAAAAGAAAAAAAAATTCCGAATAGAAAAAAATTTCGAATAAAAATTGTCTTAGCCGGATTCGAAAACCGTGTCTTTTCGAAAGACGTTACCTAAGCACTTGTGTCGCTTGCCACTAGACCACGATATCAATTAGCAGAGCTGACGAAATTTTCTTACTCATTTATATGTGACATATTATTATGGATTTGGTTTGAGTGTTGATATTGTATGAATACTTTCTAATAGATGGTGCTAGAGTGCTTCGGTCCATACGGTCCATATAATACTTTTAGGGAGATTCGTCTGTACATATTCAATTAATTAAATATATTTAGGGGAATATCAAGAAGCAAAGGGAATATAGAAAAAGACGATTTCATTAAAGAAATTCAGATGCAGTTGACTGGTGGTAAAATAGGGAGTACCTATTTTTATGTATAAAATTCCTTTATATTTAGATTGTTGAAAAAATAAATATGCAAGTTTAAATATGCAAAAATAAAGTTAATACTACCGCATCCATTTCTTATTTCGGGAAGTCGATCGAAATGTGTAAATGATCGGACTAAAAGGCTCAGTAGTCCGATGATCTATAATCATCTGCATCATCGGACTACTGAGCCGAAAAAGTCTCAGTAGTTCGATCATTGGACTACTCAATCGGACTACTGATACTAGCCCAACACTTAAGTGGTACTGATCTCGTAAATGACAAAGGGCCGGCAACAGTTACCATAAAATTCTAGCCCGTTATCCATAAATAAATCTGATTATTTTCGAGCTGAATGCACCTAAACTATCTGGAAATCTTAACTTTACAATGGTGTGGATTTGGATGTACACCAACTAAACTAAAACCAGTTTTGGAGTGGTGCCGTCGCATCGTACTGTTCCAGGGAGAAAGATACAGTACTACTTTAAAACTGGTTTTAGTTTAGTTGGTGTACATCCGAATCGCCACCAATGACTACTTCATTGAATTCCACATAAATAATTTGGTCTGTATGTTAGGTCAAGTAAGAAAGAGTAAAACTCTGCTGATGAATGATTATTTTTGTCCTCAGATTATATTGCCAATACTGTAACAACAAATTTCAAAGTGATATTGATAACATCAACCATGTAACCCTGAATCATACTGGACCACAATGCATTGTGTGTGGTGAGTTTTTCCAAAATGCCACTGAACTTCAAAATCATATTAAAATTATTAACAATCTACTTACATCTAACACCTATAAGAGACATGACCAACCTATAACTAAAGACAAATTGACATGTCATGTTTGTGGGAAAGAATTCAAGAAACTGATTTCTCTCCGAATTCATATGAAGCTGCATGAAAATCAAAGTAGAAACTTCATTTGTGATATATGTGGCAAGTCTTTTACATTTCAGGGGGGTCTAACAGTGCACAATAAAAGCCATGTCAAAAGTGACCCTGAAATTTGCAAAATTTGTAATAAATCCTATGCAAATTTGACAAAACTGAAGGCTCATGTTAAAACGCATGCCAATAAAAAATTTGAATGCGATCATTGTCACAAACGTTTCAGAAATAAGTGTCTTCTCAGAAACCATATTATAGTCCACATGAATGTGTTTCCATATAATTGTCCACTTTGTGAGAAAAAATTCAAATTCAAGAGTAATCTTAAAAGCCATATAGTGATTCACACAGGCGCTAGGCCATTTGCATGTTCTCACTGTAACAGAGACTTTACGAATTTGGCAAACTGCAATAAACATATCAGAAGAAAGCATGGTGCTACACTTGTTAAAAGTAAAAATATAGTGTTTGAAGAGGTTGATAAAAGGCATAAAGATATTGAAAAATGGACAGAAGAGTTAATGAAACCGGTTAAGAGAAGAAAACGAAAAAAAAGTAAGTTAACCAATATATTAAATTCGCACTGTGATACGGCATATGTTGAGGTAACGACCTGTTTGGTGTAATGGTTAGCAACTCTGACCACTATACCAAAAGGTTGCGGGTTCCAATCCCGCTAGGGGCATATGTTTGTGTGATGAATATGGACATGTGTACCCGAGTTATGGATGTTTTCATTTATAATAAGTATTTATTTACAAAAAAAATGTATTTATGTATTATATCAACCATCTGGTATCCACAACACAAGCATATAGTTGCTTACTGTGGAACTAGATGGCGCTGTGTGTATGTCTAAGGATATTTATTTATTTATTTATTATTAGTGTACGGATCTCATTGTGTCTGGTGAACCAAGGTGTACAAATAGTGTTAATCCATTCAAAACAAATGCAGTATTTGAAATATTCTTTAGCAATATTATCTCATATCTGCTGTTCAAAATCCAAGCTTGTTAAGGGACTGTTCTTGTAGTGCATTTAATAGATTCTCAATAGTAAAAGCCATTATTAATAAATAAATAAATATTTCGGACACTTACACCAATCATCTAGTCCCAAACTAAGCAAAGCTTGTACTATGGATACTAGATAACGGATAAACATACATAAATAAATTTATATAGACATCCATGACTCAGGAATAAATGTTCATATTCATCACACAAACATTTACCCGTCGCGGGATTCGAACCCGCAACCGTTGGTTTCGCTGACAGGGTCACTATCCACTACACCAATCGGTCGGCGATCGTCGTCGGATTAATGGGTCTTTTTTGAGCAAGATCTTACGATTATGACAGATTTTCAGCCATCCCATTACTTCTTAGATAATGTGGACTATTGTGACTCATAATACAAGTACCATGGTTTAATATTTTAAACATTTATATAAAGACATGTGCGTTACCCCAGCCAGAAAATTAGTTATAATAGAAGTTATAATTTGTTACGCAATAAAAGAATCCAAAATAATGCACCGTTTTGAAGTTATTTTAAGTAAATAGAAATATGCTTTAATTAGTCCTAGTACTTCCAATAAGTGCACCAAAGACTAACTTGAAACGTTATATAATACATACATAATGTCACGCCTGTTACCCGTTGGGGTAGGCAGAGACCACAGACTTCCACTTGCTACGATCCTGACACACCTCTTCTGCTTCCTTCACTCTCATAAGGTTGTTCATACATGCTCGTCAGTTTAGGGTATTCTTGACTTGGCCTTTCTTTAAGACGTCCTCGATTTGATCATGGTACGTTCGCCGTGGTCTTCCCCTACCAACACTACCATCCACATTCGCTTTGTATATCTCTTTCGTAAGTCTTCTTTCATTCATCCTCTCCACATGTCCAAACCATACCTTTTTCAATCTTTGTCACTACATCTTCATTCACACTGCTTAACTAACTAACTAATAACGTTATATAGGTAATGTATTATATAGGTAATTACTGCCTATAAATGTTATTGAAGTTTCATTAGTATCCTATACTTAATTAAAAAGTTTTGATGAAAATTCCATTTGTTCCGGCCACGGCGCGTTATTTGACGACCGATTAACCGAGTTTCCTGTAGTAGTGGCAACTAAATCTTATATCAATAGTTAGATATACAGTTCAATTTTATACCTGTGAAATTTCAGACTTGTACACTAATTAATTAACGTGATAATCGAAAAAAAAATGAAGTGTGCGTGATAGACAACCCGACGAAATCTACAATGCTATAAAAAAGCGGGCGCGCAATACATTATACCAACGTAAAATTATTAGCATAAATTGTCCTTAAAAGTAAAATTAAGATAAATTCCATGTTGTCTTAATATCAACCTTAAGGTAGGCAAGGGTACGTATAGAGCGACACAGGCCCATAATAATATTAATAAACCATTCACAAGATTGAGAACAGTCTTGTGACCGGTCTCAAGTAAACGTGTTGATTAATAAACCGAACTTGAGACCTGAAAAGCACGTGCTTACTCAAGCAGTACTCACTTGAGAGTTTCACGTACTAATAAACGGAACTCAAGACTATCATTCATTCGCCGCTGAGGCGAATATTTGAGAAGTGATCTCAGCTGAGTAGACCTCAAGATTGGTTTATAAATTAGCACGGAGCTTGAGATAGCGTCAACTGCTTAAGACGCATCTCGGGTGATACAGCCTCAAGACTTGTGTTGAGATTGGTTTATTAATACGGGCCATAGTCACAAAAGTGACCAAGCTCTTTAGATAAAGATAAAAAAAAGTTGATTCAGTCACGAAACAAATTAGTTTGATGGAAAATTCTTATTCTTATTCTAAAATGTTTAAAAATCAAAATCAAAAATATTTTATTCAATGTAGGATACAAAAATATCACTTATTGAAAGTCAACATGTTATTTTTCTTTTTTTAACTACATCGCTTCACAATGTGTTATGGTTAGGGAGAAGAAGCGACAAGAAACTCCGCAACAACACATCTTTTCAACTAGTCTCCATCCTTACAACAATACTACATCTTATATTACATATTACAAAACAATAGCAATTAACATAACGACCAGCTAACACCAGACCTCCTTATCGCCTAAATAATCATCTATCCTGTAATAACCCTTCTTACACAGAGTTTCTTTAATGTGGCGTTTAAATTTCTGCTCTGTTAAACTCAATACATGTTCTGGTATTTTATTGTAAAAGCGTATGCTGTGTCCCACAAAGGATGTGCTAACCTTGATAAGTCTAAATTGTGGAATTACAATTTTATTTTTGTTTCTAGTATTCAAATTATGATTATCAGAATGTTTGCGAAATAGGCATATATTTTTGCGTACATACATTATACTGTCATATATACAACAGTTAAAATACTTATTTCTTTAAACAGATCTCTTAGAGAATCACGGCAGCGTAATTTATATATTGCTCTGATTGCTCTTTTTTGTAGAACAAATATTGTTTGAATATCTGCACCTCTACCCCACAGTAGTATACCATAAGACATAATGCTATGAAAGTAGCCAAAATAAACGAGCCTCGCTATTTTAATGTCAGTAAGTTGTCTAATCTTACGAACAGCATAAGCAGCTGAACTGAGCCTGCTCGCAAGTGTCTCAATATGCGACCCCCACTGTAGTGTGGAGTCCAAAGTGATGCCAAGAAAAACAGTGTTCTCAACAAATTCCAATGGTTCTTGGTTTAATAAACTTTAAAGTGCTCATTTACCTATTTAATTGTTTAGTAAGTTAATATACCTACCTACCTACGTTTAACCATTCTATCGACGAGGTCGGTTGGTCCTGGGTAGGTACCAATTTACGAGGTACGAATTGCGCCTAAGTAATTTATTATTGTATTTTAATTAGCGACCCGCTCGCAACTTCGCTTGCGTTCAAAGGCTTTATGGCGTGCGCACATCAATCTAATTATCTATTGCAGTTGGATGACGATTATCGACATTTTCTGGCTGGGGTAACGCACACATTAAAGACGACCGATCGCCATAAAATATAAAAATAATAATAATACAGTATAGTTAGTGTGTGTGTGTGTCAGACCACAGACTTGGTCTTTGACAGAAGACCAAAGGTCCAGCCTCAAAGTTTGCCAACGAGCCATGGAGCGCAGTGTACTAAATGTTAAACTGACCGATCGCGTCCGCAACACTACACTTCGCTCTAAGACCCTTGTTGCTGACATAGCCACAACGGCCGCCAAGCTGAAGTGGGACTGGGCGGGCCATGTTTGTCGCATGCCAGACGATATGTGGGCCAAAATCGCCACCACCTGGAGCCCACCATTAGAAAGAAGGCGTCGCGGCAGACCGAAAAGGAGATGGAGGGATGAGTTGGATAAGTTCCTAACCAACTGGTCGGAGGAGGCCTGGAACAGGGCGGGGAGAGAGAGGAGGGAGGCCTTTGCCCAGCAGTGGGACAGTATGGGCTCCTAATAATAATAATAGTTGTTTAGGAAAACAAAACCTGACTGAATCTATATAATGTATAGCTCATTCTTCAACTGATAATTAGGTTTACATTTCTTTGAACTCATCAGGCCTAACATTGTTTTTTTTTTTTTATAATCTATATTTAAAGAGCTTAGTCTCTTGAATGTGGCTATGTCACTCTGTAATTATTACCTTTTTTTGTGAAATTATCTATTTTTAAGAGCTAACTTAGTAAGTTTATACAATAGCCTAGCATTATCCGACAGTGGATATGCTAAGCTACTGTTACACCCACCCACGGAATCAAATATGCGGCTTTGGAATAAAATTTGTCTTCTGTAGGCTTCGTTCCGCACACACTCCATCAAAACATGATAATACATCCTCCACTACATCACACTCAGAATAACATTATGTGATAAGATAACTAATTCGATAGGTAATTCGACTATATGACAGAATCTTTTAGATTAGAATTAATACATATTTCCGACACACCAATCATCTAGTCCTAAACTAACAAATCTTGTGCTATGGACACTGGATAACGGATAAACATAAATAAATATTTATATAAACATCCACAACTCGGGAATGAATGTTTGTATTCATCACACAAACATTTACCTACCCCTCGCGGGAATTGAACCCGCGACACCAATCCGACGTCATCCCTGGTATCCACGAATGTTTATTCCAGAGTCATGGATGTTATGGAATCATGGAATACATACATTTCTAAAAAAGAAATATAAAATTAAAGAAATATACCGAAATCATTTGTGTGCCTAATACAATACTTAAGAGATAATAATATAAAAAATATATATATTATATTCACATAACTATAAAAAGTGTATCGCCTCGAGCTCTGCTACCTGCGGCATTGTCCCCAGCACGCTAGCCGCGTTGCCCCGCTGCACCGCCAGGCTTAGTCTTTGTGTAAAGAAGCCGCCCGCCTTGAGGTCACCTGGGCCCGAATTCTGTAACTTTTAAATAAGCAACGCATCATTGAGACTCTATTGACACACTTTAGATATTATAAGGCCATTGTTGCAAATTCGGTATTCTACAAAAACTTCAATGGCGGCTCAGTAGAGTCTCAGTAGTGTCTCAGTAGTGTGTTAATATTATGTCAATACAATAGTTTTTAGTGTTGCTTACCAAAACCTACCATGCGACCATAAACCTACTACTTTTTAAAATCGTCGTAAAAAAAAAATTTTTTATCAATTACCTATTTAGTAGGGGTTATTTTTAATCATTTTAAGTGCGTTTTATTATCAAAAACATCAAATATCATTAAAAACATGAGTAAAAACTAACGAAACGTATTTTTAGACGCCAATGTCTTTGCCTTTGCGAAAAAAAAAACAGCTGTCAATAATTGTCAAAAAACTTTATGGCGCTTTTATGTACCTCCTTCAAAACTAACTTGTGTTTTTATTTTTAGAAGTGTTTCTGTTTAAAGTAAGTAAAGTGAAAACCTCCTAATTGTTGTTGAGTTACCTATACATATATGGTCGGTGTTGTGTGTGCAATGATATACTTATTCTTTCATAGTAAGTTTTGATTTATAATACATTGAAACAACTGTATTAACCTCCACTTATCAACATTTTAGGGTCAGTGTTTAAGGGTAGCTGGACATGGCGAGTGTGCCTCAATAACGCCACATGTGTACCATCGATGCAACCTAGTACACCCGGGATACCAAAACATGAGTAAAATCTGCAAAAAATAAATAAACGAACAACATGTTGACATTATAGTCTCAAAATTATGTTAAAGATATTTATTATTTGTGATAAATACCACTCACTTTGCCTTGATAGCATTTCTTTCTTGGGGATTCATTGGCCAAACTATATGTTTTTGATAGATTTGGTTTAATGCATATGTAACTTCTGCGAGAGCTCTCGACACTGTAGTCTGTGAGACGTTGAGCAACGCACTTTGGCCAACCAGTGTTTGGTATGATCCCGTGGCGTAGAACGTTAGCGCAATAAATACCTGAAATGTTTTGCAAATTTTTTATCTGAACTTTTCGACAGTACATCATATAGCAAATTTTTTATAGTTAACATCACTTTTAAAAGTTGTTGTCAAGTAAGTTAGACCTTTAAAGACAAACCTTTAATGCAGAAGGGATCGCATTCCGCCGTCGCTGTCTCCGAAGAAAGGGGATGAGCTCCTCTATTAGCTCCCTTACTTGCACCTTCCCAAGCCGAAACGTTTTGATAAACTCCGCCTCGGGAAGGTCATAAAAATTCACATATTTTCGCATTAGTGAGCGAAATTTGCGGCGCTGATGCAAAAGACGACGTCGGCGGTCGGCACTGTTGGCTAATGCCAAAATATTCCACCGCAAAGTCGCTGCTATAGGCCTCATGACTAAAACAATACGTTCACGTAATTATGATGGGTCGCGATGTAGCCTTCGTGACTCTCGAACCACTTCACTTTTTTTTAAATTGGCGTAATTTCCAGAATTCACACACAAAAAGGTGTCGTTGTTCAATGGTCTCACAATGGCGGTTCAATGACCAAAACACTATTCAAATACCACAGACACAACTGTCAAATATTTGCAGACTACCACTACTTCGGCCATCACGATGCCATTGTTACACTATAGTGGTCCAGAATACCAATCATTACAATAGTCTTACTATGGCGTTTCAATGGCTCCACAGTGGCAAATCAATGACCATAAATATTTTGTAGAATACCAAATGTCAAATATTATTCTATCGAGACACTACTGAGACACTATTGACACGTTGGTTATTTTACAGAATTCGGGCCCTGACGCTTGGATTAGCAAATCCAATCCATTGTATTTGAATATTATAAGTCAGTGTACTATCATACAATAAAGAGATACCTAATACAAAAGGGCTGTTGTGGGTTGGTGGTGAGTGCCCAATACATGAGCAACACACTACTATCTTGGTTGGTTACGCAACAACTATTTTCCAGGAATCGCTACAGTCCAGGAATTGGAGATGCGGATCCAGATAATAACACGTTACGAGCGAGGACATAGTGTTGGTGAAATATCGCGTCAGTTACATATAACGGTAAGATTTCACCAGTTTATTTTCAACTAGCTTTTCTAGTCTCAGCCTGTAGACTGCGCTCAGGACACATACCAATAAATAAAATCATATAATGGGAATTAAACCGTCACCACTGTGTGCAGTTTGTGATAAACCAGATGACGTGTTACACTTTTTGTTGGAGTGTGACCGGGTACATGCTCTGCCCTTAAATTATGTACCTTAGCCAATAAGAAACAGTCAAATTGCCGAGCGAGCGACGAGCCAACCAATCACGTGTCAGAACGTAACCGAAGACGATATCGATGAAATTGTAATATGTAATAGAACACATGCCCCCGCAGTCTCCACATAGATAGCGATCGCTATACCACCGATTTCGGTCGTTAAGTCCTAACAATGTTATTTTAATTGGAGAATTAGAGTCTTTAGTATCAAAATATCGGTTTCCATTGAAACTACGATTCAGGCTTCCAACAAAAACCGATATGATTATGAACACTATAACGTTTAGAATAAGATCGTTAGGAGTTAACGACCGAAATCGGTTGCTATCTATGTCGAGACTGTGGGCCCTGGTAGGTTCTCGAGAGGGTTAGTCTGGTAGAGCCAAATTCGATTAATTAGTGACAATTTATTTATTTCAGTCTAAGGTACCTGTAGAGGTTGTATCGTGTGCCGCCATTTTTAAAAATATCCGAGAACTCTTAAGAATCTTATGACAGTATAATATATTCTAATATATTTATTAAATTACTTTCAGAAAAAAACAGTCGGATTGTGGATTAAACGTTACACTGAAGCTGGAAGCCTGGATTAAAACAAAATTAATACAAGTGGCTACTTGTCGAAATTACAATACACAAATGCAGCAAATAGCTGCCACATTCTGAAAAAGTTCTTCACTTCCTTTTGAACATTACAATGTATCACTGATACGGTACTCTGTAATACCATCATTACAAGGAATTCAATAAATGATTTTTGTTTGAGTATTTGTCTTTGATAAATAAATGCCATTTATAAATTAGGACCTAGAGTGTCTCTTAGAGATAAGTTTAAGGAAATTAATATCTTAACAATGACTTCTCAATACATTTATGAGAATTTGTTATATGCAAAAAAATATAACCTTATTCGCTAAAAATAGTGATAGGCACAAGGTTAATACAAGGAATAAGAACCAGTTATCCGTTTATGTTAGCCGACTTCACAAAGTTAGTAAATCGTTCAAAGGGCAATGTATATACGCTTTTATAATAAGGTTCCAGTAGACATACAAAATTTGCCTTTAAATTTTAAAGCAATCATAAAACAGAAATTATTAGCTATTATAAAATCACTGACTATTTGAATGATAAGCAAGCATGGACATTGTTATCTTATTCATATAATTATGAAATTACAAATTGTAACCCATAATCTGTTTAAAAGAGCAACCCTAGAGTTTCTTGCTTCTTCTCTGGGGAGTCAGCTTTGTGAATGAGCCGTAAAAAATGTAATATTAATAGTGACGTTTTCAAGTGATAATTTTATCGTATGAAATAAAATATTTTGATTTGATTTGATTCTTGCATTGTTGCCTGGCTTTTTATCTCTAACAGTAGGTACTATACCGATTTTAACAAAACGTTAACTTTTTTAAAGCCAATATGTCATCAATTAACAGCAACACTGCCGAGGCCGTATGCCGTAACCATTCATCGCAATGTGGTTCCCGATTCTCATGTATGCTTGTGTTTTTGCGATGAATAAATACCTCTTATTATTATTGATTAAAATGAAGGACGAAAAATTTCCTTTGCATGAATAATTATTGTCAGAATCACGATCACAAAATAAACGCTGCACTAGTTACTAAGTCGTAAGGCCGATCAAGACGATTCGAACGACACCTTGCACTTAAAAAAATTTACATGCATGCATGCACAGAGACAATATTGGCAATAACTCGGTGCATGTAACCTCGTTTCCAATACCTGACGATCTATTACGTAAGTCAAACGATGAGTCCATCGTAAACGATTATTACGATCATCGACGTCAAACTCGCGAAATCTTATTACGCATTTCAAACGATTACGAATGCGAGTGTCATCGGTACGATTGACGATGAATGAATGATCTCTCATACAAAAGTAATGACATCGGCATTACCTATGCACATCGTATACGATTCAAACGTTAACGATAAAGGTGAGTCGGGGTTTACCGCAATCGTATTCACTATAGGTACTAAGAATTCTTATGAGTGTCATAGGATATATTTTATAGTAAAAAAAGCAACATGGCGCCTTTTTTTTTATTGTTTTACTATTTGAGTAAATAGTTGTTATATTTCCATCACCATCACATAATTGTAATGGAAATTTCTCGTCATTTTAAGTGGTGACACACTAGCTGTTTTCAATCGGTATAATACTCTTTAAGTTACTATTTCTTCCAGACATACATGAAGTTGTATTGAGATTTATTTGGTGGTTCGATTTTTTTGACGACCTGCGGAATTTGTGATATAGGTAAGAATAAATTAACAAAGTTAAGGGAAAATTGATATCTGGACAAATTTATATACAGACATTATTTAATTATTTATAAACTGGAATAATTAATAATAATTAATTTATAATTCTATTCTATTTATCAGTCTGGCTATTCAGAGAGGTAATGCAGCCAGTGTGTTAGGGTCCATACCGCAATCGGGAGATCTGGATGACGTCTTTGCCTTATAGTTTTATTTTAGTTTTTATTTTTTATACCTATGTAAATTTGAATTAGTTGCTTTTGATTGAAATTAAAATATTGGTGTAAGGCAGAATACACAGTTTACAAGTTCAAATAGCAAAAAAAAAAAAACAATACAGACATTGGTGTCGATTCGAATGTACACCAACTAAACTAAAACCAGTTTTAAAGTAGTACTGTCTCTTTCTTCTTGGAACAGTACGATGCGACGGCAGCACTCTAAAACTGGTTTTAGTTTAGTTGGTGTAGGTACATCCGAATCGACACCATTATCATGTAAGGACGGTCACAATAATTGGTTAAAGATGTTTGGCTCTGGAGCAATTAAAATTGAAAAATTCAATTACGTCGAGGTGATGCATTCTTGATGACCGATTGGTGTAGTGAATAGTGACCCTATCAGCGAAACCAACGGTTGCGGGTTCGAATCCCGCGAGGGGTAAATGTTTGTGTGATGAATACGAACATTCATTCCCGAGTCTTGGATGTTTATATAAATATTATTGTATGTTTTTTCCATTATCTAGTATCCATAGTACAAGCTTTGCCGGACAAGATGATTGGTGTATAGTGTTTGAAATATATATATATAAATAAATATTTGACCGCCATTGCCAGAAACTTGTCTATTATCAAAACTGCAGATATCTTTGAACATAGTCACAGAATGATTTTGGCAGGCGGTGACTCGCCGCTCAATACCTAGATGGTCTATAAAAAGCTGAACAGGCGAGCAGCAGATTTTTTTCTTTTATTTTTATGCACGACGGGTTCGTACTTGACCTCAGTCACACCTGATGTTAAGTGAAGATGAGGTCGAAAGGTGGAAGCGTACTGACCCGGAAACCCCACACAGTTGGGTTATCTCTGACAACAGGAACACAACAATGCTATTAACATTGCTGCTTGGCGGCAGATTTAGATAAGATGGTGGTAGCTAGCCAGGCGGACATTTAAGCAGATGCTGATGTGCTTGTATCCAAATGTGTATCGTTAAAGAAATCCCAACTTTGGTTTAGTTTTTTGTACATACCCTCTATCTACAACAGACTTAAAATAACAAAGTGTATTATGCATTTTGTTCATGTGCAGTTTATTTTACATTCAAAACTAAAATACAATAATATTTTTTATAATAATAACTAAAATAAGTATATTAATTTATAATTTCTCTTATATACATTTAAATATGGCATAATTTGTATAATATGTGCTAAAACAAAATAACTAGGTACATCAAGTAAAATTGTTACATTCCTAATTAACAGTAGCAGACATTTTTTTTTATATGAGAGGGCTGCAAACGAGCATGCGGGTCACCTGATGGAAAGCAATCACCGCCGCCCATGGACACCCGCAACACCAAAAGGGTCACAGATGCGTTGCCGGCCTTTGAGGAAGGTGTAGGCTCGTTTCTTGAAGGTTCCAATGTCGTACTCGTTCGGGAATACCGCTGCAGGAAGTCCGTTCCACAGGGTGGTCGTACGTGGTAGGAAGTTTTTTAAGAAACGTACAGTGGTAGACTTCCACTCATCCAGGTGATGTGGATGGAAATTTAATTTTCGGCGAGAAGTGTATCGGTTAAATGGAGCAGCGGGTATTAGCTCGAACAGTTCTTCAGAACACTCCCCATTAAATATGCGATAGAGAATGCAGAGGGACGCGACGTCTCTTCGCAACGCCAGGGGATCCAGTCGGTCTGTGAGACTCTCTTGGCTGGCAATTCGGACTGCGCGACGTTGAACGCGGTCAAAAGGAAGAAGCTGGTACTGAGGTGCACATGACATGCGGGCACAACGAGTTTGACAATGGGTAGTTTTTAATCTAAAACATATTTGCATTTGTTGCATTATAACAGAGCTACACCTTAAGATTAAAGGTACGTTCCTCCTTCTACATAAACCCCCACACAAATAAACTGCATCAGTGTCATTTCATTTTTTTTTTAAATATATATATGTCGGAGATAGCGATAAATTAGCGATAGAATTCATTATTCAAACGGTCAACTGACTATCATAATGCGCGGTTAATGGGAAGTAAACCCTGGTGGCGCTGATGTCGCCGGAAGTGGCGCGGTGACGACGTTGACAGTTATATTAGGTCTTCACATCGAGAATGGAACACACTTTGCTACCAGCCGTCGAAGGAGTCGGAGCTCCACTGAACACATCTACGGCTGTGAGTGATTTGATTACCATTATCATCGACGCTTGGAGGAATCCGGTGAGTCGTTAGCTAGTAAGAAGTTGATCATGGGATTTGAGCAAGGAGAAATTGTAGAATGTAAGATTTAACTGCGACAAACACTATTGCGAAAGACTGAACTGCGAAAGATGGAACTGCGACAGATCTGAACTGCGAAAGACTTAACTGCGACAGAACTCCGACATTGATATAATCAATGGTTCATTAAAACGGAGCGATTCGGTTCTGGCACTTCGCCGACCGCTGCCGCGGCACGCTCGCTTTTCTGTTTCTTATGTTTCCAACCTAACCTAATTAACAAGCAAAGTTAACTTGACCTATATAACAGTCCTGTCGCAGTTCGGCACTGTCGTAGTTCCATCTTTCGCAGTTCAGTCTTTCGCAATAGTGTTTGTCGCAGTTAAATCTTACATTGGGAATTGTAGACTACTCTGGTTGAATTCCACAGACTGCACGCGGGGGCCAAGTTGTATGGCACGAGGGGCGTGCACATGTTTTCTCTTCAACAGAAAGCATCTCAGGTTTCATGGTCATAATTGAACTGAATGTTAATACGTTGTCTGTGGGTATATCTGTCTGTAATTGCCCGAGCCACCCTTTACCAGGCGACTGGCACCGTCCCGGTCGCTAGCAACGCCCACCACCCCACCCTCACCCATCTCCGACATATTTATATTTATTTATCTGTTAGTTTTCATGGTACAAGCTTTGCGTAATTTGGGACTTAGGTTGGTGTAATTGTCCGAAATATTTATTCATAAATTTGAAACCTGTCAGTAGTGTTAAATTCTGTTTCTGTCCACTTTGTTTTTGATAATCGTAAAACACGATAGAGCCGTCCACCCCCCGAAAGTGCATGCCCTGTTACCCAATATTTTGATGTAGTTAATTTGGCGGGAATGTATTTTATGTATTTTAACAATAATAGGGCATTGAGTTTACTCCGTTTGTTCTACAAATAAAACTAACATAAACTCACAACTAAATTCAGTGAAGAGTCAATCCAGTAAACTCATCCAAAATAGCCATTTTTCTATACATTCTCTTGTTTTATAATCTTCTTTTTACCCCTCTTCCCTGGTATCATGATTTTGGTCTTCCATTCCTCTGTACCTTGGTCGGTTATCTGCATAATCTGTCCAGTCTCAGGGTTTACGGGGAACACTCCTTCTGGAGTGATTTTCTTTTTAGACGTGTCTGTTCCATGCCGTCTTTTCATATGCTTATTGTAATTTGACCAATTAGAGAACTCCATTCCGCAATTTTGGCAACTATAGGGTTTTGCACCTGTATGTTGACGCTCATGATTCTTCAGGATCTGCTTAAAACGGAACGCTTTATTGCAATACTGACACATGTATGGCATAGCGTCGGTGTGGATGATTTTATGCGCATTCAATTGATATTGGAGTCTAAACCGTCTGCCGCATTGTTCACAAGGATACGGCTTCACACCGGAATGCATTTCAACATGTCTTCTTAACATGTTTGGGAATAAGAACGATTTATTGCAAATCCTACACAGATGCGGTCTGATTTGATCGTGTGACATTATATGAGATGTCAAAGTGCCCTTATTGTAAAAGGTTTTGCCACATCTGTCGCATGTGTAATTCCTCTTTCTATCGCTTGTGTGACGTTTGATGTGATCCCGTAAGCTGTTCGGATTCTTGTACACCTTTTTACAGATGTCACAAGTGAGATCTTCGACTGTGATAGGGGTTCCCGCTTTTCTGCGTGGTTTTCTCTTGGGTTTGACCGAGAGATACTCGAGGATGTGCTGCCGGAGAGCATCTTCATTCTTCAGTATATCACCGCATGCTGGACAAGGTATTTGGGGCTTAGTTAGGTGCTTCTTCACGTGATTTCTCATACTTTCTGTGTCGTCAATGGGTTCATCGCAGTAGTGACATTGATGGCTGAAAATAGAAAAAGAAGCTGTCTTAGTAGAAGGAAATATCATACACACACGGTTTTGGGTCAACAGCTGAATAAATAATGTGGGAACATCCCAATCTCATTTATTATTAACAATTCAAACTACCACAGCTAAGGCCATTTCACCATTGAAAACTAATCAGTAAATAAATATTTTGGACACTTACACTTTTTTTTTTATGCACAACCGGTTGGTACTTGACCTCAATCACACCTGATGTTCAGTGAAGATGAGGTCGAAGGTGGAAGCATACGGACCCGGAAACCCCAACACATTTGGGGGACTGGCTATCTTATACTTAACAACCGGAACACAACAATGCTATTAACATTGCTGCTTGGCGGCATATTTAGATAAGATGGTGGTAGCTAGCCAGGCGGACATTTAAAATGCCCTACCACCAACCAAACAGAGTACTTAATATGTACCCAGCTGGGGATCGAACCCGCGACCTCCGAATCGTAAACCCAATGTAGTTTACATTGAGCCACGGAGGCGATTTAAAAGATATAAACACGTAATTCCTATCATTATGCTGTTATATTCACGAATCTTTAGCTTCAGTGTAGTTTAAAATAAATACTTTAACCATATAAGATTACCTCAAACACTTCCTGTGCTTCCGCACATGCTTCACAAACGAATTGAAGTCGTCTTTCTTTCCGTATGTCTTGCAATCGACACAGACAAATGCGGAACATTTTCCATGCACCACCTTACTGTGAGATCTTAACGTTACAATATCTAGGAACTCTATATTACAATATGCACACACCCATGGATACTCTCTCCAAGTTTTAACCTTTTTCTTACCAAGATCAGCCAAGTCTTTGGCATAAATGGTTACATTTGGTGCATTTGGAGCATTACAAAGAACTGCACCAAAATCTATTATATCTTCAACATTCAAGTTACTTAACGAGTCAGTGTTATCTTCCGCGCTGTTTAAAGCTGCTTGTAGTAAGCAAGCTGGGTCTGTAATCTCTTCCTTCGGTTCGATTTTCACTTTGTAGTCTGTTAAGAGACTTGTTTGTTTGTCCAATTCCTCTTTAACAATAGAGACGTCGTCGTCATCGCCGAGGAAATTGAAATCATAGAACTCGGTAATTCTTTCGTCGTCTGACTCTTGCTTTTGTGAATCCGATGTAAATAAATGGTTTAATACATCCTGCGCCTTTTTCACTCGGTCGAGAAACTCGTACGCCTGGTTCAGGGAGTCGTAGCAGATGAAACATACCGTTTTTGGGAGTGAATCTGGGTTAGAAACATCAACATAAAGAGCGTTGAGGAAATCCAGCTTGAGCTGTATTTCATTGGTTTTCCCTTGGTCGTTATCGAGATTCAACACCTTTTCCGTGGTCTTCGGCTCCGCGCAGAAGCGGCAGTAAGTGTTCTCCGCGTTGTCCATTATGTTACTACATGTATAATACACACTTGTAGGGAATTACTTGATAAATATTTTCCAACATATCGCCCCAAAACAATTTTTTTAGTTTTTTTTGTTGACTTGGGTTTGACACTTTTGACAATATGCTTTTTTAAATTGTCCCTTTCTACAGGCAAAGGCTACTGAACCATACGGCAAAGTTTGTATCGATTCTATCATAAAATAATATGCAACTTACAGAAGTGCTTACTATGCTCATATTTTCCTAGCAATACTTTAGTTACAAAAGTATTAACATGCTCAGGCTTTGACAAATGAAATCTCTAGAAATGGGTTAGTTTTTTACACTATGCACTGCACTGTACGTTATTTTTTACAGGATATGGAGTAGGAGAACATGGTAGCCCCGCAGATTGTTCAATAACGGGATAAATGTTATGTTTTCAAACAAAATACTTACGGGGTAGTAGAGTCAAGGTTTATGAAATACATAATCTATTAGACCACACAATTTTAATCAAGGCAAATTATTATGAGGCAATGATAACATCACACTGGCATGCACGATGGTGTAACCTTTGCTTTGTCTGTTATTATGTGGGTTGACTTGCTTTGCTTTGATTGTTCACTTTGCTTGCTTGTTTGTTTGTCAAAAAATGCTTAAAGTGAGTGCGACTTGCTTGAGTTTTGATTTGTTTTTCATTTATTTTGCCTTTGTTTCTATATAGTTCTTATCTATTATTTTACAAATGTTTTTGTCTTGGTTAAGTTTAACTAGTTTAGAATTTAATTATCGTACGTAACGTTTTAAAAACAGCGAATCCTGTGTAATGGGTAGTAACTTGTAAAACATCCACCGTCTGAAGTTATTGTCTTTATTGTTTTGTGCATGTCAACAATAAACCATGGAAGATCCGCTACAAAACGTGTACAAAACTCAAGAGACCCACTGCCGCCTGTGCGCTGAACCGAAGACATATACAGAAGTCCTTGACCTATCAAGCGACGTAAAAACCTTTGCTGAATATTTGAAAATAATTGATTACTTAAATCTCGACTATTTAGACCTCGCCCAAGCTAATAGACTGCCGAAAACCACATGCGAGAAATGCCATGATACGTTTCAAGAGTCATACAACTTCATCAAGAAATTGAACGAAAATCAATTCATTTTGAAAGCAATTTACGATACTAATGTTAAATTGGGGCCAAAGGAAATAGAAATATCAAGTGACGATGACTCAGACAA